>VZSE01015292.1:1900324-2032024 GCA_013398275.1 Promerops cafer
CTGTGTCCACAGTCACTCGGAAGAAAGTAATAAAGAGACCCCAGAACAATTTCTTTTTAGGTAGCTGTGTTGTTGTTTTGCAGCCCACCCTGGCTGATGGTACTGAGTGTAAATACAGCAGCCACAGAGCAGTGTTTCATCACCACCCTCATCACCTGGAATTCTGTGGCCGGGGATAACAATATCCTGCCAGCACAATACCAGGGAGAAGTGATGAAGTAAGCCCAGCACAACTGGGTCAAACAAATCCTTTCTGCTGAGTAATGTCTGTGCATCAGGTCGATAAATCTTGGCTTTCATGTCTTTTGGAATTTTTAATTAAAACCCTGTGGCTTACGAGTGTTCATTAATATCTTCCCTTCATAGTTCTGACCCACATGACTCATTCCCCACCCTTGTGCTCTCTAACTGAGAGCCCTGCTCAGATGTAACACCTTCCTCCTGGTGTTCTGGCAGCCTGAAGCCAAGGACACTCCAGCCTCAAAGGTGGAATAGCATTTGTGGCACTTTCTCAAATAACACTGGGAAAAGGGTCATATGTTCAAAACTGTGAAGTCTCTTCTAATTCTTTAATTTTTGAGGGGTTTATTCAAATTCAGAAATCTCAAGGTTTTGGTATCTTTTCTGCTTTGAGTTTTGCTTCTCCCCTCTCACTGATTTTTTTCCCCTGAATACAAAGGAAGAGTGAGTGTAAGGTATTTTGTAGTTCCTTTCTCTTTTCAGTCCCACTCTGACCTCTGTCACTTCATAAACTCTGCAGTTAGAGAGCAAAAAAGGAAAAAATGAAGGTGAGAGAATTTAAAGCAAACCCAAAACTTTCCAAAAGCAAAGAAAAAAATAATCTCTATTTTTACTGTTTATTGTCAGCAGAATCCTATCCTCTCTTCCTTTTCCTCTTGTATCTACATTAAAAGCAGACCTCACCACAGACTGAAGCCTCAACCCTGCAGTGTGACACCTTTTAGTGCCTTCCAGTGCTTAGATAACATTTTAATACTGGATATGTAGTTAGCATATTAAGAATTATCATTACCAAGCATAATCATAACTCTTGTTTCATTAGTGAGGGATGCTCAACATTCCATTAGAAATCCATTGACAGCACCATATTTCTACTTCAAAGGACCATACTTGTAATTCCAAAGATTATATTTCCCTTTGAGAGTGTGTGTGAGTGAATTGCACCAAAGCCATCAGTCTGACCAGTGGTAAAATTAACTCAGTTTTCCACTGAGTCTGGATATTTTGACAAATATCTTCCATTTAAACTAGTGAAAAAACAGCTCTTTACTGCCTATGACCAACTGTGAAAATCAGCATCTACTCACAGACTATGCAGGCAATTAACCACTGACACAACCTCTCTCTCAGAGCTGTTGCTGCAAGACCAGATGCTCTCCTGAAAGCACAGCTTAAGTAGAAATGCTGCAGAAAGCCCTTGGTGAAATGCTGTGGCTTGTGCAATGCACTCAGACTCCCTGATTGTGCCACTTCTGTCCTTCAACATCAGCCAGAGGAGATCTCCTGAGCTCCCTTCAGGAGCTGGGCAGGATGTGCTGAGCAGATGTGAGGAATAGCAAACTAGCAGAAGATGAAATAAAACAAATTCTGGTGACAAAATAGACTTTAAACTGGAAGGCTAGATATAATAAGCAAATTTATATATATGTATTTATATATGTATTGAAAAATGTGTGATATCTGTTGTTACATCCAAATCTCTTATTTTTATCCAGTTCTAGATGTCAATGGCACTGGGCTGTGCCAAACACTGTGAGCTCAGAAACTGCAGATTAGTTTTTAGTCTGTTACATACTGAAATACTAAACTTTGGAATAATTTGCCTTATTGCTGGCAAAACCCCCTTCATTTTGTCTACAGCTAAAACATGTGAGTTGGTACCTTTTGTCAATTCACAGATTTCCAAGATACCCAAATTCTCCCATTTACCTTGCTCTGCAATTCACGTCATGCTGTTCTCTGCATGGGATGCAAAGATTTTGATCCATGCCACATGCTGCACATCTTCCCAATGAAGCAAAACCCCTCCCGTGCTGGCTGGTACCCTGCTGACATCCCATTTCTGCTAATTAGGACCCTGAGTAGTTAGTACAAAATATAAATGTGGCAGGATTCCAAGCCGCAAAAAGAACGGAAAGTGAGGAAAAAAATAGTTGGACAGCTAAGGGAATATGTAAATGTATTTAAAATAGATGATTCTAACTGCAGTGAACAGATGATTTTTTTTTTTTTTTAATTCTGACTGGATGGCTTTAATCAAAAATGATAGTTCATACATCTGCTCTTTGAAGATAAGCCTGCAGTTACACAAAACACTTAAAGAAAGAAGCTGTGGTGTGCTGATGAGACCTCAAAAATTCTAACCCATGACTAGGAAGATTATAGTCTGGTTACTTTAGCAAGTTGCTAATTCTGAAATATTAGACTCAGTTACTTGTCCTGTCTGAGGCATGAAAGGGATGCCTGTAGATTGTGCTGAAGCAATTAAGACATTTTAGAAATCATTAGTGAACTTTCTTGATTGAGCAGGCATTTCCCCTCCAGCCTCTCCCTGACTCTTCTACGATTGTTTGACCTAGAAAAGCAGCTCTCTGTCATCCTGGCATTTATTTTATAGCACAGGATAAAGTTCACAAATTAAAGCAAGCATGTTTCTGGGAATGTGGGGCTCCCTTGGAAAAGCTAGCTCAAACTTCAATTGGAATCAAGAACTCCACTTTCATAAACATAAAATTGAATGGATTTGATTTGATTGCAGGAAAAATGAATCTGATTTGATCTCAGAAATGGGCAGAATGTTAAGTCAAAGAGAGAGAATATTCACGTGCCTGTGAATATGCTGCCTGTGAGTAAGCAGTATCTACCCACAATAGACAGTAGTATTAGTAATTAGTGTTAATTGTATGATTGTATTGTTTAATCAAGCCAAAGAAATTTAAAAGTATTCAATACTGAGAAGTTTCACAAATAGGAGTCTGTAGAGTGTCATGGCCTACAAAACTTTCCCTTTCTCCTGACCTTTTATTAGTGGGGGTTTCCCATCACTGTGGTCAGGTACAGGGTTAGGCCTCTTGCTCTTGTTCCCTGCAAATATTCATTGGGATTGTGAGATTATAGAAAGCATTTCCCTAAATTGTACAACATTTTCTTTCACTTATTAGTCCTGTGACTCCACAACTTTTCCAGCTTCTAAGAGTATCCTCACTGCTTATTTATTGGCTATGTGTTCCATGGTACCATCCTTGCAGCTGGCACAAACAGCATCATTTTGGTTTGATCCAGCTGACCTGAGCTGTGCCCTGGATCTGTCCTTGAGCTTCTCCCATTCAGCCATATCACAGCAACCAGTAAATATGCAGATGCTGGGACTAGAGCAGACTTCGTGCTGCTGTAAATTTAACTTCATGCTTTTCTGTGTTTTTTTTAAATATTGCCCTGCACTGATGCAAAAGGAGCTGATGGTTTGATTTGGTTTTGCAGGATAGTTTTGCTGCTGGTTTAGTACCCATGGGCAGTGGAACCTCCCCATAAGTGATACTCATTCCCCCAACAACCCCATTTCAAGTCAGCAGCAACACTGCATCAGTTGCAGACTAAAAAAAATAAAAATAAAAAATCTGCTGTTGAGGGGAGTTGAACAGGCAAATCTCTTTGCTACATGTAAAATTAATCATTGCATTTCGGCTGCTAACTTGTTTTTGTATTTGTGTCACCCAGGGATTCTTAAATGACCTAATCTTGAATCTGCTGAATTATAGGCTGGAAGACCAAGGTGTTTATTATGCTTTGACAGAGAATGGAATGATCCAGTGTTTGTGGGGTTTCTCTTCTCCCCTGCTTTGGGGTCTGTTTGCTCCTGGTACTACCTCATTGATCAGTCCTGGAATTTATCTTTCTGTAAATGCTTGGAAAGGATTTTTAGTTTGGTTTTTTTTCCCCTTACCAACAGTATTTTTACACTGATAAGGGCAAACCCAAAGCAAAGCCATGCAGGTACTTGCTTGTTTATATGAAATGTAATCCTGGGCTCAAGATTAATCTCAAATTTGGTGTTGCACCTTTACTAAAACCAAGGAGTTAAGTCTATCTCCAAAGTTTGCATATGATTCCATGCTTTTGGCTTCAGTAGACCTGAAGGGAAGGCATTTTCTAAACAGCTTAACTCAATAGAAATGTACTTAAGCATGTCCTTAATTTGTTTGCTTAAATGGAGCCAGGGCGCTTGAAGCTAATAGAAATCATTTTAATAATTTAAACTCCACTTTTAAGTTTAATACATTGCACTCACATTTAAAATTGATCTACTCAGAAATAACAGTATTTGAGTTTAAAAATGGAAGACTAGGAAATTGTAACAGGCTGCCCAGAGCAGTGGTGGAGTTGCCATCCCAGGAGGGATTTGAAAGCCGTGTGGTTGTGGCACTTGGGGACATGGGGCAGTGGTGGCTGGAATGGTTGGTTTCAATCAGCTCAAGTGTCTGTTCCACCCTAAACAATCCTACAACTCCATGCTATTAGTGTTGACACAACCCCAGCTCTGGTGTTTTCAGGCTCACTTTTCTTCTCTGTGAAGACACTGATCAGCCTTAACTCATTCTTGTTTTTAACTGCTTTGAAGAGATTTCTTACACTGATACGAATGCAATTAAACTCAGTATAGCAGAAAAGGAATATTTCCTATGAGAAAAACACTGATAACGAAGATGTTTCTCCCATAATTTTTATTTTAACACTTGCTTTTGTGCTTCTTTTTAAAGTATAAGTATTTCTTTACCGAAGCTGCCACTAAAAGACACTGTGCTGTCAGTGATTTTCCAGTTGCTTGGCCTCAGTTTGTTGTACAGAGTTTTACCAGCTGGTGTTTCCTGAAATCTACATCATCAGGTCACCAGTTCATTAATTAAAATTGCACATGTAGCCATTTGTAATTTTCTGATAGTGACTCCTGGCCTTGCTCGTGCTACGTGACACAGAGTGGGAAGGAGCCTGTCAGGATATGGCTCTGTCTCCATGGATTTCAGAACATTTTACAAATACAGGAGCTAGTCATGCTTTCTTTTTTTTCTCCTGCACCAAATTTCAAGACAACTTTCATGCCTTCAGTGAGGCTATAATATATATGTATATTTGTGGTAAAAAATACAGTTTTCCCTTTTTAAATTAAATTCCCTATTGTGGAAAAGAAAAACATTTGCCACTCTCATTTCCCTATTTGTTTTTAAATGAAAACCCAGTGGACAGGTTTTCCCAAAAATAAAACAATGGGGAAAAGCAATTTTCCATCCAAAGATGGATGTTTTGTGATGTTTTCTGCTGGGTAATAGTATGAATTTTGCAAGTGGCAGAGACAAGTAGAATTTACGATTTTAAAATATGAATGCTGAAGTTTTAGAAAGTGGATTTAACAGAGGTAAAACTTGTTCCTACAGAGTTTCACCTGGATTTACATAGTTCTTCACTGCTGGATATTATAGAATTCCATGTCATGGTCACCAGAGTTTTTTATCCAGTGCAAATCTCACTGTAGCCAACTCTGTTCTTTGTTCAAGCTTTCCATCCACAATATTGAGGCAATTGCTCATATTACAATTCCAAGTTCATTAGAATATCAACTATGAGGTTCATGGCCACTGCATGTACTTGGATATTTACTAATGATTTAAGCATTTTAATTTGCAAATTTTGCTTTTTGTACCCTTGCTGGCCCTGCTGATGTGTCCTGAGGGTTTCCAAATGCTGCATTCCCAGCTCTTCCATGGGAGGTTGGATTCTGTCTCATGAGATGGCTGCTGCAGACTGCAGCACAGTAAATTAATTTTGGTTTGCTTAATTTAGATGCTCCATTCTGGTGAGATTCAAGGTAAAATCCTTGTGAGATGCTTTGTACCCTGAACATCTGCCAAAAGCAGTGGATACTGGAGTTCATTAGTGGTTCTCAGAAGGATTTAGTAACTTTGAGGATTTCTGTACAACATAATTTCTGTAGAGGAGAAATGTCTGTAGGAAGGATCTGTTTCCTAAAGAACTCTTTGAGTTCCTTTTTCAAGACTCGTTTTTGCCCTCCAGTGCAGAGATTCCAGAGCTGTTACAGTCCAAGCTGTGGTCCAGGGGTGTTTATCCTTCACACAACTCTTCCATGTGTATGTTCTCACCTCAGTGTCTGAAATTTAATTTAATTTAAAGGGCAAGTGGGAACATATGTTGATGTGCTGTAGGAATAGCAAAACAATTCCTTCCTGAGCTTGTTGGTGGCATCTCTAATTCCACAATTGCAGCAAGGCAACGTACAAATTGTTCCCTGTAGCAAAGGAGATTGGCAAGCTGGGAAATTTGTAACTAAACAAGGACCTTCTAACCAGACATAGCCCAGAACTGTCAGAAAATCATCTTTGGCCCAAACTTTAGTGTCCAGTGCATCAAGCCCTTTCTTCTAAGGGCAGTAGATCTTCATTTCTCTTGATTCAAAGCAGTGAGGAACTCTCATAGATTTAATTTGCCCCATTACCTTTTCAGACTGTTCCTCAAGGGGAAGATTTGGGATGACACACATCCAAACCCCTACAAAGTTTTGCATCAGTTTCATCTAAACAAATAAGCAGTACATGTGTGTTATAAAAAACAACCCAATTACACTGGATTGCTCTGCTGCTGGTTGTTCCATACCCTGTCTTTTGTGAGCTGAGATCTTCCCTCTCCATGAATATCTGCTCTGCTATGCCATTCCAAAAGCTGCTATTAAGCTTTGTGCATACTCCAATATTCATTGCCATGGATTTCTAATTACACTGGCATGAGCTCTGGCAGATATGTCCATTTAATAATCAATAACTGTCTTTGCCACCCACCTACCACATGCATATACACTTAATATTAGAATCACCCACGGAATTAATGACTCTCTATGAGGCAGAAAAAAAAAAAGAGTAACTATCTCCTGTAAAATAATCTCTTGCTTGGCATACACTGACATTGATTCACCCCAAGAGGAATATTCCTGCTGTAACTTCTATGAAACACAGAAATTGTTCAGTAATTGCAGAGGCTGAAAATTAACATCAGGTGGCTGTAATTTAAAACAGGACCCATGGAAGAGGAGTGGACATTTGGGTACCTGTGCCCAACCACAATTACGTAAAGGAAATGTGTAGGGATTACTTTAATGCAGTCCTAGTTTTGAGAGTTAGTATGGTGGGTGGTATGGAAGCAACAACTCCAGGCAGCCCACAGTATCTTTCTTTCATGCACTTCTTTTCTGTAGGGAATATTTGTGTTTGCAGAGTCCAAAGAACTGGCAACCGAGAGAAACCAAATTTTCTGTTGACTCGTGGGCTTTCCTTTTCAGTGCTGACTGTACCTTTCTGAGGCACAAAACCTCAGAGCACACTCGTCTGCTGTGTCCTGGAGGTGACTTTGAGGTGTCTCCGTGGTAAACAGTCTCCATCCCTGCTCTGTCAAAAGAATTGCCATTTTAATAGCAGGTTTATCCAAAATGAAATGTGATGTGGTCTTCTGTCCAGTAGGTAGAAACCACATCATATATTTAACTGAGGCTTCTGTCTGGCAAACTTTCCAGTAGATAGTTACTGATTCTTTTCTAAACCTTTAGGACACTGATGTCTTAAGGGAAAAATCATCTAAATCTGGATAAGGCTATTTCTCCTGCTTCAGAATAACATGAGAGGGGAGAGGGGAGATTACTGCAGTTTCTCTCTCACTTGTACAAGGCTTTGGAATATTTAAATTTCTCTGTACACTGTCCCATAGGCGGCCTTACTGGTACTGAACATCTCTTTAAACTCTTTACACAGATTAGACTTTTGTGTTTGTGGACACGAAACTCAGCGATCTTTCAAAGTACAATTTTTTTTCAGGAAAATTTTCAGAATTGTATAGGGCATCACCAATCTCTTATAAGGTGTAATAAATTCTTGTTTCTCTGGACAGTATTTTGACCCATTTCAATAAACTCTTTAAATACTCCACATCCATCACCAGGGCCTGGAAAGTTGGCAGCACCCAAAGCATTGGTGATCTAAGTCTACTGCATGTAATTAAAACACTCATGATTCCTTCCCATATCGGTGTCCTGCTCTGAACATTCTTGTTCTAGTTGGTAATGTGAGAGTTGCATTATTGGTTTTCAGTGTCTAGTTAGGACCACAATCTGATGAAACTTTTCCTTAAAATCTGTTCTTTTTAACCTACTAATAGAAAGGAAATCAGGCACTTTGTTAATTAATACAACTTTATAAACCAAGGAATATTTTACTGGGCTTAATTTAGGCATCAAACAAGTTAAAATGCAGAGCTCTCTCAGCATGCAAGGAACACTGAAGTGTGTTCTATCTTGCAGCAAGCACTGGAATTAATGTTCCATTTTGTGCTGTTTCTCATTCTCCAGAAAGTTTAAAGTATCCAGGCAGATTAAAATGAGAAGGGAGCTGAGGAAATGCTAATTGTCCCATGTTTCTCTGGAACCTTCATTTATTTTCTTTTATAATTTGAAGCAAATTGTCATCATGAATTTCCGTTGATGGGTGCACAGAAGATTTAGGGATGCTTCATAGGAATTAAAAAGGTTTCCAAAATCAATTGATTTGAGTAACAGATGAACCCACCATCTGTACCTGTCCAGTGATCTAAATAAAGGTTCCTTGTCAGCAGGGTTGGAAAAGTCTTGCTACTGGGATGATCTTTACTTGTTTTTTAGATCCAGACCCAGGAGTTTTTGTTTTATGGAGAGCTGTGGCTGAAATAATCCTCAAGTTTGCATTCAGATCAGAGCTTTTCTCTGAGAGCAGATGCCCTGCATTGGAGCTGGACCAGCCTTTGGTTTGGGTTTTGGAAATGAGCAGAGCACACAATATTTATTTGTGAATGATGAGGCCGCTGGCACCTGTAATTCTGATCTGTGCCACCCTCCCTCAGTCTCACGGAACCTCAGAAGCTCAAGGTCACCCAATGTGTGTGGCAAAGTCAGGAATCAATCCAGTCTGCCTCTGCTTTTAAGAGCCTTCCCTCAGTGCAGCCACGAGCAGCCTCCGCTGGTGACAACGGCCGCGGCCGTTTGTCGTCCTCCGAGCCATCGCTCCCTCGGGAGGGCTCTTAAACTTCTGCAGCACTCACAAAATCTTAATGCATTTGCCAAATGAATTAAAAGGCCTTACAGCTTCCATGCTGTGTAACGTGGATTTTGAAAAACTTGTGTCAGTAGAGCAGTAAATCTCTCAGAAGCCAGGGGAGGCAGCGAGGAAAAGAGCACGGATGGGGAGCAGTGCTGTCACGTTTGCCCAAGTGAACATTGTAAGAAACCATTTTGGTGGGCAATTGTATAAATCAGTGATAAATAATTGAATGAACATGAACGATTTGGGAATCTTTTCCAACTGCTAAAGCCCCAAAGCAAGTCCAATAGAGTTTTTTCCTTGTGCTTCTGAAGCCGTGTTACTCTAATGATTGTTAAAATTTATATGAGCTTCTGCTTAATTCCCCATTGCGGTTAAAAAGGGCTGGACCTATCACATTCCTGGACACTGAGTATTCCCTGTTGGAGATATTAATGTTAATGAGTCTTTTTTCTTTCATTGCCTTTCTTAGACAAGCAGGATGAAGGATGGCACCTCTTACATTTTGTAGTGTGACAACAGATGCGTTTCTGCTGAAATGTGCAACTCAGATTTTTTTTCCCAGAGCCTGGCTTAAACATGTCACTGCACAGCCTTTTCATTAAAAACTTGATTTTTCAAAGCTCTGTAATCTTTCTCATAAAAGCTGGATCAAGACTGGAACTGAGCATTTGGAAGGTCAGTTTAGCGGTGGATATTTGTTCCTTATTTTTCTTGCTGGTGTTTCTTTTTTGTTTGTTTCTATGAATGAAAAACAGCAAAAAATGTTGAAAGTGAGAAAAGAAAGAACGAGCAAAGGTGTCTTGATCTTCTTAGGTCTCTGGTTCAATTTGGGCTCAGCCAGATTTTGTTTTCTTCTAGGTCCACCTGCTGACATGTTAGTGGGATTTACATGTAGTCTGTAGGATCCTGTCAATAGGGTTCAATCAACAGGGAGATGAAGAAAAAGCCTTTACTATTTGTGGGCAGGGAAAACTGTGATTTCTGCAAGGGTTTCTCCAACTGGTGCTCTCTATCTCAGTGCATTATGGTTTTGTAGTTCTTTTACTTTTTCCCTTGTGTAGAAACTTCTAAATAATAGTTAAAGTTCAACTTAAAGGGATGCTAAACTTAATGAAGATTATTATAATCATAAAATCAAATTGATTCCAACACAGACTTGGCTGGCACTGGAGCAGCTCTGTTTACCAGAGTCAATTCTGAGCAAGTTCCATTTACCTGACTCGTGTTCAATCAATAAACCTGCCTCTTGTCAAAATGTGCATCATGTCAAGGTCCTGCTCGATGCACCTTCAGCCCGAGAGTCTGAAATGCTATCCCAGCCCAGCAAAATGCTTGTTTTATCTGCCCCTAGCCAAGAATTGACATGTTTTTCTTTTCCTCAGATGTTAAAACCAAGAAGCTTATCAGCTTCTAGGCAGACCTGTAGTGAAGCTTTTGTACCAGGGGAGAGTTTTGAATCCTGTCCAGCACCTTTGACAAATGCTGAATTGCTGCAAAGCACCTTCCAGCTGGAAGAGAACTTCATTATCTGGTGTTATTTGCCTCATGCTGCCTACAAGTCCTGTGTCAAATCTGCAGGGCTGACCTATCCGTGTAGTGCTGCTAGACTGGGCTAAATGACCTAATCTATCACTTCTCTCCCTCTGACTTGTTACATACACCTACATTCATCAGGAAACCTCAGCTAATCATCCCCATCAGGATGGGAGTGGGAGCTGGACATGGGAATTCTTACTCAGAGTTACATTCCTCTGGAACTCGCTGCTCCTGGAACTCTACCTGACCTTTAGCTCCAAAAATGTTTCAGGATAAGTTATGGCCCCAGCCCCGCTTCCCCTCCTTCCTGCATAGCAGAAGGTGAAATAAACAGTTAGAGGAAACCTGTGTTCATTTGGCTTTGTATCTGTTGCAGCAGAAGAAGTTAGGAGAATTCTGTTTTGCATTCTACTGTGATTAAGCTGGGTAAAATTTTAGCTTGTGTTTTGCACTCTCTGGAGATCTTTGGGTCTGCAATTTCTGTTACTCCAGATCTGCCTGCCTGCCCCTCTGCTTGTTGAATATTATCTACTTTTTCTGCCATCTCTTCCTACTTAGTACGCTGAATGAGAGCACTAATTAGACTCTGGTGCCAATTTACTGATGCACCATCTTCTGCTCACCCTCTGAGAGAGGGATTAGCTGAACGCGACAGCTCTTCGTCTAAGTTACTGGCATATGATATTTGTTGTAATTCTGTCATGAATGATATCTCCAGAACATGCAATTATAGCCTTCTTTCCATATTGAAATCTACAGAGGATTCTTTCATTTCCCTTGAAGGACAATCATACCCTGTGCAGCTCTTTTCATAGTTTTATGGCTACAGGAAGTTTCTAGACTTTAATTTTTTTTTTTTTTTTATGGTGGGTGGGAGAGAAACATTGACTTTTAAAGCCCTGGATAGTTTTTCTTCCTCTACAGAAACACATTGTCTTTCCAGCCATGGCTATAGAGAAATTTGTTATGCTGAGATAAGCTGCACATGCAGTTCACTGTAACAAAATTTAAAGTAATGAGGTAAGGGAGTATATTTACAGTTTTAACAGGGGCCCACCACAGAATACAGAGTAACATGGGAACCTGAGTGGATTGTGAATAACCCATTTTATCTATCTGCATAACGTTTATCGGCAGCACATAGAGAATGAGTTTTGGAGTCATGAAAGCTGTTCTGATATAAAACAATGCAAAAGCAGGGCCGAATTTCAAATATTGCAAAACTCCGTGCGTGATCTGATAAGGGCAAGATCAGAATGCTGCAAAATAGAGCACACAGTCAGTTCTTGTACTGCAATAACCCTGAAGAGCCCAGCCAAAGACACGGATGTTGTAATTCTGACCATACTGGCCAACGCCAAAAAGAGCATCTCAGGCCCAGCAGGATCTGCTACAAGACATGGCAGTGATAAAAGAGGTGTGAGCAGAGTGGCTATCGCAGAGGTCTTGGCAATGACAAGTGATTCTCAAGGCCAACTGCAGTTCACTGATTTCCATTAGGAGCAGCTCGTTACATGCGAAATCGGCCAGTGGGTATTTTGTTCTTGGTTTAAATTTAGCTTTGCATAGACCAGACCAAGGCAGACGAACCTGCCTTGTTTATCATTAGGGAGCTCCAGTGGAAAGGTTTTAAAAACCTCTCTTCCTCTGCTGCCTTCTGAAGTTCACTCATATAAAACAAATCCTCTGATCTTAGTGACTTCATGTTGGTGTAATTTGAGCCCTGACAGAAGTTCACCCATTTGGTGTTTTGTAGAAAGGCACCAAAGCAAATCCACCTTCGTGGTTTAGGGATTTTGTTCTGAAGCTGCTTTCTGATATTCACTCTCATACAAGCATTCAGCAAACTGCCTGGTGTACCCAGGTAAGGGCACAGACAAACAGGGAAATAAAGGATGCTCTGGTAATAACTAAATAACTGGGATGTTCTGGTAATAAATAAATTTTTGCTCCAAGATGGGAAGCACATGGATTGGTTTGATTTAACCCTGAGTAAAGTCAATTAATCAAAACACACACACACACAGAGAAAAGAATCTGAGGGCAAGAACAGCAGGGATTAATACATTTTCCTAGCAGTTGAAGAGAATTATAATAGAACCAGAGGTTTCTAGGATCTTGCTATGGAATTTTTGTCTTTGAATCTGCAGCACTGGAAGGTTTGTGTTCCCCACAGTGATAAATTCTCTTTTGCAAACTGGACTGAGAAGGAGGAGGGAGGGAACTGGGTGGAATCAATTACAAACCATATCAGACATTTAAGTTTAAACACAAGACCTTGCAAAGGCTTGCATGAAATCTTACTAGCAATATAAACAGGACTGGTGCCAAACTAAGCACCAGAAGTATTCAATAATAAAATACAGCTGTCTCCATTGGCACCTACCCATGAAAGTTTGTCATTTTTACTGTTAGAAATGCTGACAAAGAGAAATCTAAAAAATGAAAACATTTTTTTCAGAAGAGGGAGGTTTTCATGAACTGCAACCTAAATATTCATTTAACACTGGAACATTCCATAAAAATAATTTATAACATAATTTCTTAGAAACGCATTTTGACAGAGTTCCTTTCAAAGACTTTGGTCGAGCTTGGCAATGGTGGTAGCTTTGCTTTCAAATCCATAACTCTTAATTATTAAAAGTCTCTCTATACACTTCTCCTGGATTCTAGGGAGGCACATCAAAGCAGGGGCCCCTCTTTGCTTTGGCTCAGTGCACACCATGTCAGCTGAGGAGGAAACGAGCCCGGCCCGGCTCCGTGGGCAGCCCAGGCCTGAGCTCTGTGAGCCTGAGACACAAACGCAGTCCCAGGAGACTTGCCCGGGCTGGAAATACGTCTGGGAGGGAGGCTGTGCCCAACTGGACCCTACATGGAGGCTGCTGCAACACCTCTGGCTCACTCCAGCTGTGTTTCCAGAGTTTTCCCTCCTCCAGCAGGACACCATCCATATGTCCTGCAAGGTCTTCCACAAACCTTCTCCCCACCTGCAGTTCTAATGTCTCTGAGCAGTCAGAAGGGAGTTTAATGGTCCCATCTCAGAATTCTCTAGTCTCCCTCATGACTAAAATCCTGCGTTTTTAAGGCATAATGATAACAATAATGGGATTTCTGAACTTGTAGTGATAATGAAGTGATGTATTTGCTTGCTCTTCAGATGACCTACTCTGAACTGTAGCGTGCATTATTTTTCTTTGTACCAAGACTGAGGTCTTTAAACTAAGAGACTATTAAGTGTGTAGAATTCCAGACTAATGCATAGGAAAAAAACCCAGTAAAATTCTCCTCTTGTTAAAATTACAGTTACTGTACTGTTCTGCTTAAAATACTGCAGTCATAAAATTCAGATTGAAAATTATATGAGCAGTCTCAAAGCAACTGCCATCAACAGTTCTCCTTGTCAGTCCTGTACAGTTTAAGTACTGATTAAACTCTACAAAGATGGTCAAAAATGACATTTCAACATTGTAGAGCTGGCTGGGCTCCGGGAGTGCTTTGAGCTTGCAGGTTATGCACAGGCCAGCAATTATTAATGTTTAACTGAATGACATTGAAAGTAATGAGAAGACACTGTAACTCTAAAGGAGTAATTTCTTTAAAGGCTAAAAGTGACTGTTATCGTTTTTTTAAATTCTATATTTATTCCAGCTTAGTCCTTAACTGCAAGCCATGCCATGTAATAATAATGGAACTGCTCAGACAGCAATTTACCAATGTGCTTGAGGCCCTGTCAAACCACGTGGAGTGATGCCATAATCAAATTCATAATGTCTTATCTTTTTCAGATAAAGTAATCATCAAAGGAGTACTGGCATGAGCAGAGAGAAAAGCCAGGGCTCAGACATGCTCTAATGTGGTGAGCTGTGACACAAATTGGGCTGTCCCTGTTTTGCCTTTCTTCTCTCTCTGTGTTTCCCATTGGTCTGCCAAGGAAATGCTTCTGGCTTTGTTTTGTGCCATCTTCTGAGACAAAGGGTGTTTAGAAAGGAAGAAAAATGCAAAGGGGTTAAAATTTCAGAGTGAAGTGTTAGTGTTGTATCCCCCCCACTTTTTCTTTTTTCAGTTATTGGCTGGCATTTTAGAGAACAAATCCACAGGCTTGAGATTTTCAGGTAAATCGATAAAATACTGTTTTAAAAAATGGAGTTAAGTGCATTATCTGTCCATTACTCCATTATGGTTTGCCCTCAATCATGGAAGTGGGACCAAGGTTCCCAAAAGGCAAATCACATTTGTAGTTAACCTAAACCAGCTTTCCCATATCAGGGAACTATTTAGGGTCTCTTTTCTCCTTGGTAATTAAGCACGTGCCTGTCACTAAGCATATTAGTAATACTACTGGAGTCAATGGAATGGTGAAACACAGCTGCTTATGTACATAATATCCATAAAGAAAATAAGAGAGGAAGCCACTGATCAAGGGCAACAAGAATTAAAATACAAATCTTTTCAGTTGTGCAATAAAACACACAGGAAAGAAAGAGAAAAAGATCTGATTTTTTGTTTTAGAGGCATCTGGCTTGAAAGGTAGTGAAATAATTAAAATGGTTTTTTGTCTTAGTGGGTTTTTTCTTTTCAAATTTGTTTCCCTGACATTTGGCCCAGGCCAACTTGAACATCCTTTTGTGCACTTGCTTGAAGTTGTTTCTGGTTTAAATATTTGCTCAGGTCTTGGTGCTGTGTTCACTTGAATGCTCCACTGATGTACATGAGGCCCAGGCTCTGGCACAGCCTCTTAGATCTTCTGGGGCATTTTATACACTGCGAGGCAATTAAATCCCAGTTCTCCAGGGAGCTGAGGAGGGAGAGGGGCAGTGGGTGCTCAGCACTGCTGAGGAGGTCTGGGTGTAGCTGCAGGGCTGTGTCCTTGTCAGTATGTTAATTTTGGATAATTAGGAAATATCTGTTTTCCCCTAATGTACAGAAAAAATTAAACCATACGCTGTTTACATTCCCAAGTACTTCTCTACCTGTAATGAGGCAAGTATATATGAACAAAATATTTTCAGCCTTCCTTTTAGACAACTGTTTGATATTGTGTAGTCACTCACGTTTTATTTCCTAAAATTAATAATCCTCCTTCAAAAGTTGCAAAAAAGTTGGATAATTAAAGGGCCCAAGTGTAGATTTTAAAAAATGTTATCTTCAATCTATATTAAGATATGTAGAGCCCACAATGGTACTATTCTGATGGGGCAAAAACACACAAAAAATCAGTATGAAAATGTACTGCGACACTACAGAATACTAATCACTCCTACACATAGAGAGCCTTCATTTTATCTGCTTTTGCAGAAGGTTTTTATAAAGTCAGATTTTAGAATTACTAAAACCCAGTACAACTGAAGGAGACAAAGCTTTGCACTTGAACAAAGAAATGTTTTCTCAAAAAATAACAATGACAATCTGGTTTGTGCTTTTATAGCTGTGCATATTGTAGATGATGGATAGATGGTTACACAAGGAGAATATATTGTGAGCTGATTATGTTCTCCATTAAAAAAATCCCAGGCAACTAAGCTTCAATGCAAATTCATGGGATGTGTCTGCTGGCAGATTTGGCTGATTGGGAGTATTAGGCTCAGTCCTGCACGAAATGTTGCCAAACATAATTTATAATTCACCAAAGACAGAATGATCCCTCCTGGATTCTGGCTGTAAAAGTTTAAGAAGCAGTTTCTCCCTTTCTTGTGACCTTGGAATACCAAGACTTGCAGGTCCAGTTCCCATTACCACAATTGGACTGAAATGGACTTGTGCATTCCAAAGAAATAGTCCCTGAAACCTGGATAATCCATTTGACTTGACTTGAGTATGAATCCTTCAGCAGAGAATCCTTCCAGGACAAGGATTTTTGGAGCACTTTTGTCATTTTGCTGTATGACTTTACAGGACACAAGTTCTGATCCACCCCTCAGATTCCTTGGCACTACTGAGTGCCAGAGTTACTTGAGCACTGATGGCTGGAGAACGTGCTCTGGTTTCCTGCAGAGGGCAATTTGCCTCTGCCTGAGTTTATGAGAGAACTACTACAATGATAGGAAGAATGAGAGGTTTAAAAAATTTTAGTTCATAAACTTAAAAAAACCCAAACCTGTTTTGAATTATTTTGATGAGTTTAATAATTTGCCCCTGTATCACATCAATGCTTTAATTTAAGGTTTTCCTTGTCAATAGCTCCTTTGATATTGTGGATGATAAAACCATCAAAAGGCTTTAGAGGGATTTTTTGACTTCTTGCTCTTGCTGTTGCTCATGCTGATGATAGAATTTGGGCATCGGATAAATAAGTCTTGATTACGGTGGTGGATTGACTGTTTCACAGGAGGAGCTGTGGCCAACCTGTCTCCATCAGAGCCAGCTCATGTCTGCAGCAGGATAACCACATTTTTACTGTATTGTGCTTTGTGGAACCAGTGTCCTCTCCACTGCCAACTCCTGCCTTTCACTGCTCCATCACTCACTGGATTCTTTTCTTCGCTGCATCCTCAGGGTGTATTTTTGTAGCACAGTTCACTACAGCTTTTCCTTCCTTTTGCTTTAGCCAGTAACACCCATCACATGGAAAGAAATAATTTATCTTCATAGAATTGTGAAATGCTGTGTTCATACATCCTAAGTAATGACTTCACATATTCCATGGTACCAGCTGCTAAATTCATAGGACAGAATCCTTAGTTTCTCGGGAAGTCCAAGCACACTCTGTCAAGTAAATGACCCTGAGGTAGAAAAGTCCATGTTACTAATTCCCATCTATTAAGTGGAGATCCTGCTTCCTGTACTCAAGCTGAATTCTTCCAATTGTGATGTTTAAGGAACTTAAACAGTTACACCAGGGAAGTATGGTGGAACAATAAATGACCTGAATTTGTCCAAGTAGAAAGGATTATTTTCCTTGGACATGTTACTAAAAACATGGTCCACAGAGCACTGAGAGAAGGAAGAGATTAGTGCTTGGCTTTGGAAAGTTTTGTCTTAGCACAGTGAGGCACAGCCGACCTCAGTGCGTCGTGTTTACCAGCAGAATTTAAACAACCAGGATAAATCACTGTCAGTGATAGCAACAGGAAGTTAATCCAACAACCTTGAGAACATCATTGCAATCTCTTTCACACATTTTCTCTTTTCAATGTCTAAGTGAAATCTTATTTCTGTGCTGAAGTCTTTGGGGCTACAGAAAGCAAAACTATCAAAGACACCTACACATCTTTGCCTTGAGCAACAAATAAAAAGCAGACACAACAGAAGAGAAAGCAGATGGCCTTGCAAGTGCCCTGGAGAAGATCCTCCAGGTCACACTCAGTAGGTGGTGAAGAGAATCCATTAGGCAATGTCTCTTGTAGACATTGTCTTCCTGGTGCTTGTCTTAACAGATGCTGTGTGATCCCTTTTGAGTCTGATTCCAAATCTGAAAACTGCTTCATTTATAAAACGTGAATGCTCAGTGTAAGACATCAACAAGCAGAAGTTCTCCATCTGATCTAGATGCCTTTTATTGTCAATGGAGAGAAATTGAATGCTCTCACCTATTTTAGATGCCTGCCATCAAATAGAGTTGCATCACCCAAGGTTCTTACCACTGATATTAAAGGAAGTTGTGATGACTCGCTCAGACAGGGATTTCAACACTGTCAGTGTCTCAGACTAGGTGAGACAAGTCCTGCCCACAGCTATGTGGATATTGCCTTAATGAATCACAGCCACAGAGAATTCTCCAGTATTTTTAGAGATGGTAGAAATCTGATGGTTTTGGTTTCCTGGCAATACTTGAATGGGAAATGAATGAAATTAAATTCTGTGGTATTTTGAAATTGTTTTTTCAAATTATCACTGGCATGAAATTTTTTTAATCTTTCATTTCTTTGGAGTGTGTAATTTTGATGTTCTACTTTGAGCTTTTTGGAAGGAGCATTTTAAACCAATATTTAAAACCTTAGAAACAAAAACTGATCTCAAACAGAAAAGGGGACTGTTTCCTGTAGAGATTAGTAATGATCCTCTTTGAACTCTGAAGTTTTATTCAAGATGAAACAGTCATTAAAAATTAATGTGTCATTGCTGCTGGAATCTTCCTCTTCACAGAAAAGAGGCTGGACATGAAAAATTTTCCCACTTTGAGTATCTTGTTTCTGGATAGGATGGTGTGTGGGAGAAAGGTGCAAGTAATCAGTGCCTGGAACAGATGTTCCTTACAGATGTTGATCCTGACTAATGTTTGTGTTATCCATAGAACTGGTTCTCTGTTACGCTGCATAGGCTCTTGACTCCTTGTGTCAGAGTATGCCACCAGCTAATTATAGAATATGTCAGAGTGTTAATGCAACTCCTGGATTTGGATTTTTGATTTTTATCTTTTCTTCTTCCGGAGGCTCAGAACTGCCAATAAAATCAGACTGACACTTAGGTAGGTTTCTGACACTCTGTGCCCCAAAACTTCATTTGGGCTCAGGCCCAAAGAATTGTTACTTCTCTCTTTCTCTGCTTCAAACATCTACCAGAGGAGGCAGGGACCCAAATATTTGTAACCAATTTTTATTTAACTGGCATTCTTTGGAAAAACAAAAGTTAACTCTGTTGAGATTGCCCATTAATTAAAATTAAAATCAGTTAGTTACAATCCATCAAGTTGCAGTTTGAAAGTGCTCCCACTGCTCTGCTGCTCCAGCAGAGCCCAAATCCTGAGCCACTTCTGTTGCTTCCTTTGGCCAGGATGCACCCAATCAATTCCATCCAACTCCTGCAGAGTTTTACAGCTGTCATGTCTCTTCTTCTCCTTCAGTAAACAGCCAGCCAAAGGGACATAAAACTCCTAGTCCAACAGTAAACATGTAGAACGCCTTCCTTATAGGTCTGGACAAGTGGGACAACTTGTAAATTAAAGAAAGACTACACCAGCTGGCTGATGGCCAGAATTGGTCCCTGGGGAGGACTTTAGGAGTGGTAACTAACCATAAGTACCCACAGCCTGGCAGTATTTAATGGAATGTTGGCAGACACGCTGTATAGTACTAGTAAATTAATAATGAGAATTAATTAATAATAGTTTGCATTCATGTGGCACATTCCTTGCTGCAATTTACTTCTCGTCCAGCTAAACAGGGACATGAGGAACAGTTTATCTTCTGGTGATCTACCTTTGTTTAAACTGCTTTTGCATCTTCCATCTCACCCTCTCTACATTCCATCGAGGTTTCCTCATGCACCTGAATTGTTGTTCTCTCAAGGGCTCCTCTGTGTTCTCTGCCTGTGTCCACAGCCTTCTGGAGGTGCCATACTGACTGCAGGGCTCCAGGTGAGGCCTTTATAATAATCACTAGATCTGAGGGATTGCCTCCCATGTCCCAGAAATTATTCCACTTTTCAAAAATTCCTGTTGTTGGTTCTTGCTCAGCTGGTGCTCTCTGGGAACACCTGGATGCTTGTTTGGTCCCCCATTGAGTCTTCTCCCTGTGTTTGTGCCCACCTGTAGAGCCTTCCACCTCTCTTTATTGAATGTTTGTTCATTCCACTTCACCAGTTTGTCAAAATCCTTTTACATTCTCACATCTTTGCAGCATTTTTTGGTACGTTCTCATCACCAAAATCAATGATGAAAACATTAACTTACTGCTGGATGAACAAATGCACCACACTTACTGTTCCACTGATCATCACTACCTACAGAAGATTTTATGACCAGTTATAAATTAATTTTATAGATCTTGACTATTCTTTCCTCATTTAATTTTGAGATACCATATGAAATATTGAAGTTATTAATATAAATAAATATGGAATTGGCATCTTTTTCCTTATCTGGAGCAGAGCTGGTCCATCAATCAGATATGGGCCACCACTAAAGTAAGCAGTAGGATTCAGAGAAGGGAGGAAAATAGTTGGACCTCCTTCTTTGATGCTGACAAATCCCTGGATGATGCTAAATTTCACCCTCATCTTCTTTTTCATTTAGATGCTTATAAAAGCACATTTGGTAGTTTATTGTAATATTTGTCTGGTGATTCAGGCTGTTTGACCTCCTACTTTCTGGCTCTCCTCACCCTCCTACCCCCCATTTACAGACTAAATGTTGGGATCGACCTTTTCCAAACATCTGTAACTTGATCCACTCTCCACAGAGGGCAATGTGTCCATGATCCCCAGGAAGAGCTCAGATTGCTTTTGCCAGCTCATAACACACCCTAATATGAAATAAATCAGACACAATGCATAGGAGAGATTTGACTGGTCTTGAACTTGCTGGAGCTGCAGAATCTCAACACTCAGTGCATTGTCCCAGCTCTTCTCCTAATTGATCTAATCCATCTCCAGATCTCCAGCTCGTAATTTTGTTTCGCTGATGTTCTTTCAGGAAAAATATTTAGGATCCTTTCCTAAGTTTTAATAAAGCTTCATAAATAAAAAATCATGGCTGTACCCCAGCCGAGACCAAGTCCCAGATATGTGAATGAATTGAACCCTCTGCTGGTGAATGATCTTCAGCAAAAATTTTAGCCCATTGAAAAAACAAAATAAATTTGCCTAAACATTCACTAAAGAAGCTGAAATTACCTGATTTATCTCATGCTTGTGATGGTCTAAAATGTGTACCTGGACCTCTACAATAATTGCAATTCACAATGATTTATTAAGAGGCAAGTACCCATTTGTGGACCTGACCATAACATTTATGAAAACTAAAGGAATCTATTAAAAATCAACATGATGTTTATAAATTCAGGCAAAACTCCTCTTTCTTATATGAATAAAAAACTAGAGAAAAACTGTTGTGAGTTCAAACAAAAGTGATCTTTTCTGGGAAACCTTAAAGTTCTACTTGATCAATGGGAAATATTTTATTTGACCTAAACTGAAATTTTGAGCTTTTTAGCTTGTATTAAAGGAGGTTAATTTTTTAAACATTACCTGAATTCTATATGAAAAATTCCAATTTGAAAAAAAGTTAAATTGGGAAAATGTCAAAATGAAAACTTTTTGGCATTTCTGAAACAAACATTTTAGATAAAAAATGACAACATGAAATGTTTTGACACTTGGAAAAATGTCTTCCTTTTTTCAATCTGAAACTTCACCAAATTTAAATTGAATTTCCTGTTTGTCTAGAAAATAAGAATTGCTTGCATTGGTAGCTTTCTCTGGATAAGCAGCTAATCCTCCTGCCAGGTTAGCAATGAAACATCAGCCAAGGAACTGTACAAGCAGGTTGTAAAGCAGTTCTTGCCTTATTGCAGCTCAGATTTGGATTTTTTAGTGATTATCTATCTATCTATCTTCACTTTTGCACTGTACAATGTCCAGCTTTCAACTTAGCAGTTCTATGGTGCACAAAGAAATAAGAGAGAGAGAAATGCTTGCTGTTTAACAAGTGAGCAATTTCCCATTGCATTAAAATTATATTTTTATGTAAAGACCAGTCTAGTGGCAGATTAATGAAAGTTCCTTACAGAAAAAATGGTTTACCCATTAAACAGAAGCAAGTCCATAACCCTGAATGAGTTTTAGAGTTTGCTATAGCTAAATTCCTAAATGAAAACAACCTCTTCCAGACTAAAATCCCAACATTGCAAAATAACATTGGAATCTGCAGTGAAGCAGTGCCATGGAGTAGTTGGTGCTTGCACTGCATTTTTGGGAGGGGTTTAGCTGAGCACAGCCTGGGTCCTACTCCAGGATCCCTTCTGCTGCCTCTCCTGAGTGCTGGGCTGGAAGGAATTGGTGGCTTCCCCCAGAGCACTGTAGAGTTTGAGAGGGGAAAGGAGAGGGGTTCTGGTGGCATTGGATGGAGAGGCACTAAAGCTCGTGGAGGGGGCTGAGCAGCTCTCATTTCTATTCTCTCTGGTGTGCTTTAACTTGGAGAAGCCTTTCAGTGCTCAGGAAGAGGCAGGGTAGGCTTAATATTGGCACTTCCATTTCACAATGGAGATGGTTTTACATCTCTTAACTCTGGCTTCTTGCCCTCTTTGGAGTTAAGTATCTGTGGGCTCCTTCTTTGACTTTTAGGAGATTTTTTAATCCCCCTGGCTCTAGTTTAAATAGTGCAGGGCTTTCATGTTTCTTGTTAGCTAATGTGAGGAAATTGAGTAATGTGAGGTTATTAAAAATTACCCAGAATTTAGATGAATGGGAAAAAAGCATGTCCACTGCAGTAACTCCTGTCCATCACCTGGGCTGTGTGGATCCCTGCCAGCCAGGGTTCAGCCCACTGTGCTGCCATGTGTAAATTACCTCCCTAAATGCAGCAAGCTAACAGAGCTGCTCCGTGCTGAGTCCTAAATTGACACCAAAAGGGAAACTTCCATCCAGACTGGAAATATAAGGAAATTGAGCAGACTTACCAGTAGCACAAAAAGTTCTGAAACCACAACGGTTATTAAATAAAGCCAATTTTTTTTTTCTGCAGACGTTAAGTCAGTGTTTAAAAATACAAACATCTAGATAATTAGAGGAACTTCAAATCTGTCTTCATAGTGTTTCAGCAGGATGACATTGTCAGCTATTCTATTTTGTATTGATTTCCACAAAGCTCAGTTATTCCCAGCCTTCCATTTCAAATGCAGCACCTTGTTTTCCTGTATCTTGAAGCAAAGAAATTAGATAAAAACTATTGATTAGCAAGGCACAGAGGGGAGTGATGTCTGTAACCTTCCTTTGTCTTGCAGCTCTGCAGCTGAGGCAGCAGTAATAGGATTCTGTGCGAGTGCGACTGTGATGAGGTCACACTGCTGAGAAGGGAATGAAAACACTGCAGTCAGCGAGATCTCTTGCTTCTCTGATAGTTTTTGATATTGTTTGTCAAATTGCGATTTGAAGGTTATTTCTCTGGAGGCTAAAGTTGCCTTGCTTCTCTTACGCACTTGGCTGGGCTTTTAAAAATCATGCATTCATATAAACAGCTCCTTCTCGCTCAAGTTTCTGGTTCTTACTTGGAGCCAAAATAAGGAGAAAGAAGAGTTTCTCCTGAAATTTTCCATCATTGTGAGATTAGAGAAGTTTTTTGTTAAAATAAGTTAGATTTGTTTGGCCTCTCTACCTCTTCTTCCTCCCTTCTTTTTCATGAGGGTGCTGCAGTCGTCTTCGGCTCAAAACAGGTTCAATAAACACTTTCAAGACACATGAGCCGTGAAGGTTTATGCTGATTTAGTACATAATGGTGTAGCATTTGTTGGTATCATTACTCAAGAAGGAGATGAGGAAATTTCCTCATTCATTTGCTTTGGGAAACAGTGATTTTGTGACCTACCTTGAGCAACTGCAGAACTGAACAGAAAGTTCAGAATAATGATTAATACTTTCCTGTCCTGAGTGGGCTTTACTGCTGTTATTCTTATATTTCTTCATAGCAGTGAAGCAGCTCATGGAGGTGACAAGGAGAAAACTGAGGGTCATAGAATCAGAGAATGGTTTGGATTGGAAGGGACCTTAAGGATCCTCTGTTCTAACAGAGCCTGCCCTGGGGTTCAGGGATCTATTTCCTGGGAGAGGTGTCAGTGTCAAATACAGGATAAACACAGATTACCTGGCCCTCAGGACTCTACTTTTGGTGCATAAGGCAGCCGCATTCCTCTCTTCCCACAGAGGAAGAAACCACATGGGGCATGCAATGTCTTCCACTAATCAGGCCTTAGGGGGTTTTCCTCCCTTTGGAAAGCTCCCTTGCCCTAGTTCTCCTCCCGTAACAAGACACTGGGAGATTGGTATGGAGATAGCTGGCTAAGAAAGCCCTCCAAATAAACTTCTGGAATTGCATGGCAGTAACAGGATGCCTTCAGCAGGCAGCTGCCTCGTCTGTCTGTGCAAAAACAAGTATGTCAGGTCAAGCTGCATATTTTGAGGTTTGATGTCCCACCCTCTCAAATAAGTGATGTGGGAAGAAGTCTGCTGGGAAAACTCCTTCCCCAGGCTTGTTACTGTGGGGGTTTTTGTGGGAAGCACTGAGACTTTCCCATCCCCTCCTTTCCCCCATGTGATGCTCTGTGATCATAACACATGAAACTATCTCAGGCTTCCAAGAACTCCTCCAGTGCTGAACAAGCACACTCTGGGTGTTTTTCTTTAGTCTTTGTTCTACTCTCTGTGATCCTGAGGACATCATTCTTTGCCCCCTTTGTTTCTTCATCCATGTGAGGAAGGTGATATTTCCTTTCTCGAGGGTGATTGTGAAGGTTTTTTTTTTTTTTAATCCCCTACTAGATGTTGGGTGCTATGGGGAACAAAGCATCTTGCTGTAATTGATTTATTTATAAGGGAAAGCTGATGCTACTTTAGAGATCCTTTTTTCACTCTCCCTCTCCAAGTAATCTGCTGGAAAGGCTGTTCTCATTTGGTGTTGTTTTTCTACCATTTGTATCTTTCTCATCCCATTTATGGCCGTGTTTAAGGTCCTGATGAAGCAGCCCCACAGGTTAAAATAGGAGCTGTGGGAATATTAAATCCAGACTGCCCACTGAATGGCTCACTGAGGGCTGGGCAGCTGGAATCACCCAGTGCCTGATGAGATACCTGCCTGCTGAATGGATGGAATTGCATCCTCTTGGTCCAGGACTGCAGTACTTATTGTCTCTTTAGCATTCAGCATCACCTCTGTGCTCCCAGAGAAGCAGTAAGAGTGGAGACTCAAAAAGATGTTAGAGGAAAGCAGTAGTGAGTGGGGAAAAGGCTTGAAATCACATTATTCTTTAGAAAACGGGCAGTTGCAGTGAACTAAACACAAACAGCACATTCTTCAAAGCTCTAGAGGGGCAGAGCTTGGCTGAGAGGTTTTTTTTTTACCCTGCATTGTTTCAATGGATAAGTCTTTTCTCTTAATTCCCACTTCTCTTTTCATTTGACAGATATTTTTCCCCCTACAATGTATTGCTAAGTGTGGCATACCCAGAAGGGCATGTGACTGTGGTGAGAGCAACATCTGGAGCTGGAAAGAAATGAAACCCCAGTCCAGAGTAGTGAGTAAGGTCAGAGTGGTACATGAGCAGGCATCCCTACAATATCCAGAGAGAATCTGGCAAAAAAATAAAAATCATCTTTACCCACAGGACTTAGGCAAATTTTATATTAAATCCTTAAATATTCTTGGCCACTATTCGGCATATTTTCATGCTTGGTCATCTGTCTCTTAGCAAGATCTAAGGGACTCAGCCAGGTGCAAAGATAATTGTTTCCTTATTTCAGGCAGCATCTGCTCAGCCATCTGGGAGGCTCATCTGTAAAAGGTGACAGGCTCAGGTAGCAGCCTGCAAGTCCCACCTCTGGAGCTCTGGTGGCTTCCAGCCCTGCTCAGACAAAGCCTGAGTGACCCAGAGTGAGGAGCACTGGGCAAAGGGAGTGCAGCTCTGCTGAGGAGAGTGAGCCAGGCACCTCAGGAGAAAACAAGGAGCAGGAGAAGTTTGGTTATCACAGAGATAAAGACTGCAGCCTCAATTTTCCATATTTTGCTCTGACCCCAAATTACCCTTCCTCTTAAATGCTTCTGTTTCCCCATATATTATAGTAATCTGTTTTATTTTAAAAGGCTGTTTATCAGCAGCCTGTGTGAGTCTTGATTGCCAATTCTCTGCATTCACTGCTAATGAAGAACCATGGCTACCACGATTTTAATGGCTCTGTGATCTGTAACTCCACACATCTGGTGTTGGTGACAGTTTATCTTCTACCCCAACGTTCTGTTCTTTCAGCAGATGGTTTGTAGGAAACTTCTCTGAAAGACAGCGGGTGGCAAGAATCTGGCATGGGACAGGAAGGGTGAATACAACCTCTGGTGTTCTCTGCACAGCCCTCCTGTTCATGAGCAATAGGAATGTTGCAAATAATGAGAAATAACAATGTATTTCTGGCAGAGGCCAAGGGGAATTTGTGTGGGGTGCAGCCAGAGGACTCAGGTCGGGTGTTGTTGGGCTCTGTCACAGATTTGGAAATGTGCTACTTGTTCTTTGTAGTTCTGTTGCTAAACAGACATTTTCATTTCTAAGTACTTGCTTGCTTTCCTTTGTTAGCCCAAACTGCCAAAATTAGAGGCATCTGACATAGAAAGGAAGTCAGTTTTGTTTAATTTATCTCAGATTTATTTTGTGACATTTCCTGGATACATTTACCCATCACATTATTAAATAAGAGTTTATTTTCTGGAAGCTAGAACTTCAGCTTTTGCCTATATTTCAGTAAGACAGGAATTTAAATACTACCAACATGCTGAGAAATTAGAAAGTCTTTCAGGTGTGTTTTGCAGGAGAAAGTTCAGAGCTTCACTATCTCTCCTAATAGTTGCCCTGGGGCTTTTTCAAATGTATAATCTGATTTTTCCACTCATTTGAAATGTAAAAAGAGAATTTTCACAGAAGAGAGAGAAATCCATCTGAAAACAATATTTGTTTTTGCCAATTTGTTTCTTTAATTATGATGATAAATTTCCACTATTTGGCAACAGCACAAAGAAATAAGCTCTTGCATGTCTTTGTTCCTTCAGGAGGAATGGACAAAGTGGGTCTTGTTTAGAAAGCAAATCCCCATTTAGTCACGTAATTCTTGTCACTCGCCCCAGCAAATGATGAGAACCCCCTTTTTTACCTCTCCTGTGGGAAGGATGTTTTTGGCTATGACTCAGAAAAAACCTTTTTCTTTTTTTGGACAAACTTTGACTGGCTCAGGACAAAACTCAAGTGGGGAAGTTGTACAATGTTTTGATCTGTCTTTATGTCTCAAAAATGCTCAGTTACAATGAGGAACATGCTTATATACACATTAATTGCCTCAATAAAGGTAGTTCAGAGGTGGTGATCAGCCAGTGGAGTAGCTGAATGAAATTTGGGATTGTTCCCAATGGGGAGACCCTAAATGAGGCTCAAAGCTTCAAGTGCCTCAGATGTGCTTTTTTTGGACATGATGACTCAAATACCAATTTTGCACCTTGAATCAATCTCTTGAGCAATGGATCATCCAAAAGCTGTTTCTGGGTTATTCAGATATTTTCCTGGCATCTAGATTTAGAAAATGAATTCATTTAAATCTTTCTTTTGTAGCAGCACACACAACCTTGTTGTTAATTCTTCCTTTTCATTGCAAATGAAATTTGTATACTTATAAACATATTTATTTAAACTGTATACTCTGCATTATGTTTTGGGGCAGATGCTTTATGATTTGGAGAGAAGAGAAAAATATTACAACTTAGTATATAAATATTCTCTATAGATTCTGCTCACTGAACTTTTATATTTGTGGGACTATGGTCTGATAGGGGAGAAACCTGGAGTTTTCTGTCTACTTAATTTCTTCATTTTTTGCATGCCCTGTGGGTGCCAATACACCATCAGTGAAAAGTTTCTTGATGATGTTTTCATGTGTAAACACCCAATATGTAAAATATTTTATAGTCCTTAGAATTCTGCAGACTAGCTCAAAATAACTGCAAAGGCCATTTTGTATTCAGAATATCTGAATGGGCCTTGGTTCTGGATAAGGAAGAGGGAGCAGAACTGGATGAACTGGGTGTATTAAATTCTTTATTCAAAAGCTTTATCCCTTTTCTGCTTTTGTATTTCCCACGACTGGATTTTCTTAGTTTTTCCTCTACTGGATTGTTTGGCATATTCTTCATGCAAATGCACTGAAATCACTGGTCTGGTCGGGAGCTCTTCACATTTGCCTGGTTTATGGCATTCAGTTTTCAATTTTAGCCATATGGGCCTTTTGGTTTGGTTTCTTGCCTTTTTTATTATTCTGTGCCTGCTTAATTGTAGCTTTTATGAAGAAATGGAGAAAGAGTCATAAAGACAATAAGACAAATCATTCCCAAAGCAAATATAATGAGGAGAAGAGTTGGAGAAATATTTACATGATTTGAATTTTCTGTCAATGTTCCTAAAAATAGAACAAAGAATTAAATAAAATAGCCAGATGATTTGCTAGTGAAAGGAATAAAAAAGAATTGCAAACATGAGAACAAATGTTCATTTTTATTCCGAGAAGTAGTTCTTGGCAGTATTTCGGAAGCTCTAATAGAGAAGACGAAATGTAGATTTTTATCCCACTTGAGCATAAATCAGTGCACTAGACTAAACAATATCTACTGTACAATGCACTGAATTCTTCTCTTTTGTACAAATGTTCAATTAAATCTGTAAGCTTAGTCTGTAAACTGTAAAGAGGCTTAGTCACCTTATCATCAGCCAGTTCCTCTGCAGGTCACTGCCATAGTCCTGCAGCAAAAATAAGTTCTGTGTGGGGAAGCCTTCCAGTAGCATTCCAAAATAACAGCAATTACCTAATTACAGCATGGCCATGCTAAAGGTTACATTAATGGCCACCAGTGATGATGAATAGGAGGGCAATGGCGTGACTGAAATCATAATTAGTGGAGCATGAGGTAGGTGTTATGTTAAACATCCAATGGAAAAAAATTAACAGTGCTGCACAGGTGGACTGAAATGTTACACGTAAAACTTAACCTGCAACAATCCCACTTTCAGGAGACAAGAATAACCCTTGCATCACCTGTTAACCAGTTCTGGGTTTTATTCACCAACCAGGGAAGCATGGGCTGGGTGTGACACTCTCCAGATCTCCTCTCTGCTCTGTACCTGTCCCAGCCTGGCTGGGTTTGATACCAGAACACTGAGTTTCTGTTCCCTAAAGACAGGCACTGGACCTGCTCTCCTAGGAGCTCAGCAGCTACTGAGAAAGGAGAAATTCAACTGGAGCAGCAGGACAGGGAAGGTGCTCCAAGCCCAGTGCAGGCAAATGATAACTCAGATTTCCACTCACAGCATCTCTGGGAAGGGTTTGATATCCTGTGTGTGTCACAGACATGTGAAAGATTTGTTGCTGTTGAATTAGCAGGAACCCAGCACCATTCATACTGTTTAGGTTTCAAAGGTTTCCATCAGCACTAAATAGGTGATTTTCGTCATTGCAACATGTGCAGTGCTAAGGTGGCATCTTACATCTGCTATTGATTTCCCTGATGCTGCCTTCAAAACTGGTGGTTATGGCTGCATCTTCCTTCTTCTGTAAATGCCAGGGTCTCCAAGTGAGCTCTGGAGGTCAAGTGTTTGTTTCTGTCTTTGCATGTTCTTGTGTTTCTGGTCTGAAATTACAATGCTGCAGAATTTCCAGAAATCTGGTACATAGGTGTATTTTTAGGACAGCAGAACAACTGATCTTTTCTTGAGTGGGTCAAAGAGATGGCATTTAAGTCAGGGGTTTTAAATAGGAGGAGAAAAAGGGAAGAAACTGTTGATGCTAAAACACCTTAGGGTCTCCTGCTATAAAGAATTTAATTCAGTTGCCTGCATTATTCCAACTGTGATATAAAAATACAGAGTATCTTCTAGATTGGCTCTCAAAGTATTTTTTGCACACAAAATACTCTCCTGAGAGAGTGCACCCATCTCCCTGGAATGTGCCTTCTCTGTGGAGAAGGTAGAAGCCCTCCAGCTGCCCTTGGCAGAGCTCGGTGGCTTTCACGGGAAGAGTGTTGCCTGACAGGGAGGGGTGTGCCTGAGATATTTCTGGTACCACACGTGGCTGTTTCTGTAGAAAGGGCATTTTTCAGGATCGCTCTTTTGGAAGACTGGACCACCAGAAGCAGGAAGGGAGGAAGGGAGGCAGGGTCATCAGTGATGGCTTTGGCTTCCTCCATTCTCGTGGCACCTCCCGTCAGTGACCGTGCTCAGCCTCCTTAGCAGTGACTCATCCCAGGGCGGATCCAGGTGCCCTGTGACAGACGCCTGCTGCCTCTTATCTCAAATAGCTTTGAAAATCTCCTTTGGCAAGAAGCCCAAGAGTGAAGGAGCAATTCTGTTTTAGACCAAACTTGTAAAGAATCTGGAAAGGTAACAGGCTCTGCTGGCTGTTATTTCTGTCCCCTCCTCTGCTGTCTGCTCTCCAGATTAGTTTTTTAATCTGAATGTCTGGCTGCTTCTCATCTTGCTGATGCAAAATCTCTCAATATCCAGCAGGAGAAAGGTTCTCATCACTTTCAATAATCTTTGGATCATGCCATTAGCTTCACTTAAGCTTTGGGTCTGGTTCTGCACAGTTCAAAGGATTTACAGTCTCTACTCTAAGTTCTTATCCAGTTTTTCTGAGTTCATTTAACTCTGTAGATATGAAAGGTCTCAGCTCTTCACTTGAGTATGAGCTGTGTCTGCTGCTACCAATAACACAGACATTTAGTGTAGGAAGGAAGGAAAAAAGGACATTGTATTATAATGTTTAACTTGTGAAACAAGAGGAAATGTCCTCAACCTGTGATACATTTGGGTTGCTTAAGCTATGAATGAGGCATTGTTAGATGAATATTAAATATACATGTATATATTAAATATTTAATTTGATCTTTGTTCAGTTTTCCTTTCTTGTAATTCCTTTTCAGTGTTCATAGAAAACAAACCTGATTTTTATACTGCTTGCCAGTAGTGACCTCAAATTTTCTGTTTGTGTTAATAATATCAATTACCTGCACACATGAATCACGCTGAACTTTGTTACTGCATTGGAGGAGCACTTTTTGGAATTTCTCCACAACACCTTTGCCATGAAAACACTCCCTGTTGCTTGAAATAGTCTGTGAGTGCACATACTCTTCCATGGAAGATCTGGAAGCTCTTCATTCCTAATTTTTTTCAGGATAAAGCTGAGCCCTGCAACTGCTCAGTAACTTAAGCAGAGATGATAAAAGAACTCCAGAGAAATGCTGTTATCAAGGAGAGAAATGAAGGCAACCTGCAATGTTGTTTCACAACAGTCCCTGGAATCCCCAGGTTTGCTGCAGACCACAAGTATATTTTAAACCTTAGCTTAGTGTATACCCACAGTACGTCCCCTACAGCTGTGAACTGCTACTCTTTGTTTAGGACTGGGCAAGGCTCCAGTGGCTCTGTTCTTACAAGGAATGCATTTTCCAGTGTTTTGACTTAATGACTATTATTCAAGCTGAAGTCAGTTCCTTTCTCACACTATTTTAGGCTGTGTGTGGTAAACCTTTGTGCCACTGTTCTCCTCAAAAAATTCTGGTATTTTCTTACTAAACCCAATACAAATTATATCAAGCTCTTTATCTTATGAAATAAATGTTGGTTATCTTCATAATGAATCAGTCCTGAAATGAAGCAGGTTGGTATTTCTGTTGGCCTACTGACCCTCCTTTTTATTGCTGCTGCTCCACACAATAGTGTTGGGAAGTTCCTGTTATATTTGGTGATGTACAAATAGAGAACAAAAGGCCCCTGCCCTGATGGCTGAAAGTTTAGATATTTCTATTGATTGAATAAATATTGGACATTTGTCTTTTCACACCACATTAGGGCAACTGTTTCCTGGAGAGATAAACAGTGAATTCTGAGGATGGAAAGGAATTAGGCATGGAGGGAGGCTTGCTGTGATGGAGGAAGCCAGTGTGTGACACACTAAGTTTCTTCCTCTCTTTCTCCCTTTACTTTTATTTCAACCTGATACTTTATTAATCAGAGTTTGATCAGAACTCCCACGTGTGTGTGTTTTCCACCATTTACTGTCCTTGTGCCCTGTGGTGGTTCCACATCCTCGCTCTCAGGGGAAGGAGTGGGTGCTGGGAGGCTGCAGCCTTTGTGTGCAGGACTCTCAGACCATCCTGCCTGCCTCACCTGCATTATCCAAAGCCTGGCTCCTGCAGTGAGGAACCCTTCAGGAAAGAGTTTGCCTTGGATACTGGGCCACATCTACCCCTGCATTGCTCAATACCTGCACACTGATCTCTCAGGCATTTTAGGCCTTATTTATCACTTGGAGTGTGTTGTGATTTCCATTTAAATTAAAATTTATTAAATAGGACATTTTATTTTTTGAAACTGTATAGGGAAAAATTATTTTTATTTCCATTTTAAAGTGAGAATACTGCTTAGAATTTTTATTTTTATATCTTTCTTTGCACACGCTTTTCTTTGCTAATCTTAGTTACACAGTAATGTAATTTTATTTTGAAAATTTAGAGCTTCTTAGGAGTACAATTAAGAAAACATACCCGGGGGAAACAAGATGTTAGTCTCATCTGAAGGAAGAATAAAACTAGTTATGAAATAATTTCAACTAAAAAAATAACTTTGACCAGTTTTACTCTCCATTCAGCGACAACAGCTCAGATAAAATGTATCTAATTAACACCCAGCAGATAACAATTATCTTGTATAATTATGATGAACTTGTTTGTTCTTTAATTGACAGCTTAGGCAATGTTTTATGATGTTTATTTGACCTTGCAGCTGATCTGTACCCTGCTCCCTGTGCTGCCGAGCGCGCGGCTCCTTGCATGTCCATCCTCAGCGCTTGGCCCTGTCACTGTCACTGTCACTGCCACTTGTGAGTGCCATGTCCCATCCCTGCGAGTGTGCAGTGTCACTGTGACCCCGGCAATCGCTGTCCCTCTGCTGTGTGGCCCTGTGGGAGCAGCCGAGTGGAGCAGCCTCAGCATCCCCTGCTCCCCGTGCCAGGGACCCCAGCGCCGGCCGTACCTGCTGCTTTCACTCCCCCAGTCTGTTAGAAGGTACCCAAATGTCTCTGCTGGTAGAACAGATGCACTTGGTTTTCCTGCATCCTCAATGCTTTGGGAGGGTTTTCATTTTCCTGCTGAATGAGATCTCTTTGCTGTCCTGTGAATAATGAAGTTTGTGTGCTGGTACCTGGCTGCCACGATAATGAACAAAGCTGTGGTTTCCCCATGTTGCCTCACTACCCCTGTCCTTGGAGATTTGGAATGAAGGGGAATCTCCAGTGTGTCAGTCCTGCTTGGCACACGGTGTACTCTGTGAGTCAGAGTAATGTGAGGGGTTACGTCTCTGGAATAAATTTTAAATTCATTTAGTGAGAAACAAATAGGAAATGTCCCAAAACGAGGTTTTGTCTGGTATTTCTGGATTTTGGGGATTCCATTAGAGAGGAAAATAGCCTGGGAACAGCTTTTCTTATCACATCATCATGTCCTTTTCACTTCAAGGCAGTATTAGAAAGTGCAATGGTGCATAAGACTTAGTAATAACTATTATTATTTGTTAAGCATTGTCTTTAACTGTGCTGAGAACATTGGGGTTTCTGTCCTACATGGATCATTACTTTGGGTATGCAAGATTTTTCAAACAGTAAGTGTCCTTGATGATTAGAGAGAGATTATCACCAAGTGCTGCATTTTTATTTGGGATTTTTGTTGTTCTTGGGTTTTGCTCTAAATGAAAGGACTGAGTTTCAAACTGAATGTAGTTATCCGTAGTAGAATTCTGGTTTGAGGATGAGAGAAAATATGTCAAACCACTTAACCTGGTCCTCTCTCAACATAAATTGGGTGGAAAGAGATGTAGAAAAATCCCCTGCATGGAGGGGATGCATCCCCCTATTGTGATTTTAGGTCCCCAAACTGGCAGTATGGCCAAACCTAGTCCAGGTGCTTGGGTTCTCAGGTGTTGGGATAGATTCTCTTCATCCTTTAGGATGATTTTATTTGCATATGAAAGCCAAGGTAGTGGACTTGGACTCCCAGCTTCATTAATTGAGATATTCCATCTAAAACCAATGGATAAGGGTTTGGGTTGGCAGGAACTGTGGGTTTCATGTAGTATTTTCTCTCCTTTTTGAGAAGGATTCTGCAGAGGGAAATCTCTGTTCAAGTTAAATCAAGGCAGATTTATGTATCTATTACTGGTACATAAAATGGAATAAAGTTTGGAGATGTATCCAACAGATTTATAGTAAGAAATCTTCTGAAGAGACCTTATAGTATTATCTGACCTTTAAAGTAAACTGGAATTTATTCAAATGCCATAGGCACAAATGAGATGCTTTTCGCCTTAAAATTCACGGGGTAACTATTGATAGAATTAATAAAGAATAATTTTTTAGAAAAAGGGAACATATGGCTTGTTATTACTGACTTCAAGCCACAATCAGAACATTATCTAAATAACTCCAGAATACCAGCAGTATGTTCTCAAGCATCTCGTACATTAGTGCACGACTCCTCAGATACTTTGAGACCATGAATGTTCTGTTGTCGATCCTTTTCAGCAGTGTTGTCTCTGTTCTGATTCCTAATCCCATTAAAAATCTTTATTTTCAGGATTTTATAAAGGTACTGTAAAAATTTTAAGTGGGCCTGAGGTAACATTACAAACTTTTAGCTTGGGAATGTTTTTCAGAAACTGAAACATTAATTAGAATCAGTCTAAGTACCCACAAGTATTTTTCCTTTTTTGTTGTTGTTTCTTGTGGTGTTGGCTCTCTTGATGCTTAATTACTCTGATTCTTTTTCAGTGTAATTTTCCAGTCCTTTACTCATGTTCCTTCAAATCTTCCTGAGCTGAGTAAATAGATGCAGTGGGATGAGCTGAGAAAATGAAAGACTTGCAGAATTTTTCCCACTCTCAGGGGAAAAATATTGCAGCTTTTCTCCCTAAGTTTTTTGCTGATCCGAGTGACCAGACAGCTCCCAGCCAGCCCTGGCTAAAGACATTTTAAAATGTTTTTAGAGACAGGCAGAATAGTTTATCCTGGGCTGCTTCTCCCACCAGCTTGCCTCGTACCCCTGAAGGAGGAGCTGGAACCAAGTCTACTGGGCAGGAGACTGGGAGCACGGGGAATTTAAATGTCTTGCTCATCTAATTTGGCTGTGAGCCATTTTATTCCTCTTGGTTTCATTGATGTATCTATTTAAATGCTTTAGGAACTGGGGCTCTCTCCCAGCAGGGGTTTGCAGAGTGCATTGCAGGAGGGATCCTGACCTTGTTTGGGGCCTTCTGTTTCCTGAGAATGAAGTAATAATAGAATAGACTCATTATATAGAATCAGGGAATGGTTTGGGTTGAAAAGGACCTTAGAGCCCATCTTGTTCCACTTGCCCTGGGCAGGGACACTTTCCACTACCCCGGGTTGTCCCCGTCCAACCTGGCCTTGGACACTTCCAGGGCTGGGGCAGCCACAGCTTCTCTGGGCACCCTGTGCCAGGGTGTCCCCACTCTCACAGGGAAGAATTTCTTCCTAATATTGAACCTAAACCTCCTCACTTTCAGTTTGGAGCTATTCTCTGTCACTCCAGGCCCTTGAAAATTGTCTCTCTCCATCTTTCCTGTTGGTTCCTTCAGGTACTGGAAGGCCACACTGAGGTCACCCCAAATGTTCTCCTCTCCAGGTGAACAATCCCAGCTCTCCCAGCCTTTCCTCCCAGCAGAGCTGCTCCATCCCTCTGCTCATCCTGGTGCCTTCACTGGATCTCTCCAGCAGCTCCAGCTCCTCCCTGTGCTGGGCCCCAGGGCTGGGGCAGCTCTGCAGGTGGGGTCTCACCTGAGCGGGGCAGAGGGGCAGAATCCCCCCTCCCCTGCTGCCCATGAAGCAGAAATTGAAAAGTTTGTATCTAGCAAAGGCAGTGACTGCCCCAAGTTAACATGCACAGAAAGGGAGCTAAATGCAACTCCTTTGGTTGGCCTGGGTGCTCAGAGGAAAGAGGAGAAACTGGCTCTTTGGGAACAAGAAAGAAGAGACTGCCTTTGTTGAAAGAAAAGCCAAAAAGAAATGCACAACACCCCCCCCCCCCCCCCACCAAAACAAACAAACAAAAAAGCCAAAGTTAAATAACCCTCAGCTCCACACTGTGGATCACAGCATCACAGCTCTTTGTTGAGCCCCATTCTGCAGAGATTTCTGGCTCCTTGCTGCATTTTGAAGCTCTCTTGCTATTTAAATCATCCTTAGGAGACAGCCTTGTGTCTTTACTTGGCTGCCTTTGCTTTTTTCCCATTTCTTTTTTTTTCTTGATGAGTCATTCTACCAGCCTCTACCCTCTCATCAGATAGACCAGACAATGAAGTCACTGGGGTTGCCTGAGAGCAAAATTGGCCCCATTATCCACAACCACTGTGCCTTGTCACTGATAATATACTGCTCAAGGGCTGGCCCTCAAAGTAGGATGGAAAATCACCAGGCACAAGAAACCTTCTACCCAAACAAAAATATTTGTTGAAGTTCTTTTGGTGTGTGTTTTAAATTTGGTGAAATGCTTCCAGCTGAAAACAGGAAATCACACACAAATAAAACTGGTGTTTTATTTTGTCAATGTAGGAGGGAGAGCAAATTATCTGATAGTGTCCCTTTTGTGCACGAGCTTCAGCCTTCTGAAATTAGCAGTGGCAGGAGAATTTTATTACTGTTCTAGTATAAACCAGATGCTTTATAACAGGAGGAGGGGAAAGAAGGATGCTTGACAAAAATGATTCTTCAGTAGCTCAGAACACAAAGCAAAGTTAAACTGTCATTTCTAGAAGAACATGGGTGGAGAAATACCTACCCCAGGAAACTTTATTCTAGAAACAAAACACACCAAATATGAGAAGAGAAACAAAGCAAGGATGAGGGAAGTGGCTCTTTCAAAAAGGTATGGAAGGTCAGTGGTCTTGGCCTGGAACCAAGAATGGTACTTGGGCTTTCTGATTATCTTTCTGTTCTTTCTGCTGAGGCACACAACCCTGCAAAGCATAAAGAGACTCAGATTGTGCTGATGGCTTGTGATCTGCTCAGTGGGAACAACAAAGTGCAGCTGGTCTTTTGGGATCTATAGTAATCTGATGAGGAATTCCATAATAACTGCTAATATTAAACCTTTTACAAGTCTAACTGCTTGCCCTAATAAAGGACAGAAGAAAAGCTGAACAGAAAAGAAACTAAGTCTTGCAAAGCCTCCTAGAGACCTCTCTTCCTTCCTTTTGGTATTTTAACAAGAGGAAAACCTTCTTATTGCTTGGCTAGTCCATCCCTACAGTTGTGCCCATCAGTGGGCTTTGGAGAGACTCAAGAGGCTGAGTTTTATCATCTGCCAAAGCTGACCACTCTTTTGATTCAAAACTGGTGCCCTGGCATTAGCTATTTTTTTTGTTCATCACTTTGTTCTGCACACAGCTGAGCCCCCTCGCTTCTGTGCCCTCTATTAACTTGGTATGAAAGGATGCTTTCTCTTCCTGCTGCATCTCCAGCCCAGGAACCCTGAGTGCTCTGCTAAAGGTGACTGAAATCTGCTGGGAGAGAGGAGAATCAGAGCTCGAGGTGCTGCTGAGGCTGCTCTTTACGTCCTGTCTGCAGAGACCACAGCCAGCCTCAGCAGTGCTGAGCCAGTGGCACTTCCATCCTCCCTCGCAAGGGAGAACCTTATGTTTGTGAACTCGCCCCAGGAGCACAGTCCAGAAGGTGACTACTCTCATCTGTCTGTGAAAATCATCTTGCACTATTTTTCCAGCCTGATTCCATCTTACCAACTGTCTGGCTTGACTATTTTGCCGTGATTCTTGCTTGCAGTTTGTCACACTGATGGAAGATTGGCTCTGTGTCTGTGTGTGTGTGGTTTTTTCTTTTTTTCCTTTTTTTTTTTTCCTTTTTCTCTCTCTCTTTTTTTTTTTTTTTTCCCTCCTCTCATTTCCCAGTGTGGCATTTAGGATGGAGGCTGAAAATATTGAACAAACTGCTGATGTCCCCAAGATTCAAATGTGTGAAAGAGACTCGTAAATGAGTCTAGCACACTCAGAAACATTCTTAACATCTGTTCAAGCAGGAGTCCCAACTCCCTTTCTCTGAAAGCACAATTTGTCCTCCCTGTTATTTAAAACTTCAGATTTCTTTAGATTTGAATAATATCAAAGTGGAGCTAAGGAAAATAAACTCCCTGATTATGGATACAGCAGTTACAATGGGAGGTGTGGTGGGATGGAGCAGAATTAGAGAGTTTTAATTGCAGAGTGTCCTCAGTTTCTCTTATATTTAAGTTTTCTCCTTACAAAGCAGTATGGAAAGTAGTTGCAAGCCCTGTGGGTTATGTCCTCTGGACTGGTAGACATGGGTTTCGTGACTGTTCTTACAGAGCAGGAAAATAGCAAGTTTCTTCCTCTGGAAGTTTACTACTTAATAGAATGAAAGGCACCTGAAAACTTGATAAAAATAATTCTAGGCTTTTTAAAATTTTATTTTCATAAATAGTCCTGTTGAGACAAAAAAATATCTCTAACTCACTCAAATTTTGCCTGTCAGTAAACATTTCAGGAGTCTGTCCCCAAAATGCAGTTGCAAAACTCTCAACACTTCTGCAATTTAGTGAGAGAAAGGCTATAAATAGCCAGCCAGACAGAGGCACAGCAGGGAGAGCCCAGGGGTCCGAGGTTCCAGCCTCTTTCTGCAACCACAGTAAAGAACTGCAGACACAAACATGACAACAGAAAAGAAAAAAGCAACTGGGTAACTCTGAAAAAAAAGTAAAATAAATGGCTGTATTTAATAAAGCTGCTGAATGGGCTCTGCAGTTTGCTGGGCTCTGAGGATGCTGCAGTGTCCTGTGCTCGGGGATGAAGTCACAGCATTCCAGCCCACAGCCAGCGCTCCCGGGCTCTGAGCACGCAGCCCCTGCAGAGGGAGGATCCTGCTGCAGGATCAGCCTGTCCTGGGGAGCAGATCCGGGCTCTTTTCCCAATGTCCAGGGCTAAATCCCACTGCTGGGTGGGACTGCAGCAGGCTGAGAGCTGGGAACAGGGTTTGAGCACAGTTTTCATGCAGGTGGATGAGAAATCTGTGTGATATTGTGAGTATTTCAAGGAATGGAACAACTTTAATCACAATTAATCCATTAACATTCCCTGTTTAAGGGATGTTTATTGCTACAAATGTCTTGTGATGGTAACAAGAGTGGCTCTATTGCAATTATTCCACCTTTTAAAATCCATACCACTGCTTTTACTTCTTTTTGATAGAGAAATTATGTAAGTCACAAGTCTTGTTGCTGATGTGGTACAGAAAGATGAAATACTTTTCCTCTGGAAGGTTAATGTGCTGCAAGTCTTCCCATCATTAGGAACAAAAATATACCAGCAGGTGGGATATATCCAGAACAGAGAATTCTGTGAAATTCTACTTAAAACAGGCAATAAAACTAGCAATGGCATTTAAGCTTAGAGGCCTCCTGCAGCAGTGATCTATAGTGCCAAGGAGAAATTCCATGGAATATACCTGTTATTTCAAGAACAATGACATTTTTGCAGCTGTGATAACAATTTTCCAAGTGCACATTGGTCCTAAAAGCCTGGCAAGTGTTCTTTCCTGAGAAAAAGGTCACTTTCAAAATCCCTCTAACACCAGCACACGGACATCCGTTAAACCTGATTACACTTGGTAGTGTAAGCACTTTCAGGGAAGCTTGGAATTTATCAAATCCACATAGAAGTCCAGAAAGTTTTGAGCTGGGTACATTAACTGTGCCTTCATGGTTTTGTCTCTTGTCTTCATTTCAGACTGAGTAGGATTTAATTCTGTTCAAAGCCGGTTTTGCAGTTGGACAGCGTGTTACCATGAGCTGAACCTCCAGGTTCAAACATCTGGTGCCTGGTTTTGTTCCTGTGGTTTGCCTCTCATCCCTTCCTTTTCCAGTAACAAACAAAAATTTATTCCCATCAAACTATTCTGGTTGTGGGTGCTGCTTCTAAAAAACTTAGTATTCATCTACCTAAAGTCTGTTGTCACGAGCAAGAGAGAGGAAGAGCTGGAAAATTAACTTAGCATGCATCCTACTCTAAAACTTTTCTTCAGGAAAAAACATTGTATAATGAGAGTTTTACTTTTCTTTGTTTTTTAGTGCAGTACATCTTTCAGGTTTGATTTTTAATTCATATCTCACACTTGCAGGTCTGTCACGGTACAGTGCAAGTGGGAAAAGTTAAGTGTTTTGGTGTAAGACAGGTTTGAAAATAACCTCAGGATTTCTCAGTAAAGGGAAATCAATAAGGCCAGCAGGAAAGAGAAGAATAGGAGTATTAATAAACCAAGACTCTGAGTACAGAGGGGTCAGGAGCTAAATGTAGCTGTACCTGCAGCCTAAAGGATCATTCCAGGCACCAGAGCCAGGACGTGGTGGGAAGCTCAGAAGTGTGGCCTACTTGTAGCTAGACACAAAAAATGTGGGTTGCTGGGTTCTTTTTTTGGCTGGCGAGGGGTGTTTCCCCATTAGGATACAAAAATAGTAATTCCAGAAAATAAACTCAACTCCCAGACAAACTTTAAGCTGAATTGCATTCTGCAAGGTAAGTAGATTCTGTGAGAGCAGCAAAATGCATTTAAACTGGTGAGTAGCTCTGATACTGAATATGCCTGATCTGGGAGGGTAAAGAACTTTCAGGACTTGCTTTTCAATATTTTTTCAATAACTCACTTCGGCATTATTAATCTAGTATATATTTAGTTGACTTTGTGACATAGCTGAAATGATAGTGCCTTTTATTTGGAGGGCAAACACCCACCCAGGTACCTCCTTTAAAAAGCTTCCACCTTTTAAGTGCACTAGATTTGCTGATATTGATAGTGCCATTTCCCACCTCGCTTCTGTGAATTTGCTCCTGGATTTATAATACATTTCGTTCTTGGTCTTAATGCTTTGGCAAAGTGAGCACTGAGGATAGCAGAATTTGGGTATCCATAATGAAAAGACAGTGCAAAAGCTCTGTATAATTTAAGACTGATCAGATAACATTCACAATAAATTTGTAGAATCAGTGGCAAGTGAAAAAGAAAGTCCAAATAAGAGGAAGGAATGGCTCGTTTTACACAAGACCAATTCTTTTCTTGACTTAGGATCACTTAGGTGATCCAAAGCCCCTCTGGTAGCTTCACATTCGGAACTTGTGTAGTTAAACTAGTTCAGAAATAGTTTTGAAAGACTATCTATAACCTTATAATTTGGGACTAAACTGAACTTGCTGAGTCTCCTCTAAGGTGATTCTACATATAAGAAAGCACTGGCAGGATTAGAGTCTACAGGCTTTGATCAGTAATATTTTGCCATAATACTCTTTCCCAGAAATATTCTTAGCTACTAATTCCTGAGGCTTATTATAGTTCCTATTAGTTACTACTGTTTACCACATTTCTTTGACGTTATTTCTGCCTCTTTTTGGCTGCTGTTCTTGTACTGTCTCATTACAACAGGTGCTGGTGTATTATCATACCAAATAAATGTAGTTTCTGAAATGCAATTAAGCTGCAGAGACAGCAGAGGTAATTCCTGCCCGTGACCTGAATCTCATGGCTTGCAGTGCCACTGACTTTAGCATTTGACCTTGGATGAATTTCCTCATTAGGAAAATGGGGCTGATTATTTACCCCCAGGGCACAGTACTACGGTGTTACAAATGGCAAAAGCTGGGCGAGTACAAATTTCCTTGGAACTCTCCCAAATTCTGTCCATTGACCATATGCTAAAAGACATTATGGCAGAGAGTCTGCCTTACCTACTCCGTGGGGACAGCAGAGTGTTTCCTGTGCTAGTGGGAGGATGCTTAATGGCCAGATTTGGTACTCCTGGTGCTGTGATGTGTGAGGAAGTCTGCAGCAGGGTGGGTTTGTAGTGCAGTGGTGGCAGTGCAGCCCATGCAGCCAGGTGAAGGATGGTGCTTCAGCTATAAATCCACGTCTGCTCTGTGCATTACTTGGGCTACTTCATTCTTTTAACCCTGCCTGAGAACAGAACAGCAGAAAATATATTAGTATGTTTTATTTCCTTGTTTTTGTCTGCATTAACTGCCCTGATAAAAGCACTGGCTCTGCTTACAGACCTCACCTTTTCTCTTTGTCATCTAAAGTGCTGAATTCAGAGGCAAAGAGAGGATGTGTTGTACTCCACCACAGGGTTAATTTATCTAAGGAAAAGGATTTATTGCTCATGGGATCTTTCTTGTGCACCTAACTGTATGTTAAATATCAAAATTACGTCAATACCAACCTTGGTTTCTGCTTTGGGGATGTCAGCAGAGATGCGAAAATCTAATGTGGGCATAATCTGAAATAGAGCAAGTAAAAAAAATTCTATCTTGGACAATTTTTGCAGTAATTCTGTTATTTTATAAAATGTTATGGAGTTAATGGATATAGGAGCAGATCATCCTTAATGAAATATTTTCTCTAAAACGGGAAAATATTTAAATCCAGGAATGCCTGCAGTGCCTGGTGGGAATTTGAAAGCTCTCAATTTATGCTTCTAGAAATCTCTGTGGCTGGATTGCCACACACCTGGAAACCCAGAAACCTCTACCCCCGGCTGCCTTCCCTTCTCTTGCCAGAAAGGCCCAACCACAGATTATAGTATGGACAGGGAGCTCAGCTGAGGGAGGAGGGTAAAGCTACAAAGCTTCAAACTCTGCCCTTCCAGCACCCAAAGTATTTGTTTGTCCTTACTCCCTCCCCTAAACATGAAAATAGTATTGAAGCTATACCATGATAATTGTTTTGTATTCCTTTGATTTCTGACTAGGTCAAACTCAAGGCAGATTTTAGATGGGTAAGAAAGTGTTAATACAAGTAAAAGAGAGAAAGAAAATGGTAGGATCGTACTTTTTGGAAACTGATTTTTTTACTGTGTCCAAACCAGGCAGTTTAGGCACTTTGAGTTTCACTTTGCAAGGTCCATGTGAGAAAGAAAGAAAGAATGTGCTTCAGTAAATATTCCCCAGTAACTTGTTCACCATCTTGTTTCCATTGTCTAATGCTGGGTCCAGCCCAGCCCCGGTACTCTCTTGGCTGTTATCTAGTCCAAGTTTTACTCCAATTTGATAGAAATTCCTTTTAGCTAAGCTGTCAGAGCATTTTCCTGAGCAAACACAAATCAAATATCTTATCTAAGTCTGTGCTCTGGACTTCCACACAAGCTTGAGAGATGAGAGGATGTTTGCTGTTACTGAAGGCACCTGACAACCCCTATTAGTGTCACCTAATGAAATGTATTTGTGGTTCATGTCAGGGTTTTTTTTTTTCTTCCAAAAACAAACTCTTATTATTTTCTGCTGAGCCATCAGCGTGCCTTTTTAAAACAAAAGCTCATCTGCCTTTATGATTTTGATTTGCAAGATGACCATAAAACTTGAAGCAAATATTTGCTCTGCATTACACAAAACAGGAATTTAATTACTTGTTTTATATCTTCTTGATATCTTTCTTTAACATCTCCAAAAATAAAACATGATGGCAGCAATGAAACATACCTTCCCAAATGTCTGCATTCATTACTGGTACCAATAATCAAGGCCTGATTCAGCAGAGTTCTTGAGTGCCTGCCCTAATTTTAAGCACAAATAGTCATATGAAGTCAGTTAATCATTTTTCATATCTATGTTTTAGAGCCTTTCATTGCTGCCAGTGCTGCTGATCCAGCCAGGCTGTTCCCAGCTACAAACAGTGTGGCTTTCTTGGGGAGCGTGTCTCGGAGTTTTGTTAAGTCAGGAGTTCCTAAATTATGCAATGTTTAACCAATTCTTCTTCATGAGGCAAACGCTGCTCCCATGGAAGTCTGCAACAACATTTCCTGCTTTCAGTTATAACAGAAATAGGCTCCAGTGGAACAGATTATGAGAATTTTATTCATTTCACTAGGGATGTTGACTACTTAGACACACAAGAGGGTAGAATACTTTTTCTTTCATCAATAAGCTAAACACTTCTCTGAAAAAATAAATGGTTGTTATGCTGTAGATGTTACCACTGGGCATAATGTCCCACTGGTGTAAATCCATAGCCCCTTCACATCAGTGTGGAAATGCAGGCTGCTGAACCAGAAGAGATGCTGAATGGCAGCGGGGTGGGGAGAGACTGGGAAGGATGTCTCTGGTTTAGCCACTTTTAGAATGCAATGGAGCGATAATGTCAGAACAAGCTGTACTTTTTAGGAGCAATCATTCATTCACTACTGTCAGGATTGCTATAACCTATAGCAAATGCATCTATTCAGTGTTCTCGTGCGACCCAAGCGTGGGGAAGGGAACTTCAAACCAAACTGTCAGGTTTGTGCTTCGCGAGTTTGACAGCAAACCCACTCACCAAGTCTGATGGTAGTGTAAATATATACTGGGAAATAGAGCCGTCACTGACAGACTCACCAAACCCAGACTCTCCTTTTGGAGCAGTCCTTCTCCGAGATAAATGGTGTGTGACACAGCCAAGGGAGCCACTTTGCACAAGGATCTTTTTAAAACGCAAGGTGTAGCCATCAGTAAGCCCGTGTGTCTGTTGTGAGCTTGCTGAGTTTGGTTTGCATGGTTTGATGGAAGGAATGACCCAGATGCAGGTGGTTTTTTTCACACACATGAACAATGTATGTATATCCCTCCCCTCTAAGTTTCAAGAAGGCTTTTATCATAGTTAGTGCCCATGAGTGGCATTGCTGTGAATAGCAGAGGGAGAACAGAATCGCTGTTGCTGCAGGATCACCGCTGGGTTGCAGTTGGTGGCTGCAGCAGCAGATTTGGGTGGAAGCAGGGTGGGCTGGAGGGTTCTCTGCCTTATGCTTGAAGTGGTACCAGGGAGCTCCTGGAGAATATTTTCTCTACAAACAGCAGGAGCTTTTTCCTGCCTCAACGATTACCTCAGAAAGGGAGAAGAGTCACCAAGCAAGTCCATTGATCCTGTCCACCCTTACTTGGCAGGATCAAAGTGGATCACTAACCATTAACTGTCTTTAAAACAAATCTCTGGCAGGGCCCATACAAGACTGTTTCTGTGTGAGATGAAGGAAGCCTGAATTAATCCCTGCCAAACATCAGGACAGCTATAGTTCTGCTGCTGGCCAAGATGAGATTGAGTCTGCAAACACTCTGCCTGGAGATCAGTGCTGTGGTGTGTGCTGGGCGCTAAGTGTGCTTTGCTGCGTTTCCCTAAAGCATTGCCTTGCTGACTCTCCCAACAGCATCAGTGAAATGTGGGGAAGGGCCCCAAATAACTGAGAGCTGCTGGAGGAGCCAGAGCTCCTGACTGACATTCCTTCATTCATCTTAGGAGACAGCGCAGGGTAGGAAGCACTTGTACATCCTTACAGTATTTTTACATGGATATCATTGCCTCCTAGATTTGATTTTCAGCGATGAAGTGCAATTTGTATAATGTGTGGAAAGGTCTGATACCACTGTGCTTGAAGGAAACTGCAGCTGGAAGCATGACCGTGTTCCATTTCAGGCTAATTGAGTAAGAAAAATGCAACAAGATCAAAGGAGGGGAGGGAGAAGCGTTCCCTGATTCACGCAGGGGGAAGGACAGCGTTCCCCGTGTCACCTGCACGGTGGCTCCTCAGGCAGACTCGTGGCTGTGTGGGTGCAGCTAAGCCTGGCTTTTCCAGCAACAGGGCCTCTGCTGTCCCCCCTTCCCCTCCCCGCTCCAGAGGGGTGCTAAGACAAAACCCCAAATCCCATTGTCGAGAGCAATCCCTGCTGTAGTCCCGAGCCGGCTTGGAGCGTGTGGAGCTGTGCGAGCTCCGCGGGCCTGGCCTGGCGCTGACCTCGGCCTGCCCGGCTCGGGTCAGCGCCATTGAGCCCCGACAATGCCATTGACACGGAGCTGCCGGGCCCCCGAGCGCCAGTCACAGCCCATTTTGCTGCATAATGCTGGATCCTCCTGTGAAATGTGCCTCTGCTTTGCTCTGCCATCCGAGCTCGGCCTGCTTGGCAGCTGTGGGAGCAGGGAGGCCGAAATCCCAGCGCTGGGGGCACCCAGCCCTGCCAGGGTCCAACAATCCATGGCTGGAATTGCTGAGGGGATGCTAAATATTCACAGGGGCGGCTTTGAGACGCCCCTGGGGCTGCGGAGAGAGAGGTGGGCGTGCGACAAACACAGGTCTGGGCTCCCGAGGGAAGGAATAAAGTGTGATTGATTCCATTTAAAAATCCAGGGGCTAAAATAGCCGCCTTGAAAATGTCAATACCTCTTTAAATGTGGGTGGCATGTAAATCACAACCACATATGCAAAGAGCGACAAAGATTTAAAGAGTGCTGGGGCGAAATGAGTTTATAGGCTTGCGTAAGGGACTGAGCAACACCCGGGAAGGAATTATTTTAACCACCAGGATGGTAACAGTCCTTAGATCCCGACTCCAGGGTGCAATTTTTAATTTTTTTTTTCAAGACCATCTATTTTTACAAAAATAATTTTAAAATAAGTTTGACATTTTGTGCGAGGAGCTGTTGAGAAATTCCTTATATAACATTAGCTCAGCGAAATATTAAAAGCTTTGCCGGGCTAAATTTGAGTGCGACTGTTTGTTCCACTTACTGGGGTCCCTCCTCTGTCCCCTCCCCCTGCTCCTTTTTCCATACTGAAAAATAAAATATAGGTACGGCAAACTGTTACAAACCTAAATTCCGCAGCCATAAATACTGCAGCAAATAATCTTTTACACCCTCCCTTCCCTTCCTCCTCTCTAAAATGTATTTGAAACACAATTACTGTGTTTAATGATTCAATTTGTGAAGACTTTGTCACTAGGACAATGAAAGTGGCTCAAGTGTGATAAAGCAAACATACCAATAAACCTTGTTTTTATTGATTTGTAGGACGCTCAATTGTCTGGGAGAAACAGAGAGAGCTGACATCACCCCCTGGTCCCCCTGGAATGCAGTGATAAGTGTCAGCCTATTTTTCTTACAGGCAATTTCTCTGGCTATGTGATGTCTGGCTGCAAATTTAAAGTAAATGACATTCCACAATCTGTTAGGGATGGGGGGGTGAAGTCTGCATTATTTGTTTTAGAATTTAAAATAATTTTGTGTCTGAAAATTTCACCAGTGTCTAGACAAGATGTATTGCTTGCCTGCTGAAAATATTAAAATTTTGTAATGTTCAGCCGACAAAGCCACTTTCTTAGCAAACATATAGATTCAATTTAAGATTTTTAGACTCCTTTTTACAGCATATTATATTATTATTACCCCTGGGGGAGCCAGATTAAATCTAATTCAGGTAGTCAAACGTGGTACCACTCTGCGCAGGCCAAGTTGTCACAGCATTTTCTTTAAAAGCCTCTTAAGCATTTCAGTGTTTCACATTTTGTTGTATTTCAGCAGTAGTGCAGCAGCACATCTGAAGGGGACAGTGCTGGGGCAGCTCTGCATGCACACACAGGGTGATCACACGAGCAACGTGAGCAGTGTCCTCCTTAATTTACACATTGCTTTACTTTCCATAGTCTGTTGGAAAAGGCTAGGCAGGGAATTTTAGGAATATGAATACCCACAGAAATGAATGCACAGAAAGACCTTGGGTTAAGGAATCACTTGATCTATGGTCTCTGTATTATCAATGAGACATTTTGCAATTCTAGGGAAGTTGAGTTTTGTACCTACAGTAAAATTGAAATTGATCACAAAATACTACATTTCTTTCATGAAAATTAACAAGTCTTTTAAATTATGCTTCCTTTACTCAAATGCAAGGTTATCTTAAATCAAAAACTGCCTGGGATATTTTAAGGGAAAAAATATTTGCAACAACTTGTTTTCTCGTTTAATCTATTCAGCATATGCTCCCCAAAGTGTACAGCTTGTGTGGAGATAAGAGAGTGCATGTGGAGCTAGTTCCCTTCAGCTGGTGGATGGGCAAGAGGCAATAAAGAAATATTTTTGTCCTAGTGGGAGAATTGAAGATCTGCTGTGGATTTTCCATTTCTAAGGAATGGAAAACATGTCTGACTGAATTTCAGTCATATTCTGTTACATATGTAGGTTTTTGTCTAGCAATCTCAAAGCATATATAATACATTACAGCATATTCATCAGCATGGATAGACAATATTATTCTTTTTCTTGGGGCTTAAATAGGATCCAGATTTGGTATGTGGGTATTTACTTAACTTGAAAATATGCTATTTATTTGGACATATTTAAGTACATCAACAGAAGCTTGATGAAATGTTTTTGCTATTCAAGCTCATTAAAAAATAAAAAACTCCTGTAAGAAAAGCTTGTTTAAAAAACAAATTAATTCCATAATTGTTCCTTTATCATAAAAATATACTTCCTAAAGTCAGGAAAAAGAGCTTTCTGATGGCAACAATCACCACAAAGATGCTGGATAAGAGCAAAATAAACCAGGCCATGAACAGTGAATACAAAAGCTGGGTTTGTCCTCTGTCTGTATTTGTTTGACTGCTTTGGTCACAGGTTTCAGGCTCTCTGTAGCCCCAAAAGGCCCCTCTCTTTCCCCAGGAAACAAAATTACTTTGTCACGTTCCAGCCACCAGGCTGAGGTACAATTAAAGGCAAAACACTGCAACAAAGAGAGGCACAGCTCTGACACCAGGGGCTGTGGAGCTGATTGTTGTGTGAGAAAGTACCAGAATTTTGGTAGCCTTTAACAAATCTCCCTCTTCAATTCTTTAATGCTCACGTTTTTACTGTAGTGAACAAATCTTACAGCTTTCTTCAAGCTTCTTAGTAACTCCCCCCTGTTCCTTATTAAGAGTTTTGGGTTTCCAGCATTTCCAAATGCCAGTTCTCAAAAATCATGAGCCAGGCCTGGGAAAAAGAAATTATGAGTTTGGCTTAAACCAATGTACTTTGAATTCCTTTTATTTGCCTTCTCTCTTTGGAGCTGTTAAGGATACTGGCACTTCATCTTTTCAGGCTTCTTTCCACAGCTTTGAGAAGTGGAAATATAACTTTTTAAAATGAAAGATGAGATCGCTTTGCAATGCATGAATCTGGCAGCTGGGGCTTTGTAAAGCAAACGCATGAACTATCGTGAGACTTGCAGTTCAGAGCAGGGTTTGAGTTACTTTGGATGTTAATGCTGGTTCCACATTTTGAATATGTCAAACTCTGACTTTCTGAAGAGATGGTGATTAGAAAATATTTTGCCCATCACACTATCATCTTATCCATCAGCTGTCCCAAGACAGTCCACGCTATTCCAACACTGTCTCTCTGACCCTTTCCCATTACTCAAATTCTACAGACTCCCCATCTTTCTAGCAGAAAGTTTTCCCTCACATCTCACCTATTAAGGAGTAGCCCAGTCTTCCAATCCTTCCCACCAGAGGATGGATAATTCCTTTTCCCTTTGCAGCAGCCATTTACATATTTGGAGAAATATTGTTTTATCTGTCAGTCTTGTACTGTTTGAACTAAGCCCTCAGATCAAAGGTGTTGTATTGTACTGCAGTTTAAAACCAGTTTATGCATATTTCCCTCTGGAGTGTTTTTAGTTCCACTGCTTGTAGTGTTGCCTTTGTCAGAATTAAGCCCCAGTGATCCTGGATCCCTCCTGGAAAGGCCCTGGCAGGGCTGTTCTTGCTTTCCTGCCTTTTGCATTCTTCTTTTCAAACTGTATGCAGGCTTTGGTTTTGTTTTACATTTAGTGTATTTGAACAGACAAAATACCTTTGAAAAGATAACACTGACAAAATTATAGGGGCTTGCATGAGCTGGGTAAACACTGGAAGGAGCACTTGTATCAGCAAAAAAAAATAGCAGATAAGCTTTGAACTTAGGAGATTCTCATGCTGAGATACATCAGTGAGTAAACAAGAGGTTGGTGCTTTAAATGAAAGTGAAAATAATTGGGGATGTGTGTGAGAACAGTCTTGAACTGAGGCACATTTCCCTACAAAGGTGAGGTTTTTTACCAAAAACATGCAGGAAGGTATTCAGGTGCTTTCTAGAATGCTTTCATGCTGCTGGAACAGGGACTCCTGTGGGTAGAAAAGGAGGCACAGAATCAGTGATAACCATTCCTTTTTGGAGAATTTAAGAGCTAATCCTCATTTCTTCAAACAGTTGTGGGAATAAAATACCTGACGGTGTAACTAGTGACTAACTAGAAGAGGGGGCTACCAAGGGACTTGAGCCATTTGAAATGTGACAAGCAGGAAATGGGTTGGCAGTGCTGGGACAGCTCGGGCAGCCCTGGGTGGGCTGAGGTTAATGAGGCTGTTGTCCTGACAGCTGTCATTTCACTGGAAGTTGTTGATCTCACCTTTGGAAAGATGCTCCAACTACCCTTTGGCACACAGCAAGGCCTTCAATTAGGGAGTGCTCAAAAGCTCATCCAACCTTTGCAGCTTGTGGCCTCTCTTAATTACTTTTTATTGTAAATTCATGGTCAACATTTAATGAGGAAATTAACTACCAAACAGATGATAGAGGACTCCACTTAGGAAGTAATTTTTTAAAAAATCTTGTCCAGAGAACAAGCACTGTGGTTCTGCGATTCTTCTAACAGTCCTGCCAACAGAGGGAGAAAATCTGAGTGATTTAAAAATCAGACCTGACTTCAGGATCCTTGAGGACTTTGTGCAAAACTAGAAGACTAAACTCATGGGATGCTGCTAAATGCTTTGCAGCACTTTGTCAGCTTTGCAGTTTTCCCCTTGCTCTTACACAGCCTGGCTGGATTCATCTCACCTCCTGGAAGATGTCCACAATGTGGCACCCCTGTAGGAAACAGTCTTTCTGCTTCTTTTGTACTCTGTGAAGAGAAAGAAACACTTCAGAGGTGATACCTGGACTTGCAGCTAAAAGAGCTCAGGTGAACCACACTGCAGGTGTGATTGCCCATGGACTATAAAGGAAGTCCAGCCAACGAATGGAGATGGATATACCTGGAATTGGGGACTGTTTAACCCTCCTCAGGTGCCTGTGCATGCAGGGCCTTTCTCAGTCAGCACTGCTCATTCGAGTGGGTGATACTCAGAGCTGCAATGGCCCAGATGCTGCATTGTGGCAGACCTGGGTTTGACACCTCCAAAGCTGCCTGGTGTGAATTTCAGGAGTATTTTCCCTCATAGGATCTGAGTGTTGAGCTTATCCCTGGAGGGAAGAATAGCAGAGTTGTTCTGCAGAGCCTGGCAGGGCTGCCCTGGCTGACTCCTGGTTTACGTGCTGGTGCTGTAAATACATAATGTCCAAACCTCCTTCTGGCTAGAGATCAGCTTTGGTGCATTGCAGGAACAAGAGCTTCTTCCCCATCCTGTCTTCATGCTTCTCTGAAGAAGCAAAGTTTGTAGCTTATAGTCATACTTGTAAAACTGAAGCCCGGTTACAATCTGCAACCAACTTTTATAGCTTGGTATTAAGAGGACTACATTTTGTAATATAATTATGGTATTTTAAAATTATCTTCTTTATATTTACTGTAGATCTTAAAACTGGTGATGATTAATTTATTTTTTCTAATGCAACTGATAATGTTGGAAGCTACAGAGGCTCTCATTTACAACTGTGTGTGTTAGGAAGAATCTGGAATCTCAGGGCTGTTCCCTCCCATTTATTGGCTGCAAGGCAGACTGACAAAAGCAGCTTTCTTGCCAAAGTTCTACTGAGAATCTGCACCTCCCATTCCCAGTGAACCTGGAGTGGCCTTTGGCTTCCATGCTGGAACACACCCTGTGAGTCAAGTCAACAACTGGAAAAAAGCCTCTCAGGTTCCTTCTTTCCCAGTGCACAAGTCTCATATCAGGTCACAGAAAGGGTGGGAAGGTGAAAGGGGAGGGTCAGCAGACCTGGCAGCTCTGGAGAGCCACCAGCAGGAGTGGCAGTTCCAGCCTGGTGGCACTGACAGCACCCTTGGAGGCAGCATCCATCCGCAGCCTCTCCCTGCTGCTCTGACTCCCAGCGTGGGATCTGTCGGATCAGCTGCACCGTGGCAGAGGCCTTGGCACGGGGCTGGGAGTGAGGGATGTGCATTTGTAACCACCAGCTGCCACCAGAGCCAGTTGTGTGACTTGCTGTCTCCACTGTGAGTCTGGACGTGTCCCTGCATTCAGGGCTGTGGTTCTCTCTGAGGTAGCTGGGTTTGTTGCTCTGCCTGCTGTACATTTACTCCCTCCTTGCTGAGTGTCTGCAGGTTCCTGAGGGGCTGCTTTCTTTCTGGCTGGATTTTCTGGGGAGAGAGGACCTTAAAAGATGCTTACAAAGTGCAATTGTTTTGCTCCTAGTGTTTAAATACATAGCAGATTATCAAGTGAAGGCCGTACTGAATAATTTTAGATCTTATTTGTCTGAATTTCACTGATGTGCTTTTCAGGTTTCCAGTACATCTGCCTGATGTCCTTTGACCTTTCTAGAAAATCAGAAATAGAACTGCACAGGCAGTTTGTACTCAGCAAACAGTCTAAAGCTGCAGTGTAGATGGATGTGTCTTAGTTAAAACATCAGTCTTCCTAGAGCACTAATTGGCCTGATGCCAGTCCTTGAAGAATGAAGCTGTTCCAACGTGTAATCAAGTAGCTCCTGTGGGCCCCCAACTGCTGCTTTAATAGAGCCCTACCTGCCACCGTGCCGAGATGGCTTTCATTCCCAGCCAAGCAGAACAATCCCCCTTTGGAGAAGAGCAGCTTTGGAGTATAAATGTATTTGAGCTTTCTCCAGCCTTGGGGGAAGGGAATCCGCACACTCTAAACAAATGGAGATTCTTATATCAATTGTTTGTGCCTTAATTATTGCAAAGGATAATTAAGGAATCCCACAGGGACTTGGGCTGTAAAGCATTGAAGGACTTCATCGTTCACTCTGCGCTGGCAGGCTCAAGATTTGTGATGACAAGGCACTCTTCTCTGATCTCTTAGAGGATTTAACCTAGGCTTTATGAAGCCCATGATAACTGGGTGTCACACGCCAGGCACTTCTGGAGTCTGTGCACGTCCGTATTTCATTGCAGACAAAATTAAAAGACACTGGTGCATAATCCAAGTTAGTTGACCCCAACCTCTGCTGGCTCTGGGCAGCAACGCTGTGCAGGAAATGCACTGAGATCATCACCTGCCCTCTGGTCCTTGGCTTTAGGGCAACCTTCTGCTATTATTAATTATCTTGTAAGGTTACAAGGACTATGGGAAGGGGTAGCTGGCAATATTTTTTGGAGTTTCTGTGGCTGCCCTATTCAAAAAGCAAGTTGTTAACTACTGCCTTCCCACCTCTTGCTCTTGGGACCAAAGATTTTTACCCACATGCACAAACAGCATAAGAGCAGGGACTAAAGGAGTTGCCCAGTCCAACTGTGCCCTGTAGTAAGATCAGCTTTACTTACATCACTCTTGATAGATCTTTGCCCAACCTTGCTCAAGTATTTTCATTGTCCTCTGCAAATTTTCCTATTCCACACTCTGAGACATTAACAGAAATAATGGAACTAGATCTAGAACAGCTCTTCAGGACATCCACTCAAAACATGCTTCCAATGTGACAGTGATTTCCTATTAAATATTCTGTTGCATAGTTTTTCAGCTTCTTGCATCCACTGCTGAGTTACTTGAAGATCAAATTTCTGAGCTTGCTTGTAAGAATGTCTCATGAGTCAGAGTCAAAAGACTTGCTTAAAACAAGCCATGACAACTGTTGTTTCTCCTCTATCCCTGAGCCTGTAATCCTGTCATGGAAAGAATAGAGCTTGGTTTGACATCATCTGTTCCCAGTAGCTGTATGTTTGTGCTTGCTGACTTTCTTGTTATCTTCTGTGGATTTACAAGTGGTTTCATTCTTTTGTTTGGGTACCTGTGCAGAAGCTGAAATTTATTTGCCAGACAGTAATTTCCCAGTTCTTCATCTCCTGCTTTCCGGTGGGTGCTGTGCTGGTCTTCTGCCAGAATTCTGGCCCTTCCCTGAGATTGTTTCCAAAGTACCTGAGGGTAAATGATCTCAAAGCCAGCTGAGTGGAAAAGCCTGTAAAAAAAAAAAAATAGAAAGACCTCCTAATCAAAACTTGTCCTCCATTGTCACATGTGGCAGCTGTGACAGTGTTGGTTCCTGGGCTGTCTGCTCAACTCCAGAATAGGTTGAGGTGGGTGTCACTGGGCTGGCTTGTCCCTCTGTGTGCCTCTAACACAGTTTTACTATTATTTCCCTTAAGCTGTGCATACAAACACCAGGATGCCCTTATTTTAGAGATTATGAATACATAAAGAGACAATAGTTGCTCTGAAGAGTGTGGATCTATAAAAAGAAGAGAGGAAAAAAAAAAACAACATACATGCAGGAGTGGGAAACTGCATGGACAGGGAGAAATGGCCGAGCTGGATATAGCCTTTGGTTTATGTGATTTTATTTCAATTTTTTTTAAAGTGCAATTCTTACTACTTGAAATTGCTCAAATGAGTTGAATACCTGACTGTTACATTTGACAGGGAAAAAGAAGTGTATTTTGTCAGCTAAGACAAAGCTCCTACACATACAAGTCTGTGACAAAGATGCCCAATGTGTTTGTTAAGATGTATTTCCAAGTCCCACCTGGCTATCAGTCACCCAGCATGCCTTGTGTAAATTTGTGATTTCACTAAGAGACAAAATCTGATCAGAATGAAACAGTTTGTTCACCAGGTTTTGCTACATTTTGGGGGGGGGGGTGGTGGTGTGTGTAAAATTTACCTGTTCTAGCTTGGGAATATTTATCTTTACCAACATAACATAGCTGCTTCCATAAGCAAATTTATAGTACAAATTCACTCAAGTCTTCCTAAATCCTTTGGTTATTCTCTCATTAACTCCACTGGGTGCTGGGATAAGCCCCCAAAGGCTCAGGCAGCAATTTGAGGTGAGGTAAAAGCTCTGCTCTGTGAGCTCGCACGCATTTGCCCATTCCTCTGAGTGCAGCTGCACTAGTGTTTAATGCTGCATGTCAGAATGTACTTCCAAACTGCCTTGGAGTTTAGTAAAAATCCATTAAGCACTAAGATTTCCTCTTTCTTGAAAGTGAAATCAGTTTAGCCTAGATATGTACTGAAAGGTGAACGGTCTCTTAATGTGTGCATGGGCACCCAAGCTCAGTGGGTGAGAGGCAGCTCCAACTTTCTGTTGCTGTGGCTTGTAGGGTTGTGCAGAACTGGGAGGGAAAATATGTGCTCTGAACCTGAGCCAAAGCTGACTTAAAGACTTTAAAACTCTGAGTTGCTCTGAAATAAAACAATTGGGACATTAGTCATATGGAGACAGGGCTGCTCATTGCAGTGTGTCACAAGATGGACTGAGCCAAGTGGTGCACATGACACAAACACCTCCACAGTTTCTGCCTCAGGCTTTTAGAAGATTAGGGCATTGAACAAGGAAAGAAAGGTAAACAAGGATGAGATTTTGGGGGAAAAATTCTTTCTTAGTGTAAGAGAAAGGAAGATGCCTGATGGGTTCGCAAAGCTGTTCCCTTGTTTTCAGTACCTGTGTTTCCCCCAGAAGATCCCTCTTCTGGAAGCTTCCTCAGGCAGTTGAGTTCATGAGGGAAACAGCGTGGCCAGAAGCATCCATGTGGTGGGACTGAGCAGTAAGCAGTGGATTTACAGAGGGCAAGGACAAAACCTCACCTGGGTTTCTGAGGTGTGAAGGACAGCAAGACAATAAAAAAAAAGGAAAAGGCTGGAGATGGGAGATTCTGGACAGCTGTCCACCTTCACTCTAGGTTCCCTGTGCAGCCGTGTGTTTCAGATCTTCATGGGCCAGGCTGATCCTTGTGACTCCAGCTTGTCTCTGAACCATGAAGACCTTTTTGGGTTGAGCCTCCAAAAAGCTCTTCAAAGCCGTGAGTGTCATGAGCCCAGGGCTGAAGGCACTGGCTGGGCAGTGACCTTTGCTGTTCTGGCTGTGTGAGTGTGACACAAATGTGGGATCACACATATAAAAGGGACTGAATCAAAATTTAATCAACACTTTTATTCTGTTCTCCAACTTGTGCTCATTGTTTTATATCTGAGCATGCTGAAGCCTGGAGTGATTGAGGGGGCTTGCTGTCATCGCAACTCAGACTGCTCTTCATGCTGAGCACTTTGTGTTTCTCTGCCTGGAAAATTTCAAATAAAATGTCAGTCTGTGCATCTCATTAATCTGCTAACTACTAAGTTAAAGGTCTAAGTGTGTTTAAAAATGTAACATAGGTTTTAAGTTCAAGGATACAGTTAAGGTTAGAATCCTTTCCTCTGCTCCATCCATCCTGTCTGCCAGTCATCTCACTCTCGTGCAGTTTGAATCCAAATGAGCCTGATGCAGAAGGGCCAGGATGGTACACTGGGTTAGCTTCAAAGCAGAAAGGAAAGCACTTGAAGCAAAATCAATACTTTTGAAAGACAAAAGAGTTACAAAGCCTTTTTCCTTGAATACATCTGTCCATGTGTCACAAGAAACCACCACCACCTTTGATGTTCATTTGGCAGCACTTGCAGCTGAGTCTTCAGCCTGTGTCAGTCTAAGAGACACTGAACTCCATCTTCTCCTCAAGGAGAGGGTCATTGGGTCAAACCAGGGAGAGGCTGGTGTGGCTTTGAAAAGCCATCCTAGACTGTGCTGTGAATGGGCACTGGGTCCCTTGGGAAGCTGCTTTAGCTTGCACAGATGCCTTCTCCACACAACGTGTGTCATTTCAGTTCCTCAAGCACTAAAAGACCCATGTATTTTCTTTTTGATAATGTTGTGTTTATAGATCCATGTGTGTGTGTTTGTGTTCGCTCCATGTTATTATTTACAGCTAACTCTATCCCCTACTATTTCCTTCTCCCTCTTTTGTTGCATTGGATGCCATATTTCCATGCCATATGCCACTTAAGCTGCACCTTTATGTGTACAAAATGTGTACCTAATTTGCATGCACAGTTACTACCATTGTAGACACAGGCACGGAGCGAGTAGGCATATTTGCATGCAATTATCTGATTTGCTTGTCCAATTGTGGTGATTTGCATATGCAGATTGTGTGCACAGTTGCACATTTACATTTTTTAAAAACTGGCCTCAATGGTTTATTAAAATAGCTTTAAGCTTCCTCTTATAAAATATTGAAGATCCTAGAACCCCTCTGGCTTTGCAGTGTTATATCCCCTCAGTAAATGATCTCCACATTTTTATATTCTCTCTTGTCCAGTACTCAAGAGAGATTTAGTCTGCAGATTTATACATCCATTATTTCAAGGTATATTTGATCTTCTCCATATGCCTCTGTTAATCCACCTTAGCTGTAAGTAAAGAAAAAAAAATACCCTTGCTTAACTTTCAGAGAATATTCCACCTCTCTGAGCCTGTGTTCTCCATTTAAACCCAGATTTTTTTCAATGTATTAATTCTGATGGAGCTGAAAAGATTCTTTTCCTAATAGGGAATTCATCAGTTGCTATGGGTAAATCCAAGACTGTAATGTGTGCTCTGGCACCTCTTTAGTATGAAGAGACCAAATGTGTCTTTGAAAGCATCTAAAAGTTTTTTCTGAGAACATTTCAAGTAAAAGGAAAGTTGCCAGTTTGGTTCCTGTGCTTTAAGTTCTTTCAGATGTGAAATTTACTTTACCATGATTTCTCAATCATAATTCCAACACCATGGGGCTTAACTTCTCCCACCTGTATGACCAGTAAAATTCTGATAACTTCACTAACTGCTGCGTAGCTCTAGCTTGGAATAAATGGTCCCTTAGTGCTTGATGCTGCACATACTTCCAGTGTCTGTGCACCCCATACTGATGAAGAATTCAGCTGGGCAATCTGAGTTCTGTCAGGCCACACTGAAGCTTCTGATAGTGCCTGGGCTTTGGACAATTCATTTTTAGGCCAATGCATTTGTCTCAAATTCTCTCAGGGTTTAAAAAATGCATTACAGAGTTTTACATCTCGTACTTACACGTTAGTAAGACTAGGTTGTTATTAAAGGCTCATACGAAAAGTATAAATACTGCTTACAAGGGACTAAATTAGCTTTCAAGTAAGAGGATGAGCCCTCTCTAATTTTGTGCACTCAGGTCATTCTGCCAATGTTCAGGAAATGGCTGAACAATGTTACTGTCTTGCTCCAGCATTTAGTCAAAGGTTTCTTTGGCTTAACCTGGCTCTTCCAGAATATCTTGAAGAGAGAACTGAAGTGCTAGGAATTGGAATGCTGTGCTGAGAGAGTGAGAAAACATAGGAGCAGCCTCTCAGGCCCAACTGTGCACATCCACTGAGCAGAGCTGTTCCAGCAGAGGTTTGAAAAAGTTTCTTGGTTTCAATTCCTTCCTTCTCTTTGATTTGCTTTGAAAGCACATTCCTGCCCCAGCCTAAAATGCTAACACAGACATAGCCAGCGTTATCCCTTGCTGCTGTCTCCCCTCTGCAGGCTTTTAACAGGCTCTTCCTTAGCAGGGAGTTTGGTGTCTGCTGTGCAGCCAGCTGTTCCAAAGGGCTGGGAGCAGCAGCTGGCTCTGCCTAAGTGGCATCTTCATCCTTGTGGAGCATCAGGATGCTGACACGCTGTGGGTGCTGCTGATCAGGGGCTCCTTGCAGCCCATGGGAGCAGGAGCTTTGTTTTTGCCATGTTTTTTGCTGAAGGAACAGATTCCCTTCCCTGCTCCCAGGCTCAGGTTGGGAGCAGCACCATTGCTCTGCAGCCACGTGTTCTCTTCCATTCCACCTGACAGGCTGTGCCAAGTGGGACTTAGTTTGCCTTTAGTGTGTCACATAGTTTTAAAGTTCATTAAAATAAAATTTGAGGCTTTTTAAATGCCCAGAATATAGTTTTTAAAGGCTAGTCAGAAATTACCTGGAAATATCCCTCTCTGTGCAGGAAATTGTATATAATTATAGCACATTACTGCCAGTCTGTGCCTGCCACTGTGTGTTACTCAGTCCCAGTTTATTTTGGGTTAGGAGGCAGGTTTCATTTTATTGTAACTCTGCTTCCAAAACATCCAGGACCCCTAAATCTCTGCAGGCTACAACTACAGCAGCATTTTGACTATGTTTTACTTTTAGGCCTCTTTCCCAGTGCTTTGCCCTTTGAACAATCATCTTTAAGCAAGTGACTGCAATTCCCATGGATTTATCCTCAGGAAATGTACCAAGAATCCCCTGGCATCAGAATTAATCATACTGAATAGAGAAAAATGCATTTAAACCCAGCTCCAGCAGGGAACCTACTTTGGGATAAACTATGAATTCTAGTTTACCCAACATCCTGCTCTGCAATCCCTGCTGCATCCCAAAAAATGAAACAGGCTATAAAAGTAACAATGACTTTTATTGACCAAGGTGAGAGAAAAGCCAAAAAAAAAAAAAGGCCCAACCCAAAACCTACATGGAAAGATTCAATCAGAATAGCATTTTATAATCAGCAAAGGAGGCTTTAGGACCATGTCATATGTAAAGAAATGTGTAAGTTCACAGAACTGTGGAAACTTGAGATTGAACACTTCCAACTGCAGGGGGATTGCAGTCATGATCTGAGCCTGTTCTGTAATGCAATAATAATGCACACAAACACAAAGCAGTTCTGCAATTTCAAATGAACACAAGATTTTAAAAGTGGTCTTTATTCCCTTGAAAAGATAAAGCAATTCTTTGCTCAGTATAGCAACAGCAAAAGTGTCTCAGGTATGAGATGCTAAAAAAAATGTAGTGAGAAAATGGATCTTTTATCTAAGTGGAAGGAGGGAGTGAGGCTGCATTGACCTAAATAATGGAAAGGTTTGGAACTATGAGGCAATGGATAAAAACTGATTCAGGTAAATTCCTCACATGTTCAAAGTCTGAGAGTGCAAAACCTATAATTTGAAGAATGTATTTAAAAGGCCTGGAACGGGTGATTAAGAGGGGCTATTTGAAGTCTGAAAGTGCCACTTTCTGACAGCAGTAGGCCTGGAATTCACATTGCCCAGGGAAAATATGGATTGTTATAGGACACAGGCATAAACTGGTACAAACAGGTGTATTTTTGTCATGAAGTCTGAGGGCTTGAAATTAAAATGAAGTGTTTGAAAGTGTTTGACCACAAGGCAGTAAGATGTGCTTTTCAATGGGAACAGGGAGGGTTAAAAGTCTAACTTGTTGAGCTGGAAAAGAAATTTTCTGATCCAGGTGTCTGTTGTGGGTCTGTGCTGTTGAATATCTTCACCAACAATCTGGAGGATGGGGATGGAACACACTGGGGGTGGGGCAGCACCCAGATGAAAATGTCCACCAGTCAGGTTTGTCTAAACTCAGGTGAATGAGCCCTGAGCTGGCCTGGATCCTGACTGGAGCAAATGACCTCTGGGGAGCCCCTCCTGGATCTCCTGGGATTTTACAGCACTGTGGTTCTCTCTTTGGCCACATGTGCTGTTTGTCTGAGCCTCCATGCCCGTGGCCACGTGCTGCTTATGCTGCCTTGTGGGAGAGGGTGACTGGGTGGTTCCTGGCAATTCTAGGTACCATTGCTGGGGAGGATGGGCTAAATCAGGAGCCCTCTACATCATCTCTGGTTGGAACGGAGACTTCTTGTTCCGGACCAACATTTTGAAAAGCTTTGTGTTTCCCTTTCCTCTGGAAAACCTTTTCTCTCCCTTCCACAGCTTGGGGGTCAAATCTCTCCTTTCTGTAACTCCACCAAGGCTAATTTGGCCAGTGTTTCTCCCTATCTCTCAGCCAAAGACCCAATTAAAAGAGGTCCTGACAAATCACTGAAAAGGGAGTTATTTCCTCTCTAAATGCTCTCCATGGGCTAAATCTTTTATGTGAGCTGCAGTCTTTTGACAGCCCATGGGAAGCTGGTGGCAAACACATCTGATGTCTCTTCTCAGTCAGAAGACCTTATTTCAGCAGGAAATGTCTGGACCTACTTCTCCTTGCTACAGCTCCCAGATATACCCTTGTGGGTACCTCAGCAGCCATTACATGGAGCCAGTCCTGAAAGCAGACAGTTTTTCCTTTTTTATAATGGGAGAGTTCATTTCTGCTGAGAATACAGTTTTTACCAGACTGCCTGCAGGACAATACAATAAAAGATTTATCCTTAATAGCATTTCACTGAAGTTTCACCACAGGAGACAGGGTTTTTTGTTGTGCCTTTTTTTATTATTATTTTCCCCTTCAGTTGCTATGAAAGTCTCTGCTCTTAGCTTTTTTATGCTTTTTTTTTCTTTTTTCAGAGCATAATCCCTAGATGTCCTCTGCCACCTCTCAACTGAATTTTTCTCTTTTCTTCAATCTTTTCTCATCTCTGACACATTTCTCTCCTTTTTGTTTTGCTTCTGTTCCTCTATTATGTAGTCAGTGGAAATTAGAAAAGAAGCTGGTTGTGAGCACAGTAAGTCTGAAGTTGGACAAGGCATCAGTAGCAAAACTAATGTGAAATAGGAACTAAGCTTTGCTCAGCTGCACCTTCACACTTGCTTTTCTCCCTAAGTCTCTGTTAGGCACATTCTGCTCATTTACAAGCTGTGACTCCATGACTCTTCTCCTCTCTTCCCTCCACGTCTCGGCTGAGCCCCAGGTGCACACCCTTATCCTGCCTGTTGGAAGGTCTCCCTGCTCCAGGACCTGTCCAGGTAAGGGGCAGACACTGATCTCCCAGAGCTTGTCCCAGGAGAGGCAGCACCCTGCAGAGGGCAGGTAGGGAATGGGATTCTCTGTGAAGTGTCCTCTCCTCCCAATGAGCTCAGCAAGCTGATGGAGGCACTGAGTGCCAGGTGGTTTAATGAGAGAACACAATCCTGAATCAGTGAGATCACTGACAGTTGCCTGAATAAGGGTCCAGAGTCCTTCTGGAGTCATCTGGGGGTCCAGTGATGTCCAGGACGTGCCTCCTGACTTGGCTGGAGGGGGACTTGAGATAATATTCCATCTCACACTAGTCAAACCTTGTCTGCCTCTTGGTTCCTGCCACTAAATAAGCAGAATGGTGCCTTCCTTCTTCCTAAAGTGCTGCAGAACTCAGGGTTGCAAAGAGCTTCTTGAGCAGCATGTCTCATAATTAATTGTTATCCTAAGCTTCCTCAGGTGCCTGACTGCTTGAATATCTAAGAATTTATGGGCATTTGGTAACGTCTGAAAATGAAAAGTCTCTTTAATATGCTTATGATAAGTATTTGCACTATTTTAGAAAGCTATTTTCATTCCACTCAGACACTTGTTAAATAACTTTTTAGAACTTGAACATTTATTGCTCATTTTATATGTGCAATAAATCAATCAGATTTAACAAAGGAAAGAACCTGATTTGCCCACAGCCCTGTCTGAGCACAGAGGTGCCATTTTGCAATCTAATGAAGCTTTCAGTTAAAGAAATGAAAGGTGGGGGGGAGACTTTGATGCTTAATAAAAATGATTCAGCATCCTCATAACTTTGACAAGTAGTGTGACTTACAAACCTTCCACTGGAGCAGTGTAACAATAGAATAGGAACTTACAAGTCTAGACTACAGAAGATACCCACCAACACTAATGCATCCTCCCCAAATCCAAAAGAGCTTTGGGAAAGGGAAGGGCCCCAAGCAAAACAATTATTATAAACAGAATATAGTGCCGTGAAGAAAATCCATGCTGTGGGTTTGGACTCATGGCAGGAAAAGATATCTACATGCACTCAGCTTTCAGTATTCACCCTTGTTTAAATTACTAAGAAGACACTGAGATTGCAGACTTTTAAAGAAAGAGGCTACTGTCCTGTGTTTGTATGTGCCTGGCACAAAAATGGGATACTCCAGCATGAAATGGGCTTTTCTGCTGATAATGACACATTCTGTACTGAATAACCCTCTGTGAGCATGGGGAGCCCTGGCACAGGGTGCCCAGAGAAGCTGTGGCTGCCCCATCCCTGGCAGTGCCCAAGGCCAGGCTGGACGGGGCTTGGAGCAACCTGGGATAGTGGAAGGTGTCCCTGCCCATGGCAGGGAGTAGAAAAAGATGATTTTTAAGGTCCCTTCCAACTCAGACCACTCTAGGACTCTCTGATCTTCAGGAATACTCAGCACTACCTGTGGCTCTGATATGGTCACAATCTTCCCTTACACATCGCTCAAGTCTCTACTCTTTCCAAAACAATGCATTGTTTTTCCTTAGATTTTCCTTGCACTTCATAGTTAATCAGTACAGAGTTTAAACAGGGATTTATATCTACATAAAAAGAAGGTTTCCTTAACACCTCTATAAATCATCCATCCTTCACAGTCTGGGGTTATTACCAGATGGGTATCTGTCGAGGCCTGTCTGAAGAGACTCTCTGTGACTTTGATGTATTTTTCCTATGCTGCTAACAAATGGGTCACAGCCCAGTTATGTGATTATACAACATGTTTACAGCTCCTGCCATACTGAAGATGCACAGAATATTGCTTGGCAGGAGCTAAGACATGCATCTTGTATGATATAAGAAGTTCTGCCTCTCTCCCTTCCATCCCTTTATATACACGAGGAACCTCTCAGGGACAAAACTTCCTCGCTGTCATATTTGAGAATGGTGGGGCTGAGTCTCACAGACACAAAGTCTCACAACCTTTAATATGCTTTCAAGCTAAGCAACAAAAAAGCATTAAAACTGTAGTGCATGAAGGCTTCTGTGTTATGAAGTATCATCATCCAAACACTTTAAGTAGTATTCTATAACATAGTCTACCATAAGTTCAATTTTTACTCAATCACTTGAAATGCACTTAGGAAAATTGCTCTTTTGCTGTTTTCACAACAGCTCTGGAAGTCAGCCTCTGGTTTAATGATAACTGCTTTAATCACAGTTTGGCTTGTTTCATTTTGACAGCATTGATGTAACAAACTATTTATTTTCTCTGTGTTAAATATACTATCATTGCAGCTACCAGATTTTTTTTTTTCCTGGTGCACTAAATGCAGATGACAAGGTTTGCATCTCATTAAGGTAATTTGTGTGGGCATAATTTTCAGTAAACACAGTGCATGAAATCACGGATCTTCTCTACCAAAAGTGTCATCTGAAACTATTTGTGCTTGGTTTAGTAACGGAAGTGATTTTTCAAGCCCCACTATATATAGCAAACCATGTGCTTTCTCCAACAGGAGAGCTGGGCTGCAAAGCAAACGCAGCATCCTCGAGCAGGAATTGCATTTTAAAATCTTGTTACACCATTAGGCTGAGCAAGCTCCTCTGATCTGCCCTGAATCGCCGTGTCCTGCTCCGGGTTCAGATTCCGCAGCATGTGCAGGAGGGAAGGATGTTTGTTCCTTCACTGTGAGCGAGGGGACGGCGGAATTCTGCCACTAATTTGTTCTGATCCTGCTGCCTCATTAGGGCAGTCTGTAAAAGATGGGAAACGTGTCCTATGGCAGTGAACTTTCTGCATGGAGCTGTTAACACAGTAAATAGCTCAGGAGGAGGGAGGGAGACAGCTGGAGCACATTGTGTTTCATAAAGACTATACCGGGACCTTGAGTCTTCGTTTAACCCATCACTGAGGTGACAAATATCCACTGCTTTGCTGCTGGGTGATGCTGCTGCTGCTTGCCTGTTAATTTATCTGTTTTCAGGCTGTCTAGACATTGTTTGGGTCAAAAAGTGCTGTCTCTCCCCTGCCGTGGGATTTGCCTGCTCAGCTCTTGCTGCAGGCTGCTGTGCCAAACGGGCTTTCCAGAAGAATGCTCCCTCTGTCTGGATGGCTTATTAACAGGACTCCAAATGGATGGAGAGGGTTTCAATCAGGCTAAGGCTTCCTACAGATAAAGTTTATTTTAACTTCTTCTCTCTAAAAATACACTGGCAGGGATAAATAATTCAAATACTGTGGGTTTTTTCCCCCCTTGTGATTAAAAATCTGCCTAAAAGTGTCCTTGAAATGTTCTCTTAAGAGTTTCAGGCAGGTTTTGGATGGTCCAACCCCAGACTAAACTGAATGCCAATGTGGGGCCCACACTGTGCCTTTGCTGGGGTGGCTCTGACACGGTGCTTATCAGAACCCCTTCCTTTGCTGCCAAATAGGTATTAAAAATACTTTAAAAATCATACTTCAAGTTAAGTAAAGCTACTGCTGAATACCTCAGTGTCCATGCATTTCTTGGAAACACTTTTAGAGATGTTGCCTTTTGGGGAACTCAACTACAAGGATGCTTTTTATGTGAAAAAAACCCCTTCCAGCTCTCTTACCCAAACTGTAGCCATGAGGTTCAGTCTGATTCAGTAGGAGATAACCAGAAGTTTTGTAAAGGCAAGAATCCTGTTCACTATAAAATAGTGTTGTATTGCATTCTATATTCAATATCAGCATTGATTTCCTAATGTCAGAATAATGTCCTATCTAGAACTTAATGAAAAATCTCCTTTTTTAGGGGCAAAAAAATGGGGTTTGGATTAATTGAAATATTTTGGAGGGACTGCAAGGACTATGAGAATCTTTTTTTGATCTTTGAAGAAGTCTCCCAAACCAAGGCACACAACATGAACTGTGTGGTGGGAGCTTTGGGTCCCATGTTTCCTGTTCCTATTTCATTGCATCAGTCAGCCTGATTTTATCTTCCAAGAATTATGGTTTCCTCACACCATGTGGAACTCACCACTTACTATTGCTCCAACACAGAGCACAGGAAAGGTCACCCAGCCAGGGGATCTATAGGGAAAGATGGGATAGGATTTGTGTTAGGGTCCATTCTTTTATGTGTGTATGCTGCTGTGTGTTCAGCAGAAATAGTTAGAATTTTCCTTCTCTTTCTGTGCCATAAATTCACATATATGCATAAATACTTCTGATATATGAAAAAATTTGAGGAAAAGAAATCTACCCTCACTGGAAAAAAGTCCTCCCACCCTCTCTCCTGGTTTACAGGTGAGCACATGGGCTATGCCTGCTTTCTTTATGCCTGGAGATCCCTTCTGAGCTGGCAAAATTCTGCCAGGGTCCCTAACTCTGCCATAAGCCCCTAATTCTGCCATAGGTCCCACAGAGAGAGAGAGATGTTGTTGCTGAAGAGGAACCCCTCAGGATTTTCAGCTGATTTTTGGAGGACAGGTCTCAATTTTCTCCCATCTCTGAACTCCCCCCAGCTCTTTGCTGCAGAGCACTGTGAGCAATTCTTTGCTGGCCGTTCTCTCACTGGACAGGAGCTCATGACCCTGGAGCAGGCTCCCAGTCGAGGTGGAGCTGGGACAGACTGGACTGACCTCAGCAAGGTCCTGCTGGAGCCCTGGCTCTTGGCCACTTGGAGAGCACCCAGCCCCGGGCCCTCGGCTGACCAGAGTTCAGGCAAGTGTGCCCAGGCTCCAGCAGTTAACTCTTTGAACCCAGCTCTGAGAAACTGTTGCTCCAGGCTTTTATCCTCTACTTGCTGGCAGTGAGCAGTGCCTTTTGCTAGGAAGGTACTGGAGGGAGCACTGGGAGCAGCATCCCTTCGCAGGAACAGAAATTCCCCACGGCGTCCACCCCGGCTGGCTGGAAGTCACTCTCACTGCGAGATTCTCAGGCTTCACATCTCGTCTCACAAAGCAAGGACTACAGAGAATCTTTGTTCTAAATTTTCTCCTCCCTCCCCATTGGAATTTACAACAAAATGTCATGGAAATACAAGTTTTGTTGAAGCTTACTACTACAAAGCTGAAATTTTAGGCTAAGTTAGACCAGAAAGAGTTTCTTTCTTTTTTTTCCCATGACTAATTATATATTTTTTCATAGTTTGCATAGGTTTTTTGTAAGTGCTGCAATCACTCTGGTAATTTTAATGGGAGCACCTTCCAAAATACAAACTAAATAGAGAGATACTTTCTCTGATTGACCTGTAGATCTACAGCTTAAGGATTTTCCCACTATCCTATTTACTCTAAATGAGTGGGCTCAAGAAAGAAAGCTGCCTATATCTTCCAGATGATGGTACAAGACTATTATTCCCAGGATTTCAAAGCTTCTCATGCAACTTCTGAGCTGTGAGCTCTGTAACTGGGTGGTGTCTCCCACTGAGACAGGGAGTGAAGTGAGGTTTAAGGAGAGGAAACTGTGGGGGTGGGAGGGATGCTCAGAAAAATTAAAGGTCCCAGTATCTTTTCAACCCACCTATGTCTCTGACCTTCTGCCATATCATTTACCTGTCTCTTGCTTGAGGCATCTTCCAGAATCCTATTCCTGACTGCATTAAAAATCTCATCCTTCTCTTCCCCTTCACTCCCCAGGCCAGGATGTGCCTCTGGCATTGTCTGAGCCTGCAGAGGACTCCCAGCTCAGCGTTACTGGGGGAGCCACCTGGGCAGGCGCTGCTGGCTGAGTTCTCTTGCTGTGCTCAGGGCTGATCTACTGCAGTCATGATTTTAATGACCTTCCTCTCTCTAAATCAGATGCTAAGGGCAAAGGAGTGTATTTCACTTCTCCCATTTATAATTAGCCAGCAGCAAACCAAAGTCAGGCAGTGTTTTCCTGTTGCCTTGGCAGAGACTGGGACGTTCAGCCCTGTTCACTTTTGGAGGCATCCAGCTGAACACTGGCCCCCTGAGCTCACCCCCAGTTCTGCCAGGGATCTGTGGTGGGTTTGGGACAATCTCCCTCTGCATGGGGAAGGCAGCCAGAAGTCAGGCAGCAGAGGAGGAGATGGAAGAAGTGGGATCAGTGCCTTGGCCTGCCAGGGGCTTCCTGCCTGACTGTCATCCAGACGCTTTATCCTCTTGTGTTTCAGTTCTCTGTCTCTAAGCCAGGGCAAACAGTGATTTCATACTTCTCTGTGGTGCCACGAGGAGCTGCAATATCCCCTAAATTCCGTGGGAGAGATGAATGGGTTGGTTTATCCACAGACCTAGCATCTGTAAGAGCAGATACTGCCTTCAGTGCCTGCGGGATCTGAGACCAGCAACGTGTTTGTGATCGTGGTGGGCTCTGGAGATGGGATGTGTTTGGGGCCTGTAGCTGCTGTTGGGTCACACATTACAGAGCACAAGCTTGTGCTTCTCAAGCATAGCAGCAAGTGATTCCTGTTATTCTGCAGTAATTCCTTGGGCAGTCCAGGAGTGTGGGCAGACATTCCTTGGTTCAGCCCCGCAAGGTGGATATCACTTGGATGGCAGTGTTGATAATGAACAGCATTAGATGTGGACTCATCACTTCTTGCTTTAGGTGCATTTAAACATGTACAGGATATTCCCAATCATTCTGTGGGGCAGTTTTCAGTTTGATAGGTACATTACATTCCTTTTTAAAAAATAAAATGTCTATTGATGGCACCCAAGAAGTTATTTTCCCCCTTATCTCACGGCTCAGAGGCAGTCAGTTTGAGAGCTGCTGATCTCAGCTCAGCAGGTGATTTTGTTTGATTCATCCTGTGCTGTTTTGTCTGCTCAGGTTCCTGACAGCTTGCTGTCTAGCACACAGACAGCTTCCTCACTGTACCTGGGGGAGGGACACTTGATGCCAAACTGCCCTCATGGAGGAAGCACCTTTCATCTCTGCTGGGCTCATTTGGAGCTGGTAGCCCTCACGTGAAGAGAGCTGCCCTGCCAGCCCTCTTGTTCCTCAGCATCTCAAACCACTGCTAGTGCCATGCTCCCCTTTACACCTGAGAGGACAGAGTGAGTTAACAATTCTGTCAGAACTCGGTAAAAGTTTGGGAAAGTGGAAATACACAATAAGAAGTGTTTGATTCTCTAGCCACTATTTGAAGCTGGTAGAACAAAAAAGCCTGTGAAGGCATGCAAATATTTCAGGGTGCTAGTAAAACACTCCACCCACTGAAAGTTTACCCTCTTCCCTTCTGGTTGTCTACTGGTCTTTCACAGATTGCAGCAGGCCTCCCTTTTGCAAGTTTTAGTTCCTTTTTCACTTTTTGAGATGAAGTATCCTCATTATGCCCAGACTCAAACTGAAAGACAAATGAAGGAGATTTTGCCATCAGGGTATTTTCCTAGATGTACTTCTACTGCAGTCCCTGTCTGCAGCCTCACAAACACTCGTTTGGCTTGTAACCCTCTGATGGCCGAACACCAAACTGGAGCTCAACCTTGCTGTTGCTCTTTGCTGCTGATATTTTCCTTCCTTTGTTTATTCCATCTGAAGTCAGTTTATAGTTCAGCCCACTTCTGTTCCTGCTGGAGTTTTTTGCTCCATAAACTGTATGCCTCCCTGGCTGAAAAGTCAACAGTTACTGCACTTTCATTTCCTCCTCTGAGGGTGAATCATAACCAAGCAAGGGCTGCAGGAGCAAAAACAAAAGGAGAGAGAAATAAGGCTGTGGATCAGCTTCTCCAGGCAGTGTGAGTTCCTCAGGGTGCCCTTTACTAATGCAGCCCATGAGCTGAACCTGAAATGGTTTCCTTCCCAATGGCTGAAATAAAGTGACCCCTGAAGGTTTGCAGGGTGATTCCAGGCAGATGAACTCGAGGTTTCCAAGCGGAGCAGCCTCCCAGCACTGCCCTGGCTGCTGCTTGAATGTACCTTTTGTCCTCACCTACAGCAGCAGCTGATGGGCTCGAGGACTTTGCAGGCCCTTCCAAGCCCTTCTCCATGTCCTCCAACCATTCAGAGATCCAAACACGCAGCAGAACCTGAGCCCCTGGATGTGATGTTCATGGGCTTCTGAATCTCCCCATTCCGAATCAGCTTCTGCACTGAATCAATGTATATGGTCTTAGCAGCAGCTTTCCTACAAAGGATCTTTCAAGGGCAAAACTGCCAAAGCAGGGAGGTTGTGTGACTTTAGCATTTCCTCTTAACATCATTTGTAGCTGTTCACTGGTTATTTTGATAAAGTAGTTCCCCATGGCACTGGGATAGGGCTGGATTATATGAAATATGATGAGGGGAAGACAGAATGCATGTTCAATCAACAAACATACATATGTGTGAATGTGTTTAAAGATGAATATTTGAATAGAAAATGCGACTGTAAGAAAAATTATTTCCATTTTCATTGACATTTTCTTGAGAAAAAGGAGTATTTTCTGATCAGCGTCAGAGTTAGAAGTAACCTAAAATTTATGAGAAATGCCACTAAATGCTCCATCCAAGGGCAGCAGGCATTGCTCCTGTGTTTTCACTCACAGTGTAACTGCACTGCAACCCAATTTGAGGTGAATGTCAGCCCAGAAATAATTTATACTGAGGGACTTTCAGTCTCACACTTCGGATTTTCGGGAGATGCCACCTTACTTGAACTTGCAGTTTCTCTGAGTTTTAGTCATGGCACACGTACTCACTGAACAGAGGCATCAGAATTTTGGCAGATGTTTGGGAAAAGATGTTCTGCAGTTTTGCTCATATTTGAACTGTTTTTTGTCCTCTGTGGCTTGGTCCAATGCCCATCGGTGTTCATGGAAAACTCCAGTTGAGCTGGATGAGTTTTGCAGATCCGGTTCTGTAGTGTGACGAGTTTCTTCCCTTCATGCCAGAAAGAATGGAAAGTGCTAAACAAACTGCAGGAGGTGGGTGACCCTGGTCTGTGCCAGGCCCCTGAGTTCTGCCTCTGGAGGGACAAGATAGAAGAGAAAAGTCACCTCCCTGCAGTGGCTGAGTTCTGACCTGAACCAGTTCTTAGGCTCATGTAGACTTTTGTAAAACTGACATTTAACTCTATGAATCATGGAATTTGTATCTTATGTCACACACACACACTGAATAGTGGAAAGAATATGACTCAGTTATATTCTTTTTATGAATTGAACGCTAAGGCAAGATGTTTTGCATTGTTTTGTTGAGAAGTCTCTGTTCTGCTCCCTTACATCTCCAACACCCACCCACTCAGAGGCACATGCACTTCCTACCCCTCACCCTACCACACACTCCCACCACTCCTTTCTGTGACCCTTCTACTGGAAGTTGTTTACTGCTGCCTGTTCCCTTCAGTGACAAGTCACTGCTGTTACTACTGTATAGTTATTATTATTTTTGTGCCAGCCACTCATCTGGACAGGAAAGCTGTAAGAACCTTAATTACTTTGTGGCCAGACATGGAGCTATATTTCCAAAAGTAGCTTTTCTTTTTTGGATCAAGTTCATTTCCTACAGTGTCTGGTTTTATGAGTTTGTGAAAAGCTTTCAGGTTCTCAGGAACCCCCGTACTTTCTTCTCAAACGCTCACACACAAATACATATAAAGAGTATATAATAATCTGGAACAATTAAATTGCTTTCACCTCCTGTCAATCACCTACTTGGAGTCATTTGCAGTTTCACACACATACTCTGCTTTCACTTCTGGGCTAAATAACTCTCTAAAATTATCTGTGTGATTATTGTGTGCTGTAGTTCAGGACCCTTCTAGCTGAAATGTTCCATAGAAAATATCACTGTTATTCTTGAAATGTAATTTCTGGTGCTTACCACCAGCTATGTTAATTTTTGTATTTTTTAAGAGAAGTGCAGCAGAACTGGCAGAGATAGTGAGTAATTCCCTTGAAGCTATGTCCCCACTGATTTGATTTTTCCTTGACAGCTTATCCATCATGCTGTATGCTTATTTAGACAAATAAATAAGAGAGCTGTTATCTGCCAGCCTGGCCTGAGGGCTTTTAGCAACACCAGAAAGTCTGCCGGCTTTCCTTTCAACATTCAACAAGACGATTGGGGAATCACATCATGGTAAATGGGGATACTACATGCTTCAGTGGAAAAAGAAAAAGCTAGCCTAGAAATTGGGAATCCATGAGAAGTCCAGTGATGGTTTGCACAGTAACATAAAGCAAAGACCCTCTGAGCAGGGATCAGAGCTGGAGAAAAACTTGTGTCTAATTCTGTGTGGTGAACAGGGCACTTCTGGGATTTACTGCAAGTGCTGGGAGATACATTCTGGTAAAACATCCCGCTCTAAAGAAAACAGATTTGGGTCAACTGAAACATTTTGTGAATTCATGTTCAGCTTAACAAGTTGTTTCATTCTTAAAATTTAAGCAAGTCAAAATGTTCCCTTTCAACATTTTAACATGAAACAGTACACCTTTCAGAAATGTACCTGGGTTTAGTTTTTAAATACTTACAAGTGAAATGACACTTTTTACTTGAAACTAAGTGACAGATTTTACTCAGCCTAAATGATTCTTTTCATTTCATTAAAATGGAGAGGGGGGGATTCAATTTTGAATCTACCCTAAAATGTTTTATTTCACAATTTTTCGGTACAATTTTGCAAATAACTCCATCCCCTTCGTGAGAAATCCTTTAATGCCTCCACAGAAACAGCCATTCCTCCACCTGCTCTCCAAGGGAAATTTCTCTCTTTCAGTGAGAATAAACCAGCTCTTCCCCAGTCCCAGCTGCTGGAATTGTGAGGACAGGCTGAGGGCTGGCATGAACGTGTCCCTTTTTGGGCTGTGCAGTTCCCTGAGTGCCTCCCTGAGCATGGACTGGCTCAGAGCTTCTCACAGTCAGATAAGCCAGGGGAGAATTTACAAGCAAAAGTTTGTGCTGTCCTTAAACTGGGGCTGGATTTTTAGAAATGAGACAAATAAACTCTCTGTTTGCAAAGTAAAATTTCAGAAAGGTCTACATGAAATTATAATTAGTATGAAAGTTTCATAAAGGTTTGGGTCTAGCTCTTTTGGTCCACACTGGGGCACAAATGTGCTGTCCTGATTTTCTGCACACTCTACGTTTTACTGCCCAATCTATCCTGAAGGTTTCCATAGTGTGGGACAAAGGGCTATCTGTCAATTAGGCAGGAAATCTAGGTCTGAGGCACAGCCCTAACATCCCTATGAAACTGTGCAACCATAAAAAATTCCAAGTTGGAATAAAGGATGGAGCTGGGTCTGTGTCCGTATGGGTGTCTGGAGAAGACCTAAGCTCTTCTTGCCATCAACGTCAGAAGGCTCTGATAAATAGTAACTTTCCAAGCATGACTTAATTTCTCCCTAAGATGGGTTGGAAAGCTGGAAAAACCTGCCTTATAAAAAATGGTCTCATCAAAGTGAAGATCTCCTCAAGTTCAAAGGCCTGAAGGAGTAACAATTTGTATCTCCCCTTAGCTTTTTTAATAAATTCATTTCATTCGGGAAAGTTTAAAGTGACAGCTTTTAAAAAATCACTTTTCATTCTTCTCCTGTTCTCTCTTTCAGCACCACAGTCACACCCCAATTAAGTAACTGTACTGCTCACAATAAAGACTAATGATCCTCCTCTGGCCCCCACCTCCATTAGCAGCTTCAGAATCCCACCAGAATCCCAATTAACACATTGATTTGCTTAAAAGAAAAATAGTGATCTTTGGCTGTCCATTCCACCAGCTGTGTGTTCCATCACCCAGTCTCCAGCAAGTCCATTGATTTCCTTAAAGTAAACCCAGCAAATGTCCATTAATTCCCCTCCCCTTCCGGATCCCACTCAGATTCTTCTTTTTGCCAGAGTTTGATCCAGGAAAGCTTTAGGACTAATATGCTGTGTTCCTCTCCTGCTGGCCCACTGGTTCATCAAACTGATTTCAGCTGACTGCTGGTGTGAGACTGAAGGGAAATGCTCAGTGAGGATGTTTAACTGCGTGCTGCCAGTTCGACCTGGTGAGGCATCCAGAGAAACCAGGGAAAGAAAAGGGTCAGGAAAGCCTGGATGTTAAGGTTGTGTCCTCTACAATCACTCTCTGATAATTAGACTTGGTAATGAGGGAGCCCTCATTATCGGGAGCTATACAAGGAGCCTGCCAATGTTCTTCTTGAGGCTGGTGGAGGTCAGGAGGGAGCACAGCCACAAAGCTGACTTGCCCGAGGCCCAGCGGACGAGCCGCAGCTCCTGCGTGCCCGAGGGGGACTCTGCGTAGGGACGGCTCCTGAGACAAAACAGCACAAGTTTGATGTCCAAGAGGTTTCCTGTTTCAGAGCACTCCTCATGCTGTGCAATACACTGCAGATAGAGGTTATAAATAATTAGGAATGAGTGACCCAATTCGGGTAACCTGCCTGTAAGCTCTTTCTAGCACTCGCCGTCTGCCTGGGCTGCTGTTAGAGACTTCTTCAGGACATGCATGAGCCAATCATGCAGGTGGCTCTTGAGTAAATGACACCAGGCATCTTTTGAGATTTCACCAGCACAGATGGAAAATACCAATTTCCACTGGCCACCTACGTACCTGTTTATCACAGGCAGGCTGCAGTGGCAGGATCCTGCTCTCCGATTGCTAACACCAATACCCACAAGACTGCTGTAGTAAAACGTGCTATAAAAACCACTGTGAAATAATAACCAAGTGATAAAATTACAAGTAGGAACACATTAAAAAAAAAATCATATGCACTGCAGGAACAATGATAAAAGCCTGCCTCTCAACCTGTCTAATCTCACACGCAAACCACACCCTTGGGTATTGCCAACCAGCTGAAAGCAGAGTAGGAGCAGAGTAAGTGAAAACACATGAATGTGTGATGTGTAGCCCCATTCCAAAACCATATTACAGCGTTTCTTTTACTGCTTATACGAGATTCCTTGGGAAGGTCTCCTCCCTGGCTGGATGTGAGAAGCAGAAGTCAGTGGGACACACAGAGACATCTCCAGGTGTTCACCAAGGAGGCTCTGGGGTTACTGCCAATGGCTGCATTGTGCCAGGTTACTTGTGCAAGACACTGGGCTGCTTCCCTCAGGAAGGGTTAGGCTGTACTTTCTGCACATCCTTCAGGAGAAGGGGAGAGTACAAAAAGCGTAGGAAGGGCCAACTAAGCAGGTGCAACAAATAAATAAATTATTAATGGGCACAAAGACATCCCATGGTTTACATTGTAAAATATATTTTCCTCTTGCTTTTCTTGCTGCCTGCCCCATTAGAAATTAAGGTCTGTGTTAATTTTCAATCAGAGTTGAGTCAGGCTTAGCATCTTGCTTTGCACCTCCTGTGTCAGTGTAGCAAGTTAAGGCACAAACCACCCAGCAGTGATGTCTTATTAAGTCAACAAAATGCTTGCTAATGTCTTAGACAACATCAAGATTTCACTGGCCTTATACTCCAGTCTCCCTGAACGCAAATTTCTTTCCCTACAAGGTGATTTGAATAATGTTCACCTTCACTTTTTATGGAGAGAGCACATTGGGGCAGGCCAAATCCAATGTGGTTGTTGAGTTCAAAACAAATACTTGCATCAAGGTTATTTTGGTCTTGTGGTGGGGTTTCTTTTCCTTTCCCAGCATTTGCTGGATTTCAGATGCAAACGTACACATAAAACCTGGCTGCAGTAATCTTTTCAATTAGAGAGATCATTCTACGTACTCAGAGAGATTAACATGCTGCAACTTGAAAATCTGCAGCTTTTAGGTTCACTCTTGGATGCCAGCATACTACTAGAGATTTGGAGATAACGACAGGGCATTAGACAGTCTCTAAATCACAGCAATTATTTTTGATGAGAATAAAATGAAGATAAAGCTGAAAATAGCACTGCACTTTCAAAGGAGTGATTACAGGGCCTAAACCCTGGGCAGCAAGGTATATGGATTTTAGCAGTATGCAAATGGAATGCTGAGCAGAGCCTTGCATTTGTCATCTCTGCATTGCCAAAACCCAGCACCCATGGCATGCCCGTTTTGAAACTCACCATTTTAAGGATTAGTGGGAGGGATGTGATCCCAACCACACCAAACCAAATGCATTTTCTTGCTTAGTGGATGAAAGGGCAGCTTCTGCTTTCTGCATTCTCCTGCACACCCTCACCTAAAGCCTCCTTACTCACCAAAGTGTCAAGTCCAGCTTTGGGGGCCCCGCCTACCTCTGAGCCTTCCAGGATACCTGGATCTCTGGCTGCTTCCTTCTCACTCTTTCCCCCTCTTTAATGCTAGAATAATGTGCCAAGTGATTTGCATTTGCCGTAAGAAAATGGTTGGGTTAAACAATTCAAGTTTGAATTCTGTTCCAAAACACACGATCATTTGCAGAGCTTAAAGAGAATTACAAACACTAATTGAGTCTCACAGTGTGCCTGCGATGGCAGATAAAGAATATTAAAGCCATTTCACTGATAGGTAAACAAGGGTAGGTAAAAGGAATATAATTTCCCTGAGCTCACACAGGAAATCTGTTATGAGGGTGAGAGGAGCACTCAACATTTCTGGTTCTCTGGTATCATGTCCTGTGTAAGAGAAAAGCCCTCCATGAAATTGCAGTCTCTGGTTATTAATTTCTGTACTATGAGGACCTGGGATCTTGTTTTCAAAATAACATCTGCTAAAGTACACAGGCTAATAGATACATCTGCATTCAAGGAATATTGTAGTTCCACATTTGGATTTCCACATGCAAATCTTGAATTAGTCTTCTAACAAGTTCATTATGTGAACGATGTCTAATTTGCACATGCTGTTTTGGCAACTGTCTGTGCAAATTTGAACATGCAGGACTGCGTGCCTGCCCTTTGGAAACCAGAGCTCTTTAGCAACCCTTCATGTAAAATTCTCTGTTTTCTTTCATTGAATTAAACTGACCTGAGAACTGGGATCTCTTTTATTTTATTATTATTATTTAAAGGAAACCAATAGAGAATATTACAAAAGACATCCTTAAAAATGAGTTAAGAGCCTGATTGACTTTGAAACCACTTTAGTCTTCCAGTTTTTAAAGAAGTTTATTCTGATTAACTGACCTGAATGTTAACAGAACTGGAATTTTAATTTGTATTCAGACTGTAAGAATATCATCCACTCAGATGAGACAGTGTTGTTTAATTAGGTCTAGTAGTTAACTCAGAAGAAAGTAAATGTACTGCTAGAGGTTTGGAAGACTGCTACAGGCTCCTGGGATTTGTGGGAGTTTGGAGAAGCTTAAAAATAAGAAGTCAGTAATTTTAGGAATTAGAAATGAGTGCTTAGAAGGTATTGGAAAGGTTCTGCAAAGTCTGTAGTCAGCATCTTTTAACCTTGTGCTTCCCATTAGTGTAATGACCTTGGAACGATTTGAAATTTTGCAGGCCAATCAAGTAAATCATATATATGTAAGGTTCAATTTCTGTGATTCCAGAGAAACCCCTCAGATATTATGATAAATATGCTATCTACAGTATCTTCCACAGGATTCTCTGTGTTTCATTTATGATGCAAATGAGCTGTGAAAATTAGAAGTAATGTATATGCCACCAGCAGAAGCCATTAATAGCAGTAGGATATTATCTTCTCAATTATAGTTTGAATCTTTACAGTTTTCTTTATAGTTGATAAAATAAATTATATGTATTTTTTCAAATTGCTATTCCCACTAGTTTAATACATCATTGAGACTTTGCTTCTGGTTTGTTGTTGTTTTTTTCATTGTTATTTTGGGGCATTTTGGTTTTAATTGGAAGAAACATTGCAAATTACAGACTGACATATTTTTGATGAAATGACAAGCCAAGCACAAAGCCATACAGAGCTGACAAAATGAGATAGAAGAGGGAACTATTCTTTAAAGTTATAAATGTGAAAATTGATTCAAGAACACTAGCTGTTTTCAATTTTTATTACAACATACTTGAAGAACACCCATGTTCTTACAAACCGGAGCTTATGTTCTGATATGCAAATATAATTAACACTTAAATTGACACTTTATGTCCTGTGGAGTAGAATTTTTCTATTCTCAAATGTGAGCAATTTGTAAAGAAAGATGGTGGCAGTGAAACATCTCAACATCTGAATCTGAGGTGTCCTCCTGGAGGGGTTGCTGGCACGGATGGCTGATTGGATCTGCCAGCACCTAGAAGTGCAGGAATGGATTTTAGGATGGGGCTGGCCAGCTCCAGGGGCTGCTGCAGTAAGGGTTTGTGTGTCACCCCAAGCCAGCTGCAGATGCTCTTCAGGCACCTTTGGGACGAGGCTGGAGAGGGTTGGGAACAGCCTGACAGCTCTGCATAGTTACTTTGTGTGGCTTTCCAAATACACTGTGGAAGAACAAGTCCTTGGCAGGGCATTTTGAGTTGCCCTTCGGTTGTCCTCCAGTGTCACATTGGAAGGAGATTTGGAAATAGTCTCATTTTCAAATTGTCAATTCACTTTTATTCCCCATGTTCATGTATATTCCCTGTGTTTTGCTGGCTGCTGCTGCAGAAGGTATCTTCTAGACCAAAAGCTCCCTCTCAAATTTCCTCAAGTAAATGGAAGGACTCTCTTCAGCAAAGCAGCACAAGACCCCTCCAAACAGAGCTGTCCTTGTTATTTCAGAGGTTTCTGAAGCTGTCACAAGCTGTCACAAGCGAGATGCATTTCTGCAATCCACCCAGCAAACATCCTGCACAGCCCCCCTGAGTTCTCTGTGCAGGGAGAGCAGGAGCTCCAGCACAGCTCACTCTTTGTGGCAACAGTGACTTTCCAAAGCCAGCACTAAATGTCTCTGAGAGCTGGGAAGGTCTGGAAGAGAAAAGGCCTTGCTGCTGCTTGGAGAGGTAACTGTGGCTCACAGAACAGAGATGTCACTGCCACTGCATTCTAACGTCCCTTGTCAAAGTCCATGAGCACAGTGTTAGACCAAATTGCTCAGTGGGGCTTTTTAGGGGCATTTTTAGATTCAAACTTGTCTGATTATACAGTAGCTTCACACTTACACCTGTGCTGAGGCAGCAGTGAAATGACACAGCTCTGTTTCCATCAAGGTAGCAAAATAAAACCTCCTTTTGCTCAGTAGAGCAAAGAAAGTAATCACAAATCTTCTTTGGTGGCAGCAAATTCCTACCAACTTGGTACAGATGCAAACAGAGGTTTCAGCTGGGAAGGATGGCTGAGATGAGCAGGGACAGACTGCATCCCATGCATGCAGAACAGTGAAATTACCTGGGAGCACTTCACCCAGCCACCGTGAGCAGTGCACTGGAACAGTGCTCGGCTGTGCTCTTCATCCCTCTTGTTTCACTGGGTTGCTACGAAATCTCTCCCTTCTTTACCATGCAATGACAACAATCTTATCAACATTTAAGAGACTTGCACCATACTGAAGAGCCAGCACAAAGGACTAGGTAGCCCAAGGAAGGCACAACAGGAATTAGCTGAAATTGAACACTGTGAGTAAGAAGAAAAGATTGGGAAAAAAAAGTGGATTCATTTTGTGCGGGACAAAAGATTAAGGGTGGGCATGATAACAGCCTAGTGCTATGGAGAAGGTTGATTTAAGGAGGGTGATGGTTAGTTATTTTCCTTCTCCACTGGAGAAGTGGGACATCCACTTAGGAAGAAATCAGCTTAATTTGCTGGGGAAAAAAAGGGTATTTAGATTGGATATTAGGAAAAGCTTTCTGCTTATTAGGGGAGTTAGGTGGTGGAACAGACTCTCTAGGGTAGTTTTAGATCTCATTCTCTGAAAGGTTTCTAAGGCTGTTATACAGAAGACAGTGGTACACCAGGGATAATCCCTGTGTAGAAGTAACCGAGTAACTGCACAGCACAAGGAGAGGACGTGCAAAGTTTGTTTCAGTTCATCCTTGTGCTCTTCTTGTCCAAAAAATTGAGGTATTTGGCTTAGGGAAGGTGTGTATTCAAACAAGCTACTAACCTGACCCAGTTTCATTGAAAGTTTTATTTTATTTCAGGCAGAAATGGAGGCAATAGGAAAAGTTTCATTTCTGGAATTAATTATTTCCCTTTTAATTTTCTCCAGAGTAAATCACATATTTTTTCTACATGTTTTCCAAGGTCTGCATCAAAACATACATTTTGGGTTTACTGAAATAAATGTAAAAACCTGGCCAAAGAATTATCCATAGTTTTGGGGGAATTTCAGGATTTTAAGGTTTTTGTTCTTGTTTGGAAAAGGAGCAAACCTCAGAAGTGCTAAGTCGTTTGTATCTTGGAACAGCTCTGCTCTCCACAGCTCTTGTGTGATCTTTGGCCTCTGGCAACTGGCAGGGCTCCTGGGGGTGCCCAGGGGAAGGTCGGGAAGCTGCTCTGCTCAGAGATTCCAGAGTTCTGTGGGCTGGATTGGGCTTCCTGCGCTGCTGCCCTGACCTCAGCATCGCCAGTTCCTGCATCTCCAGCCTGTGAATGTCTCCTGCAGCTCCTGCTTCCTCTTCCCTGCTTTGACAGAGGCTTTAATCGCCCCCGTAGGTTTTGTGAGAATCTTTATTTCATTTAGGGGAGGATGAGGAAAAAGGATGAGAATCTCAGAGGGTTCTGTGGCTGAATCATGGCTAAAGTTCAAACAAACTGCTGGAGTGGTCCAGCAGCTTCGGGGGCTGCAGCTGCAGCGAGTCCTGCAGCAGGAGCCCGACGTGCTCTGAGCTCACTGACACCGAGGTGCTGTGAGCAGATTCCTCCAGAGCGAGCCCAGACTGGCGAGGCTCATTTAAAACATCATCAGCCATCTCCTCATGCAGCAATCAGCTAAAGAAATAAGACTGGGCAGATGAAAACCCCAGGAAGGTAATAGAAGCTGGGGAAATGGAAGTTGGTGCCTGAAACAATTAAGAGTTCAGAGGTGAGTCAGAGAAAAAACAACTGCTTTTTATTAAAAATTCATTTCAATTTCATGGGCTGGCTGGAGAAGTAATTCCAGCACAGTCTGACTTCAGAGAAATGCCTCCCAGATAGCAGGATACAGAACAGCTAAACAGCACCAGGAAGACACAGGACAGAAGTGTTGTTAGATCAAACTTCTCCCTGGCCGAGGACCACTGGAGGATTGAATTGAAATGCCCTTGGTGCAGGGAAATTTACAGGCTCCTCTGCAAAAATTCCTCTCGCCAAACTCTCCAAAATCATATCAAGTCTAATATCTGCAGAACCAATGATGCACCAGGTTTGAGGCATTACATCACCGGCACCCGGCTCCATTGGCTGCTCCTACCCTGAGGACAAGACATTCCTTCCTGCACCTTTCCAAAGCTGCTGCTTCTCAGGAATTAACTCTTCCAAGTGTGTCACCTTGAGACAAGTCTAAATTTCTGACTGATACATGTCGACAGTTTTTAATACAAGAGGTGTTGTTAGCTTGAACCTCCAAAGCAACAGCCGTGCCCCTTCAGATTGTTTCTCAACCTTCACTGCAGAAAAATGAACTGTGTATTTTCTGTCCTTCAGGAAAAAAAAAAAAATCAAATAGTCTGTGCTGTTATAAAAAGGAGAATACACTGAATCAAGAATACTATGCAGCATCAGTAAATAAGGAATTTATACAGGAAATAGAAGAGCGGCTGCTGCTGCAGTGTGAAAAAATTCCTCTAAGTGGTTAATTAGATTAATCAGTGTCGCTGCAAAAAAGATGCTGCAGATGCAGGTTAGCACTTCCTTGCTTGAATTTGTATTGCTCTATTTCAGGTTGCATCCAAAAATAGCTGGTGGATCTAGACAGTGTTGCAGGAAAAAGAGTGGGGTATATCTGTGTGTATGTATTTTGAGTATATGTGTTCTTTCCCCTTTCCAAATTTCCAGTTTGCCTAGTAAGTGTGAGAAATCAGTTTCATAAGATTACTGCCCAAAAATCAGCTGATGAAACCCGTTGCATTCTAAGTAATTTGGTTATATAACTTTTCCCAAAAAAAAAAAAAAAAATCCCCACACACAGAAAGATGCAAGGAAGTTTCTGGAAGATCATTTCTTGCCTAACTTTTTTTTTTTTTTTTTTTTTTTTTTTTTTTTTCCTGAAGAAATGTTGTTCCAGGGAGTGTCTGACTAGTTCTGCAGCTTGGCAAAAAAGCCAGACGTTACCTCATAGCTGCGGCCAGACAGCCCATTTCTATGCCAGGCAACCACTGCAGAAGCACAGAGCACAGGGCCCTGCTTGATTAGCACTTCTGCTGTTTCGAGAGTCCTGGAGTGTTTTGTTCAAGGTGGGCTGCTGAGAGGGGACTCGGTGTGCTTTTGTGCAAATGAGCGTGAGGCAGGGGGTGTGTGGGGTGTGGGCTGGGGGCACAGGGGGAAGGGAGGCACAGGGACACAATAGGGGGAGGCTGCATTAATATTCTGCGTTCATGTTATCTTTGGGAAGCAGGATCTGTTTGATTTGACCTGGTCAGAAAAAAAATAAAAATAAAAAAAAATAAAAACAACCCACCAAGTATCACATCCTAAAGGTCAGAGGAAAAGAAAGAGATGGGAAACAAAGAGCTGTAATGACAGAGCAGGTCAAACCGAATTAAATGTTTAATTGTCTCCCTTGTGTCTCATCAAATAGCTGTCTTTAAAGCAAGAGGGATCTTTTCTTCCAGCAAAACTATTACCAATTCATCACTGAGTTGGAAGGTGACGAGTGTTTGTAAACATTACAGTCAATGTAATTTTCTCATCCTCTCCATCGTTGTTGACTTACCTTGTTTAACTGGATCATTTACCTAGTAAAGCTGTGTCTATATCATGTGTTCCACAAATGCCGGGGTCCCTGCACAAAGTTACTGCCCAGCAGGACCGTGCTGTGCTTTTCAGCAAACTGTACCCCTGGCACAAGAGAAGGGCAAAGAGCAGGGCACGGAGCGGGCAGAGATGCTCAGCCCTGCACCTCCTCCTGGCAGGGTCCTGGGGCGACTTCTTCCAGCAGCTGAGCTGTAGTTCAGTGCTCTGGAATGGGGACAGGCTGTGCAGTGAGCTGGGGAAGGAGATGGTGTCCGGGAACAGCCCGAGTTCACCTCCTCGTGTCACACAGAGCTGTGGGGACGCTCTAGGGCACTGGAGCTCCGTGACCTCTCCTGGTGTATTGCCTCTGTTCTTGTAAATGACAGCAGAAGCTTCTGTTTGGGACAGAAGAAACACAGTTTAATAATTTTACATTATTGGGTACAAGATAACTGCCAATAAACTCACTCTTCTACCTGAGAGTACTGCATGATTGTCAGCAAATTCGATATCAGAAAATGTGTGGGTTTGGATTATCTTTAGCAGTCAGTTTTCCAGATGACAAAAATTGTAGCTAAAGAGGTACAATTAATTGGTTTTGGTCACATATAAAATCAGTGTCAGGATCAAACCCTTAAGAGTTCTTAACTCCCAGTCTTGTATTTGAGCCCTAATGCAAGATATGCACCCGTGGGAGGCACAAATCAGTCCTTACCTAAGACAACTTCTACTGAAACTTCTAAATTTCTTCCAAGCCTTTTTTTTGGGGGACTTGCAAGGAAAACAGATTCCCAGAACTTTAGGAATGCCAACTGGAAGTTGCAAGAGGAGAGACTAAAGTGTTACGCTAATGGACTTAGGGCAAAAGTGGGATCCATCTGACCCAGTTAAGACCAAGTCCAACTGCTCTAAGGCCCAAGGACATATGTCAACACCAGGGATGGGGAAACCACAACGGGAGTTTTTCCAAGATTTACAGGAAGAGATGAGCTCTGGATGTTCCCAACTGCTCACAAGTGGGCCAAGAGGCTGCTAATTCCAGTCCTCCCTCCAGTCACAGCACTGGGGAACAGCTGCTCCAGCCAAGGGTGTCACAGAGATCTCCTGCAGGGCCATGCTCCTCGAGATCCTGGAGTATCACCTGGATTTTGTGCTGTCTAGAAGCATCACTGGGGACATTTGGCTGCTTGGTTGGATGTGTGTGGTGGGACAGTGGTGGGTGTGGGTGTGGGTGCCTGTATCAGTAACAGCCACTGCATTAACAGAGCTTTCCAATGGTGCTGAATGCAGCTGATTCCCTGGACTGCAGGGAGCCCCACAGGGCTCTTTGGAGATTCCAGTCACAGGGCTGCAGAAGGGAAAAAGAAGGAAATTGCTTTTCTCTTTCTTTTTGGCAAATGAGAAGTTGGAGCAGGGTGGATTGCTGGGTGCTGTGAACTGTGCTGGCTCTATCCCTCTGCATCTCTCCCAAGCTCTTCTCAAGATCATTTAAAGACATTTAAATCCCATTTTACAGTCACCGTAGGACCAAATAATTTTGCGGCCAAATTTCCTTTTTAACATAGTTAAGTTTCGTGTAGAGTAAATTTCCTCAAATTTTGGCTTGATGCTTAAAAACACCTTGGCACATGAGAGCAAACCCTAAGCCACTCCTGGCTCCTCTTTTTCCCCAGTGTGAGGGGATTTGCTGTTTCCCATGGTTTCGCATATCAGTGATGACAAAAGAACATGGACATCCCAGCTTCCAGGGGCCTTCTGAGCTCCATGTGGGAAGCTCTGTGCCTCATTTGGCTGCCTCAGAAAATCTTGCTGAGGACACCCCATTTGGAGCTCCTGGCAGGCCAAACGGGAGGGCAGTGCACAGCTCAGGGTCAGTGCTGCAGTGTCCTTGCACAGGGTTTGCACAGGAGGAGGACGAGGAGGAGGAGGAGGCAGAAATGTGTGCTAAGGAAATGCAGCTGGAGGAATTTCAGGCTTTGGAGGTCAAGGGGCAGAGTGAAAACCTCAAGGACAGTTTCAACCCCAAGCACTGGGTTCATCTTCCCAGCAAAATGCAGATGGAAGGGCAGTCTATGCAATAGGAGTGGGGAAGTCAGTTAAATGTATGTATGGGATACAGTGGAAGAAATGCATTAAGAAGTAGAAATCACTGCCTCTAACCAGATCATCCCCTCCAGACAAATTGGAAGCAGTTGGTGAAGGGGAGACTTGCAGGGTGATGGACAGAAATAAGAACCAGCCCTTGCTTGCCCAGCTCAGGAACAGTGAGGTGTCACTCCCAGATGGGGTCAGGAAAAGGTCTTATTTGTGCAAGGAATGGGAGGAGGAGAATCATAGGATACCAGGAGCTGGGCTGGGCACGTGGGCATTGCCCACTGGGAAATAGGTATGGATGGAGCTGCAGTTTCCTTAGAAGATAACAGAGGTATTAACATTAAAGAGTAGAGATTGTTTAGATTGTTTGGGGAGCAAAAGAAAGGAATGAGAGGAGAGAGAGCTATTTGAGAAGGAAAAGGATTTATTAGCCTTTGAAAGTGGGGATCTGAGAGAGACTGGAATGGGGCTGCTGTGTCATTATGGGCTGCAGTTGGAGATGTTTCAGAGAGTAAACTGGTAATAGAAATACTTTATAGGCCACCTGACCAGAAAGAACAACTGGACTGTGAAATGACTGTGCAAATAAAATAGGCATGTAAAAAGGAGAGAGTGGTAGAAGTGAAGACTTTAACTATGAGGCATAGACTGGAATACATTAAGGGAAGGGAAATAAGGCTGGAGGTATGTTTGCAGATCAGACACAGACCTGCTTTCTAATTCAGCCTGAGCATCAACTGCACAGCTTGGCTATTACAAAGGGACTGCATGAGGACAGACACAATAGGGGAGAGCCCTGGGGAGGCAGCTTTGACAGGCTCCAAGGGAAACAGATTTTAAAGGTGGATTGTGAAGGAAAGGATAAAGGGAAAAAAAAGAAATAGTGATTTTGGTCTGAGTGGCCTTAGAGCTTGAATTTCAAATATTTAGGTTTTATTTGTCTTACAGCTCCACAGAAGCAATCAGTAGTGTGGAATCATGAGCCACTAATGAATTAAATCCTGGAATCACCCAGCTTTATCCCAGGTGAAGCTGTCTGTCCTTAGTCAGGCCTGGGAAACAGGGCCTGTAATGAACCCCTGGCCCCAGTGACACCAACAGTAAAAGTCAGGTTTGATTTAACGAGGCCATGGCTTCATGCCTGATGCTCATAATCTCCTTGGGCAGGAGGGTGATTAGGGAAGGTGAGAGCAACAAAGCTGGTCTGCAGGGCCAAGGAGGCTCCCCAGGGAGAGGGAGGTCTGGGGTTTCATTGCCTGCCATACACAGCTCCTAAAGGGTCATCAAAGGGTGAGACCCCTGCTAAAGGTAAAGATGAATCTTTCCTAGGCAGCATATTGTATATCTACATCTATAAAGTGGCCAAGGAATAGCTAAATTTTGAGTGGCTGTCATGAGTCATACACTGTTTTCTTGTAGCCCATATGCTTGACTTCACCTCATAGATCCTCTTTGATTAAAAAAAAAATAAAGGTAAATAGGATGGCTTTAGGGATTTGCAGATGAGTCCAAAATAGCTGCATGTATGACATGTGTTAAGATATCCATTTTACTACAATTGTAGAGATACTGCCAAAAAGTAGCCTTCTTGTTTGATTCCTTTGTATTAAAAAAAAATAAAATTAAAAAAAAAGGTAGAAAAATGTGTGTGTTTAAGGAAGCAGAAGGAAGAGGTTGTAAAGAGTGAAAAGAAACCTCAAACCCAACAGGTGTCAATGATTCACAGCTCTCTTAGTCACCATTGCTGGCTGCATGAATCAATAGAAGACTCTGCCTATTAAATAAAGATTCAATCTTGGTATAAAATATTACCTGATAACCAAGCAGCCTTATTCAGTGAATGCCTCATGAAAGACTCAGACTGAGGCCCCCAAAGAGAGGCAGGTCAGTGCACAGTCATTTAGCAAGGGAAGAAAAAGCTGATTTTTAAGAGTCTTTATGTAGATATAAAAAAAATAAATCTGCTCTTGTTATAAATAATAATAATAAACTGAAACTCCATCTCGTGTGGGCAGGCACTGCCCAGGCCCCCAGGGCAGCCCTGAACCACGGCCACTGTCAATCCAAACACAGCCACTTTGACACTGTGTGGGTTCACGTTTGTGCACAGCAAGGGATGGAGCTCTGCCCAGAGCCAGGGGCTCTTCATTGGCACTGCTGCTGGCAAAAATGTTGGATTAACTCTGAATGCCCCTTCCCTCCTTTCCTGTTGCCCCCCAGCTTTTCAGTTTGGCAGCCAACACCCCTCTCCTCCCCCCGATACCACTAAAAGTAGTGACAGTTGAAACAGACTTTCCTTCAGTTGGTAATATTTTTTTGGAGATGAGATATGCTTGTGTTCATTAAAACTGAATTTTTTTCAAAAAGAACAAACACGATCTGTGATGATTGTCTCTGAGTTGCTAATCCATTTTTCCACCTTCTTTTCCTTTAACATTTGGTGGAGAGTTTTCATCCATTCTTGATGGAGACTACTCATCAAATGAGTCTTCCAGCAGCCCTGGCAGGGTGTAATTTTTAATCCCTCTTTACTCCAAACAACATAAGGGCAGCAAATACTTTCAGTACTTTGGCCTCTGCTGTCCATGGAATGGGAGCTGCTGGGATGCTGCAGTCTGAGAGGGCTGGGATTTGTGTGCAAGAGCCAAGCGTTGATCTGTTCTGCTGATGCTCAGGATAATTAAACAATAGAAGCAAAATGATTAATAAGGTTCTTTTTCCAAGGCGTGGAGAAGGCTGAAGGCCTGGAGAGGGGCCACTGAATTTGACTAAATAAACGTAGCAGAATAGGAAGATTTTCAGCAATTATTGGCTCATTTTTTTCCCCAGGCGTTCTTACCCATCCCTTTAACTTATTGGCTTAAGACACTTCTTACACCCACATCACATTTTGCCTTGGGCCATTCTGCTGCTCTTGACAGCTGTCTAGGGCAAAAGGAAATCACTCGACCACAAATGTTTTCTCATAACTTCATAACAAGGGAATCTGAAAAAGTCAAAACCTTGGAGGTTCAGACCTTGCTTTAAAAAGCGAGATAAATTTAGGACCTGAGATGGAGGCATTGCCCTCTGTCCCCTGGCTGAGTATCCAGCTGGGCTGCAGTGTCCCCACATTAGCAGCAATTAGCAGCAGTCTGAAAATGGGCACCTGAATTGCTGAAGTGCTGGTGGTCATTGTAAGACCAACCACAGCCCCTCAGTGCTGCATTTTGGTACCTGGTTGGTGATACAGGTCAAGGGAGAAGTCCTGGGATGGGCTGGAGAGGTGGGACTTCAGCAGTCCCAGCTGCTGAGGGATGGCAGTGCCTGGGGACAGGGTGGCAGGGCACATGGGCAGAGCTTTGCTGTGCCAGGAGGGAAGGACAGTCCCAAATGATCAATGTTCAGGCTGAAGCCAAACCATGCTTGGCAGTGGTCTGGCTGCTGACTGTCCCCAGGCAGGGAAAAGGGAAGATGCCTTTGAGCCCACTCAGCCCGTGTGAACTGGCTCAGAACAGCACAGCTGCAGGGGCAGCCACTCTCATGGCAGGTTTTTGATGCCTGCTGGAGATTCAGGTGCTGAAGGGTTCAGGGAGGGCAGTGCCTGCTGTAGGTGTTCACTGTTTGCTGTACCTCTGAAACGTGCTGAGGGAAGGCTGTCTGAGAGAATGACATTAGGGGGGCTGGGAAGAGACACAGATCCTGACCCTGCTGATGGACACTAGAGCTAAGTGATGTTCAGCTTGTGCTCCATCATCTGCCCATGGCCCCCACAGCAGGTGCATCAAGCAATGACTGGAAAATCATAGAAACCTTGCCTGTCTTCCCACTCAAGGGGAAGACAAGCTGGCAAGCTCCCGGAAAAGAAATGCAAATCAATGAGGAGTCGGTGTTCAGGGTCTTTTGTTTCCTCTGCAAATGGGTGCAAGGGAGTCTTGGGACTGCTTTGGGAAGGTCAGGGGTCCTTTAAACTCCAAAAGCTTGAGGGATCCAGCTGCATGTTGCTCAGATGTCCTGTCTGAAGACATGTCAAACAACGAGCTGCCTTTTAACTTCTTGATGTTTTATTTAGACCCCTTCTTCCTTAGACTCTGTTTCAAACATGTACACTCAGTCATTCTTTCACAGCCCTGTCCCCTTCTGCACAGAGGGAGAATGGGAAGGCTGTTGTGGTTTTGGTGTGAGTGTGACTCTGCCTGTCTGAACTAGTAAGACATTAAACATCTTGCCCAAGGTCACAAATAACTCACTGTCTTTCCCTGATGATTTTCAATACAGCATGTGCTCCAGCACAAGTCCTCTCTGGAGAGAGTATATTGCAGTTTTACTGCCTGTATATGATGACTTTCCCTTTTTTTCCTACAATTACCAGTGTACCTGAAGACCTGGTTTGAAGGAAAGTTGGGATATTGTTCCCAGGAGTAAATGTGTCTGCATGTTGGAAAATGGTTGAGTATCTGAGCCTTTCAATCTTCACTGTTCTTTCTCCAAACTTGTGTTGGAAAAATCTTGAAGGGATGTTCCTGTGGCTCTGAAAGATGCCCAGTGTGATTCCAGTGGCTGAAAGCTGAGCTGGGCACACCCTGACCCCCTTGGAGGAGCAGCTGGAGCTTCATGGCTCTGCTCTGTGGGCATGCAACAGGGACAGAAACAGAACTGCAAAGCAGTAGCTACAGCCTATTAAGAAGCGTAATTAAAAGTTTAATTACTTCTGAAAATAGTGGTGTCACTGGCTAGACATGCAAATCCCACTGCAAGCCAAGTGAGAAATTCAGGTTTCCAGGAGGACCCTTGGGATGAGTGGAGTGAGGAGCTGGGACCCACACCTGGCCAGATCAAGACCCCCCTGCCCACACTGCCCTCCCTCCCTGGCAGGCCTCTGTCCCTCTGTTTGCCTCCCCTTGCTGCACTTATCTGATGGTCGAAGTCACTTTTATTTACATTGCCCACAGGGCATGTTGGATTGGAGCACATTTCCTCTCTTGTTACAGCTGATGAATGCAGCTCTATTAAAATATCATCTCATCTTCACATTAGATTGCAGTCTAAGATAATATGTGTTTTTTCTATATCGTTTATACAAGAAAGATTATGTTAAATGCCAGACCCAGTAAATATTTCAAGATCTACTGCATTGCTGAGAACAGTTTCTCCCTGGGCATATGTTTCAGAGCCAAAGAAAACACTTTAAAAATTTCCTTCCTGTTTAATTTTTTTAAAGGGCATTCTCCCTATATCTGTTACTGAAATGACAAGTTGTCATATTCCTTGATCTTATTACAGTTGCAGATGTAACTCAGCAGGGAATCTGCCCAAGTTTACATTTAAAATCGTAAGACCCTGATTCTGACTTTTTTTTTTTTTTTTTTATCAGTTTAAGTCTTTCTGTGTTATAGGACTTCCAGCTTTACCTCATTGTAATCAAGATCAGAATTGCTCCTAATTATAACACTTAACTCCTGTGTAGTGCTTTACACTTTTCAGGCTCTCTATATTCATCAATTAATTAATCCCCAAAGCAGTATTAGATTTTTACTAAAAAAACAACAAAAAAAATGGAAACCAAAGCAAGAGGGTGAGAAGAACTTGCCAAAAGGCAGAGGTGATGGAGGAAGAGAATGGCCCCAGTTCTGATCCCAGTGTCCAGGGAGGAGGAGAACACCCCCAGTTCTAATCCCAGAATGTTCTTGCAGTTCACTCTCTCTCAAACCCTCACCGGGTGTGCAGGGAAATGTCCCTGCATAATTGTGGCACAGTACCTGTCCCGTGCCACCTGCACCTGGAGAAACCCCTCCAGGATTCTGGAATAAAAGCCATGGCTGCAAGGACATGCTTCCAGAATATCAGTTTTATTCCAGAGTAATATCCAGGCAGGATATTTTACGGGCCTATCTGTAGTGGATTAATTATTCTAGTACAGCTGTTCTGGGAAGGTATTTCCCTGCAGGCAAGCCCATGGAGGGCAAAGGGGAAATGTGAGCTTGTTGAGGGATTAGGCAGGAGGGTGGGATGTTTAAAGGTTCAGCTAAGCTTCAAATAAATGAATTTAAACCTTTGGAGGTTTTCTCCATCGCACCTCATGGAGATCAGATCATTTTTATCAAAGAGAATAAAAAGGACCGAGATGCAAATTTTTTCTTGCTACATTGGTTAGTTGGAGAGGAAAAAGGAGAGAAATTACTTCAAGAGAAAAAGCAGGTTACATGGAATTTAGATTATGTGATTTTGGAAGGTGTGAGTCATTAGGAAAGAAGAGGGGGGAAAAATAATTTTCTCTGGTCGCTATGCAGTAATGCAGAACAGTTGTTCCTGTGTTTATTTCTGTGTTTTCCAGCATGGAAATTGTTGGCATGGCCCATTGTGAGATAGGGATTGTGCAAACTGAAATAGAAAAGCAAATACCAATACAATGGCAGCTGATGCCAACTCTAACACCTGACACAAATATGTTGAACCTATCAGAGAGGAGGGATCATTAAAAGAAACAAATATTCATTTAACTTTCATTTCCTGAAGGGATTTCGATTTGTTTAGGGTATTTTAAGAATAACTGGAACAACTGCACTGGACTGGAATGGCACACCAAGTAGGGCAGGGAGAAGAAATCTTTGATTTCTGCTTTTGTACTTCAGAGCCTGAAAACAGAAAAGTACTTCATTAAAAGAAGCAGCAGCAGGAGATCAAATGGTTTATTCCTATTACAGTGTATTAGTATTTTGAATCAGTATTTCATTAATAAGATTCACTCTTACATGCCTACTTTTTCTTAAGAAAAATTGAAAATCAAACACAAACAAATGCAGCTGTTGTTTGTGTTCCTCCTGAAGGTCCTCTTGTCTGTGCACGGTGTGTTTGTTCCTTTCCCTTGTTTTATTTTCTTTTTAAACCTTGAGGTTGATAAAAGGCAGATTATTTTCAAATTGTTTATGTTGTTGCCTACACCAAAACCATCCTTTTCGAAGGAAATTATCTTAAAAGCAGCCAAGTCTGCTGACATGGTGTCATCTGTTGAAAATGCCTCTGGTCATGGCCGTGTTTCATAGATTGGTTGTGGGTACAGGAACCATTGCAGGATTCTTTGGCTGCCTCTGACCTTGCTGCTCGATCCGTTTGTCTTTTGGGCTGTTGAAGCAGGTCCCTGGAGCAGCCACGCAGCAGCACAGCCTGGGCTGCTGCCACACACCTTGGACACAGAGGGTGCACGGCCCCGGCAGGGTTTGTATCCCTGGGATCCTCGTTCCTTCTGCCTGAGCAGCTCCCTGGCCTCTTGCTGGGATGCTGTGAGCCCTCTGGAGCTGGAGCAGCCTCGGCAGGTCACTGATGGTTCAGCCTGAACATCCAGAGCAGCAGTGCCAGGGCACGTCCCAGCTCAGGTTATCGCGTCTGTGCTTATTCTGTGCACGAGGGCACTCTGTGAGCAGAGCCCATCTAAAGCTCACCAGACTGAGAAGCTTTGCTCAAGGACCCGAATGCAGCACTTCTGCTCCCACCTGGCCCACCTCTCCCCTGTGGCTTGTCTTCCCTGTGGGGAAGCAGCTGCTGTGCAGACTCAGAGCTTGTCCTGACCCTGGGTGAGGAGGGAGCTGAAAGCACAACTGAGAGCTCTCAAATGCTTCTGGTTCACCAGTGCAGACACAAAGTACACAGCAGGAGAACATCTGCCTACAGGGAGTACTGTGCAGGGCTTGTAATGCTTGAATAATTTTTGTCTGCTCCTATGGTGCAAAATGGATGGATCCCAACCCAGCACCGGGCAGAGTCAGTGCTGCATTCTCTTCTGGCTCAATACATTGCCCCTGACTGCAGCTCCTTCCCACCCTGTGCTCCAGGGATGGCAGGGGAGCAGCAGCACGGAGCTCTGGGACCTGTGTGGGGTTGTGTGCCCCTGGCAGTGCCCTGTGTTTGAAGGCTTTGGCCCTGGTGTGTTTGTCTGTCCCTTGTCTCATGAGAGGGACAGGAGGGGAGCTCAGATACAAGTGCAGACATTTGTCTCCTGTTTAGAAAAAACAACTGGTGTTTGAGCAAGTTTCTCTTCTTCCATATCTAGTCCCAGCCTTGAACTGTCCCTCTCCATCCCACAGTTATCTCTCCCTTAGCACGGACGTATTTGTTTTTCTCTGCTCCTTTGATACCAACATTTCTTCTCTCCCAGAGTTTAACTCTTCTACAAGAGGCTCAAACGTGTTTTCTGTATGGTTGTGTTTAGGTTTGCAGAGCCATTCAGACCAGCTAAGGAAAGCCAGCCAAGCAGGTCAGGGAAAAGAGCCTTCATGTGCTTTGTGGATTGCTCTCATGGTTGGTGAAACTGGCAGGACAGGGGGGAAAAAAAGTGTTTGTCTGTGTGTTGTGTATGTGGAAATCTTTGCAGCTCCAGTCTAGACCTTCCCTGCTGTTCAGGGAATCAGGGAAACTGCAGCCAGAGCAGCGAGGCTGGGTGAAATCATAATAGTCCCATTGACACCAGCCTGCAGCAGCGGCCGTGCAGACCCAGCAGCCTGGCAGGGGAAATGTGTCACCCACTCTGTCCTGACTGGGGGACCCCCTGACACCCACCAGTGGCGCTGCTTTCTCGTGCAGCAGCCGAAATACCCTGCAGGACACTCCCTCTGAGCTCTGAGCAGATCCAGGGGAGCTGTGGATCAGGTGTTGCTTGGCTAAGCAGCACTTCAGCACCTCATTTATAGAGAACACGTACCAGGTACCATGAGAGTAGGTTTTCCTTCCCCAGTGCCATCAGTGCTCTCCTCTCTGATGGGAGAAAATCGCATGCGCTCCCCTGGAGACTGAAACACCTCGAGGTTGGCCAAAGATGTTGTGTTGAGCCATATGTTGACCCAAATCATCAGGAGATTCTGTGGGTTTGGTGTCCCAGCTTTGTAGAGCTCAGGCCCTCCCTTGTGTTTGTCAGCCTTCCAGGCACTGATGTCTGGCGTTCCCACCCTGTCTGCCACCCAGTCCCAGCGAGCTTTTTGCTGAAACAGGAGCCTTTGATTTTTCATTTTGAATTAACTCTGGGGGTTTAAATTTCTTTCCTGGGTATTTTTTAAGATTTCAGACAAAGAGAATAAAAAGTCTGTATCCAAAACAAAACCTCTTATGTTGGGGGCAAATGAAATGTTTCCCCTTTTTTCCTCCTCCCTTTCCTTTTTCCTAATTTGATATTGGTTTAAAACATAAACTGGAGACAACCAGAAATGATGTTATATGGTTATTACCCTCTTTTTCCTTCCTTTCCTTGGCTGTGATGCATTTGCACTGCTTGCAATCCTGACTTCCCCAGAAGACACTTCCCAGGAGCCTCCTTTTCCTCAGAATTCCAACCCCAGCTCCCCAAGTTGTCCCTGAGCGTACCAGATTAATGACATCAGCTCCACCAGTCTGTATTTTCGGCTGCAAAAATAGCAAGGTGGTGATTCAAAATGAAAAGTGCTTTCCAAGTGGTTATGTTGTATTTAGTATATTAACCACCACCCCTCAGAGGAGGCGGATGAGTGTGGAGGAGGAAGAGGTTGTTTTGGAGATTTTGTGCAAAACTTCTTTTGAGTGACAGCATTCTGTGACAGTTCCCGAACGCAGTGCTTTTTGCTGGCTCCCAAATTCTCTCTTATCTTTTGGCAAATCTCCTCCCCATCCTGCTGCCTCTCCTCCTTGGGACAGTGGTGGAAAACCAACAAAAGGAAAAGGGAACACCTGGCACGTTCCCCGTGTGGCACAGGGACACAAATGCAGCTCGAGTCAGTTCTCAGCAGATGAGCTCCTGCAGCCCTCTTAGAAGGACATTTTGGCCCCAGTGACCAGGATTTTGATCATGTGTCCCTGATTATTTTCTGAGCTGCTGCTGACTTTTAAGAGCCATTGCAATGGAAAATAAAACCTTTGTAAGTGCTACCGGCAGCAGCGGTGGGGAAGGATCTGGTTACCAAAGGCATGTGTGGCACCCTGGCTTGTGCTAGAACGGAGCATTTCAATTGTGCTCTGCAAACTTTGCCCCTGCAGACGGATGGAAAATGGCTAGATGGAGCAGGGATTCATTTTCTAAAGGAAATGAGGATATAAATTCATTTAAGAAATGACATGCCAATTTTTCTTGCTCCGTTTTCCTCTCATAATAAACGGTACAGCTGCCAGGAATTTTTGTGAAAATAACACTTGCTTTCTTGTGTTTTTATTTTTATATTTTTAAAATCCTGATCAAACGTTATGAAAGACCCTGAGCCAGATATTTCATATTTTTAAGATCTCAGTGGAGGTAAACCTCACTAAACAAATGAAGAGTCCCTGTCCCTGTTGACTGCTGACAATGATAGTGACACACACTGCAACATTACTTCCTCAAAACCTGGAGAAAATATATAACCCATTTACTTAATGGACTGAGCTATAATGTCATCAGTTAAGTAAATCCCGTGAATAAAGAACAAGATGAAGTAATTGCTTCCAAAACATTTCTGGAATGAAGTAAAGCTTCACAGTGACTAGTCTCCTGGGGTCCCGTTGATAACCTCTTTGGAGCAAAGTTTGTTCTGTGGTGCAGAGATCCTTTTCCAGGTGTTATTGAGGACTTAACTCACTAGACAGCATTTAAGGGGGGACCCTGGTGTCACCCCACTGTGGCTGGGCTGGGGGATTGCCAGATTGGTTGGGTTTAAAACATAGCAGCTGGAAGGGAGCACAACCTCAAGTGCACAAGCTGGCAGAGATCTGCTGTGTTCCAACTCTGTTTGTGGAGGTGGTGAGCACCTGTAGGTCCCAGTGGAGCAGTTTATAAACCAGCCAAGGAATGACACAGCAGGCTGGGGTGTGTTCCCAGCTGAGACAGTTTCAAAACAAGTGAAGAAACTCTACTGGTCTGGTGTTGCAATCAGCACTCCTTGACTGCTGTGGGAGAGCAGCAGCAGCAAGGTCTGCACCTTCACAGCTCATCTTTCACTTGGCTTTGGTGTTTTTGTTCAGAGGAGAAGCTGGCATGCCATCCCACAGCAAGGGCAGAGAATGAAAGGCTAAGCTGGCTCTGAAGAGCTTGGTGGTGTGTCTGTAGAACCCTCTCTTTGTTTCAGGGTTGTTGGGCCCCTGAGAGCTGTCTAGGTCTTTTTCTCATAATGAAAGAAAAGCTGTTGGAAATGCTATTTTTGTAGTCCACAGGATAAAAGAGTTGTTTTCCTGAATCTTTGCAGCTTTTACTAGGCTGGAAGGGACATGTGGGGGTCATCTAGTCTGACTGTCTGCTTAGTGAAGGGCTATTTTCAAAATCAGATCAGGTCATATAAAATAATCAGTTTAGCCCTTGATTATAATTTTTAGAGGTTTCTGCCTCCATAGCCACACAAAGAGCTAATCTGGCCTTTGGCACCATGAATTAGGCAGAAATTTCCAGCTCCAGAGCAAAAGGAGCACAGAGGCAAGAAACTCTTGAGGTAGGTCAGCCGTGGGCAGGAGAGCTCATTCCTTTGTCTGTGGTGGATCTGTTTGGCCAGGCTCCCACCCCTGAGTCCCACCTTCCCTCCTGTCCCCCTGCCTGGCTGCCCGAGGTCGTGGGACCCTCACGCTGGTGCAGAGTGCGAAACGAAGCGTTCGTGTCACAAACCTTGGGGAGCAGCAATGATAATGGTTCACCAACTGTGCTTACAAAGCAAAATTAGAAGCCTTCCCTTGTTCCTAACTCCTCTCCTTATCCTTCACACAATGCCCCTATCTGCCCTTCTCATGTGATTTTTGTATTCCCCTCAGCAATTTTATTTGCACAATGTTTTTTTTTCTCCCACATGCTTGTTTTTCTGGCTGTTTCACAGTGGCTGAAATGTTTAGTTCTTTCCATCTGACTTAAGAGGTTTCTGGTCTTACAGTTGCTCTGGAAAAATGTAAGTGCTTAATTAGCAAGCAACTACTGGAAGGGAAGAGAAAAAGGAAATACAGGGTCATGTTCTTTTTGTCTGACAGAGCGAAAAGCCCCATGGTGCAGAGTGCACAAAAAAGGGGTTTCATAAAGAGATCTGGGTTCTCTTTCCATCCCAGTACCCTGTGTGATTTCCAGGCAGTGCCTCATCTCTCCAAGCCTCCTTGCCTGCTCTTGCTTTTCTTTCCTATTCACTTACTTTCTCCTCTGTTGAGATGTTGAGCAGCTTGGGGCAGGCACCACCCCACCTAAAATGTGCCTGTGTCAGCTGGCAAAGCCCCTGCCCTGTGAACCCTTTGCACTGGGGGGTGAAGAGAGACACCTCACAGTGATTAGGAGCTTAAGTGGGATAAATAACAGCTCCTAAAACCCCTTTTTCTCTCCCTTAGCTGCAGTGGGAACCTAAAACTACTGTGTTTCTAACCTGGACAAAGAAAATCTGGTGGGAACCTATGCAGCCCAGAGCATATGCAGTGTTTATCACCAGCAGCTCAGCTGAAAACTTTAACACCTAACTATAGCAAATTATAATGCTAGGAAAAACTGCTTTTCCTGGGTTTCTTTCACACAAAGAATCTCGTTGCAGAATATCACTATCAAAGCAAGCACAGCAGAAATCACTTGAGCTCTTTTCTGTGATAGCAGTGAAGGACTGTAAGCAAAATGAAGCACTGTTCTTCTGGGGATAAGTAAAAAAGCAGGATCTGCATGAAAACAACACTTATGGACACTCAGAGGAAACTTAAGGCCTGATGCTCCATAAAGTGAAGAGGAATGATGAAGATGCAGAGGTTGGAGAGGGGAGTTTGCCCTTTTAGGTCATTCTTTAGTGGAAGCCAATATTTGGTGCAGCTCAGTGTGATGAGCAGCACACCTTGTTACAGCCCAGGAGGTGGAAGGATAAACTTGAAAGGGGAAGGAACTTTGTGGTGTTTGACTCTGCTTTCTAAAGACAGCAAAATGCTGAACACCAACAAAAGGTCTCACATAAAAAAAATGAAGAACTCCTGCCCCCAAACACCTCGAAAGGCCAAATGGTCTTTGGAAATGTGGTATTTTAGCTGAGCACTGCAATGACACTGGAGCATGGAAGTCAGGAAGGGGTTTGTGAAGGCAGCTGCCACTGCTGGGTGTGAGAATGGAAGAACGGGTCTGTCTTAGATCATCTGATGGAGTCACCTCCCTTTGTCCACCCTCATCATTTTCCATAAATCCCTGCCGCCCTCTCCTCCCTGCCCTATTCCCCCCAATCTTTGTTCCCACTACATCTCTCTCCAGTTGGATTATTTTTGATAGCTACACTTTTCCCTCAAAGAAAGCACATATTTATGAAAACAATCTGTAATTTGCCACTATGACCTGTGTTTTCTTTCCCTTCCTACTGTATGTTAGGGTCATCTTTAGCTTTAGGTCTAGAAGATGGTTTTTTTTTTTAAATTTTCCTGCTGCTTTTCCTGCTTGTGCAGTGCTGAGCTCCCCAAAGCTCAATCTTGTTGCCACACAGTGTAAGATGAAACACTTCTACATGTGCTGAGTTCTAGGACTGATCAGCCAGCAAGTGGATGACAGTTTCTTCAGTAGCTAACAAGCCACTGGTAGGTAAAATAGCAATAAAATTCTAATAATTCATTTGCTGAAGCCTTTTCTCATAGACAGATTTCCTGCTACAAAATTATGACTCAGGCACCACCATTTTCAGTGGTCTGTTCTTCAAGGATGAATGTTTTTCACCCAACATGGTACTGAATCACTCCCTGGGATGTGTAAGGTATTTGTGCCTGCACCACGTCGAGGTGTTGTCGTTATGGTAACTCTTCTGTATTAGTCTTGATTCCTCATGTAGTGCAATTATGAATGTTGTTGTTTTAAAATACTCTGAGCTGTCTCCAGCCCAGGGAGCCAGCACAGCTCAGTGAGACCTGCACATCCCCACTGAGGCAGAGCTGCTCCACCATACGTTGTTAAAATAAAGAGCTGATAAGGAAAAGAACACATCAGAACTATTTCTGTGGGAAATCAGTGGAGAAGTCCACATTTCCCTTGAACCTTTCTCCACAGCTCTAAGACAGACACCTACTTTTCTTTTTTTTTTTTTTTGCTTTTAAATTAATTCAGCCTTGGTTCTCAGGTAATCACATGAGTCCAAATAAGCAAGACTGCACTGCACTAATTGAAATGATTATATAAGCTTTGATATTTCTGCAGAGGTGCTTTAGAAAAGCCCACTTTTGCCCAAGGTCCAGAAATTGTACTTCCATTCCTCAGTATATCCCAGAAAAGGGATGGGGTATGCCACAGTGCAAGGACCTCCTTGTGCCCCCTTCCTTTATGGTTTTAATCCACTATTTTGGTTTTCTGGATCTGAAGCAGTTCTCAGTGCATTATTAAAGATACACAAAACCACTGAAGACTGTGGCTCCACTGTCCACAATTTGCCTCAAGGTTCCAAAACATTCCCTGGATGTTGCCCAGGGGACAATAAATCCACTTCTATCTCTCCAGACTTTGAAGGACAGACATTTTTTCTTAAATAGACCTTCTCTGTTTTCATTCTCTTATTTATCTGGCGCTGACACTTTAGCACAGTAGATGCAGCCAGACACTCAAAACAAAGAGAAACTCGAGTCCTTGACTTTTTCTGAGACTTGCAGGCTGTATTTAAGAAGGAAAAAAAAAAAATCTAACAAACAGAGAAAGCTTGTTTACAGATTTGTCTCCTTGGCTTTTCTAAACATCAAATAGGCAGAACAAAGATTAGGAGTTTCTTCTGCTTTGTGAAATACTAAATAAAAAAGAATAAAAATATTTATAGAATAACAAAAGAAAGAAACAAAAGATATAGTGCACAAGGTGTTCCTTTGGATTCTTGGGAGAATGTGCAGTGAGGCTCGAGATTGTTTGTCTGCATTGCAAGCGCTCACAATGAGCTTTTGAAAAATATTTCATTTGCTGGCTACTTGACCCTCTGTGTGGATAATGTGTCTCCAAAATGAAGGGAGGAGAGGAGGAGGCAAGGGAGAAGAGAGGAACTGTCTTTGCTTCTATTATCTTCAAAGGGTGCAACATTTCTGCAGGGTTTCTAGATAAATGGTGAAGGAGAGCTCTCCCATCCTTCCCCCTGCTCCGGGACATGCTGTCCTCCACCCCTTCTGCTGGAGGCTGATTTCACTTTCCAACCATTTGCTGTGGCGTGTTTTACCAGGCCTTGACTGCAAAGAAACCAGATTTCCCAGCTGGGCTGGCCTTGGCAAGAGAATCACCCCTGCCAAAGGCTGAAATCAAGGTTTTTCACTTCATGTTCAAGTACAGAATAGGGCAGAAAGCAATAATAGGGGAGAAGGGTAGGATGGCCAGATATCCAAAAGCTCTCTGAGCTGAGTGGGATAGATGGAACCTCTTCCTGTGGCAATTCCCTCTTCTTGGGCAGCTTTGGGTGGCAGTGCCCTCTTGCTTTTCCTGTTACGTGGTGACAGCTGCTGTGGGTTTGTGCTCTGGAAATCCTGAGGGGATGCAGAGACATCGGCTGCTCTCAGGCTGGGCAGTGGGATCAGAAAGGAGGAAAGCAATGACAGGAGTGGGAGGCAGCTGCAAGGACATAATTTGTCCAAAAGCAGTTTAAAAAGTGTGGAGAGCAGTTTGGGTGTTGATTTGGCAAAGGGTGCCCTGGTTGTCCCACCAGGCTTTGCCATCACATCAGCGAGGGCTCAGTCTCTGTAGAACCTGGCCATTTGTTTTATCACTGAGATAAGGACTTGGGGCAGTTTATTTTTCAGGTAGTTGGATGCAAAGCTCTTGGCCCTGGCCTTGAGGAGGGAAGTGAAGCTGGTGCTGAACATGGAGGGTGGTTCTCACGTGGGATTTTCTGTCGCCACCATGTGAGACTGGCGCGTGCATGCAACAGGCACGGAGCCACCGCCACCAAACACATCCCCACTGCCAGCTGGACTTCAACCAGACATCCAAAGGTGAAATCTTATCTCCATGCCTGAGAGAAAACAGGAGGAGATGCAGATGGTCCCAATAAACCATTGCAGGAAACAAAGTACACTTGATAAGGAGCAAGGGAAAAGGAGGATGAGAATTCCTAATGTCAGTGATTCTGTTAAAGACTTTGACCATGCCTTATGGGAAACTGCAAAGTTAAAATATAAATAAACTGACTTTAAAACCTCAATATTGCAACAGTAGTGGCTGAGTTGAATTTAAATTACCTTCTGTAATTCTTGGAATATCTAATGCTTTAAGAAAGTGTGATGTTTTTCTTACCTCTTACATAACTTTTTTTTGTCAAATTTCTGAAGCAGTGTATCGATTTTATTTTTTTTTAAGGCAGAGATTATCAAGCCTGTTATCAGTTTCTTACAAATAAGGGATGGACATGTTAGAGAACTAACAATTCAAAGAACAGGGGATTCTTCTCAAAGTCTTATCCAGCGATCCTAACACTTTCCTCAAGTCCCTGAGTATCGAAGAAAGATAAGGATAGAAGCATCATATTAGTGACTGTCATTTTATTTTATTTATCTGCTGAGTGCAGTGCAGAGAATCACCTTTCAGCTCTGAAATTACTGTAGGTCTTGTCCACAAATAGAACTTAAGTGTGCAGACTGCACTGTGCCTTTGCTCTTTGCATCCTGGAAGACTCTTTGGCTTGAGGAAAAGGCAGTTCTGTATCTGCTCACAAACAGTGAAGAGCAGCCAGCTGCACACAGGAGATCAGATTTGAAGGTGTAGTTTTGCCTTCACCCTCAGAACAGGAATGGGTGTCACACCAGCAAGAGCACAGGCTGGCCCCCTCAATGGCCCAGCATTTTGGGGTTAGTCTGTCCAGACCTGCAATATTCTCTCTTATTGATTAGAATTAATTTGATAGTACTATTATGCCTCTACTGAATACAAAATTATACTGTGAGCCCTAGTAGAGGGGTTTTTCCCCTTCTAAAATGATGTATGAGACAAGTAAATCTACAGGACACTCTTTGACTGCTGATTCATTTCTGATTCATAAAAATAAACAGATAGCAAGACATATGTCTGAGTTGAACAGCATTTACTCTTTGGGAACATGTAAATGTAATAACACTCTTTAACAGGGTTAAACAATATTAGCCCTCTGATTTGTCATTATTAGTGTCACTAATTCTAGTTTCATGAACATCACTGAAAATACATGGCATGCAAAAAACTACTGCCATAATGTGAGCACATGCATCTGTCTTTCCAGAAGAAAAACAGGCTTGGCAGAGACTGCAATTCTGCAAGGATTTGAAACAACAACTTTTTATTCATTAAAATGTGGTTATGGTCTGAAAATGGACTTGAGAGAGAGGAGGAGGGAGGGAAAAAATGATCTCTCATTACAGACAGCACTTAGCAGTTCCAGTTTGTCTTCCATTGGCAGTCTGCACTGACAGATACAATGGCTTATTACTGCCCCCACTGATGCCAAGGGAAAAATTCCCTGTGGAATTCAATGCAAGAAAGACCAGATCCTAAATCTGGACTGCTGTCAACAGTGGGGAGCCAATGTCAGTCTAAACAGAGCAAGTTTGGTTTCTTTTCTGCCCCGTGTGTCTTCAACACCTTGCCAGCTCAGAGCTGAATCCAGACTCTTCACAGCTCGTGAGGAGCATGGCCGGGCAGGCTTTGCCAAACCTGTGGAGTCTGTGTGAACCTCGTGGAATATTTACCAGCTTTGCAGGACTGGGGATTGACTTCTGCAATCCAGTTCTCTTCTGACTTCAGGCCAGGGCTCATCTCCTTACCAGGGCACTGCGTTGCTCTGGGTATCCATGTGCACGTGAAGGCAGTTGCCAAAATGTGGCACCTGCACACGGTCACATCCCCAGAGGCACAGCCTGGGCTGAGTCTCCAGGAGGAGGCTGTCACAGGAATGTGGCCCCTGCCACGTTTCTGTTCTGAAAGCCCCCAGTGCAGAGCAGACCCCAGAACTGCCTGTCCAGGATTCCCCTGCTCCTGCATGCAGGAAAGACATTTTCCTAATGCCTTAACCCCAGTCTTTGCTGCAAATAAGGTGATTGCTGATGGAACAAGAAGAGCATTGTTCTCTTTATAACAAACTTCTGCATGTTGGAAGACTTTTGTCATATCTTTCCTCTTATCAAATCTTTCCTCGTTCTTTTCTTCTCTAGACTAAACAAACCCAATTCCTACAACCTTTCCTTACAGGTCATGTTTTCCACATCTCTTATCACTCCTTTCTGCTCTTCCTTGGCCTCTTGCCAGGGAAATGATGGTTCCCAAAGCTGGACATCCTGCCCCTATTTTGTTGATTTGGATATAGGACAGTGAAGCAAACAGAATTAGCAAGAGATGAGGAGCTGTTTTTTAATCCCCTCCATTATCCCTGAGCTGGATAACAGTGCTGCAGGGGTCTAGGGGAAAAAAGAGCCAAAGTGGGAGCTCGCTGAAGCACTGAACAAATGACACTGATTCCTAGTTATGACCATCTCTTAAATTATGCCAAGTCCTCATTAACCCTGAGGTTATTGCTTTGCTCAGGTAAATATTCACCTGCACGTTCAAGGTAAATATTCACCTGCACGTTCACCTCGGATGGGGTTTCGGGGACAGCGTGAGGAGTTTGCCTGGAGTCAGCTCGACTCCTGCCAGCACCACTGTGCTCCCACAGTCCCAGGAAGGAGTGGATCACGACAGAAATTGCTGTGCCGACTGTGGGAGCAGGGGGAGGACACTGTTGTCATGTCCATGTTCTATCTGTCATCTACTGGTAGCTATTTATACTGCGCTTATCGCCGGGGTGGGATGAGCAGGGGGTAACGGTAACGTGTGAGAGCCTCCGAGGCTCAGAGCTGAAAAAAGAAAGATCCTGTTGGGTTTTAATGTGCCAGACTGAGCCTGGGAGGGAGTCGCTACCTGTCACAGCACGGGGACTGCTCTGCAGGCCTTCCAGTGGCACTCAGAAGCCCTGAAAAATCACAGCCTGTGCCGGGAAATTGCAAATCCCTCCAGGACTGAGCTCCAGGGCTTCAATAGCAGCATGTTTTATTCAGCCTGCTTCTCCTGTGCTCTATGTTGTCCTTTATGTGTTTTCAATATTTAAAGCCTGTTTTTCATGACAATGTTTCTTCTGGCATTTCCACACAGGATTTTTCTTTTTTCATGTCTCTTCGTTCCAGAAAAGATGTGGTTTTGTGCACTGTTCTCCTGTGGCTGTGAAATCTCTGGGTGTCCATTAAAATGAAAAGAGTGACAGAAAATTAAATTAGTTTTATTATCTATGGTAGCAGTGCTAGGAAAAAGATTGGAACTGTATCTCTTTGGGCTGTGTAGCACAGGTAGAGCCAGAGAGATAGACTTAGCCTCACCTGGATTATTTTTTTTTCTTAATTCTATCCCCTCAATTGATTTTTAAGGAAACATCATTGCCTTTTATTGTTATAAACTAAGCAGTGTGGGAGGTTTCAAACAAACCCATTTAATTTTTTAATCCTCCACTTCCTCCATGACATAACCATTCCCCAAACACTGTGGATTTGGTGCTACTGGTGATGGGAAATCAAGGACCATTTTTAAATTGAAAAATTTCTCCAGACAGTCCTGCTGTTAAGAAATCTAGTTAATACTACTACACAATTTTAGAGAACACAGAGAAATGTTACATCTGCTCATTCACCTGCAGAATATCTTAGCACTGCATGTCAGCATTTAAAGGGGACTGTCTGTAATTAGGCTGCTATAAAATATAAGTATAGTGGTCACAGACAATAAAACCCAAGGCAGTATCTTTGCAGTATGTCTGAGCACAGGCAGTTCCATGTGACCATAATGATCTTTCACAGGAGGCTCCTATGGAAAAAGAGAAATTAATATGTGTATGTGTAAATGAATATACACAAAAACACCCAACTGCAGAGGGGGTCTATCAGTTTTATTAGTTAGGTATCACCTCCAGGGAAAATGGAGCTTGCTCTAGGGACATTTAAAGGAATTATTTTTAACTGCAGGTGATTACATCTGTGTCTGTGATCCCACAAGACACTGGGGTTTCTTTGTCTTCCTCTTGTTTTCCCTGGAGACTGTGTAGGAAAATGAACAGAGCAGAAATGCAGAAATCTGTGGCTACTCTGGAGACAGAGGCAGCCTCGTGTATGGCATGGGAAAGGAGAGCCAACATTCTTCTCTCCATCAGGAGTCCAAAGCTCCTTCATAGAGACAGAAAAGCCACTGCTGCCAGCAGAGAGAACATCCTTTGGGGGCTTTGGGGTCACCTGGGTGCTGCTGCTGGCAGATGGCAGCCCCAGAGTTGTTCTGCCATAAAAACAGGGGCAGAACATCCCCTCTGCTCATTCCCTCTGCAACAGGGGGGTATCAGGAGTGGGGAGTCCCAAGCCATGGGAGTTCCAGGGCCCCTGGGACCCACGGCCAAGTGCACAGCCCTGCTGGGTGCCTGGTGCCCTCCTTTGCCATGCAGGGGGGCTGGCCTGGCTGAGACTGGTGCTGTTGGTGCTCCAGGGTCTCACCCGGGGCACAGAGACCCCGAGTGCTGCTCCTCACTCCAGAGGGGCCTGGCTGCAGCTTCCCCACAGCTCTCACATCTCCCAGCTCTGGGCTTAATGGCCCTGCTCCCTGGAAAGATGAAATATATGGTTGGGCAATAAAAGAAAAGCTGGAAAGAAAGATTTATAATTTTCCCCTTAAGCCTGTCATTCATGTCATTAATATAGATGTCATTTAGGAGGGCAACAACTTTCTCTTCTTTTTTCTTTTTTCTTCTTNTTTTTTTTTTTTTTTTTTTTTTTTTTTTTTTTTTTTTTTTTTTCTTGCTAAAAGCTTTGTGTATGTACCCACAGTCTGACAACCAAATGGGTCTGCCTTTCTTTTTTTCCACTCCAATATGTGGATTGCTTCTAATTCTGTCAGTCAAATGGAGCAGCAGTTTCGGGAGGGGAGTGATTAAGGTTCCCTCGGAATAAAGGGCTGCATGCTGTGCCTCTGCTATTCATCAGCAATGGGGATGGAAGAGCAATTCCAGGCTCCTGAATAACAGGATTTTTTCAAACATACAAAACACACCTCAGAAATTCTCTACCAGCAAAGCGCACAGTCTCCAAGTGCCATGCTTATTTTCTGTTTATTCATGCTTTATTTTCACTTTTCACCATGTTCACCCCACTCAGCCGGAGTGCTCGCTCCGTGCTTGGCTCCAGACTCCCCCAGCAAAGCACTTGGCAGTTCCTTAATTGTGCTTAACTCGCTAAAACCAAACGATTTAAGCTTGTGCTTAAAGTAAAGCCTTTGTTACATACTTTGTTAAAAGAATCTTCATTATTAGATCTGAGTCTATGGTGTTGGTCATTTATGGGGGCAAAAAATGCAGAGTAGGCAATCCTGCTGTATTTCCCAAACCAGTGTCAATTTAACAAAATAGTTGTGTAAGGAAAAAAAATATTAAAAAGGTGAAATGTTTTTGAAGGTGTTTTTAAGCAAGCTGCCAGTTTGCAATTTCTCCCAGAATTATTTATAAGTGTTTAAAACCCACTTAAAATATAAAATCCTCTTTTTATTTATAGTCAAACAGTTTTTTATTTGACCTCAGGTATTTTCTGTTTCCCTTTTGACTCCTCAAATATTTTTGACAATCATTTAACGTTTCTCTGAAATGGAAATGCAGATGGGAAACCAAGCAGCTGGGGCTTGCTGAGGAGTCAGGGAGTCTGTTGCAGGTAATGGATTCACAGTCCCCCAAATATCAGTCCAGCACCACTGTCATAATACCCCCTTCTTCATGCAGTTAAGATGAAAAATACAGATGATAAATTGTACTCCTACATACCAAGGGATGGTGGGGGTCCTCAGAGACCCAGTGTTTGTTGAAATGCAAGATATCGCTTCTTGATTTCCCACTCTGTTTTATGGTGTGGCAAATTTATTATGGAGATAATATTCAATGCCCACACTTTACTGAATTTAAATCGAGGAGAACTTATCCAGGTCAGGGTTTTTTTTTCCCCTCATCACTTTTAATGTCTGCAAACATCCTGTCTGTGAGTGCCTGTACCAGCGTGTCCACTGTGTTTGCCAAGGTACAATGGAGGGAACACTTGGGTGCCACATGGTAAATGTTTCATGAAAAGAGTATCTAAAACCATCCGAGACTGTCTGCTCTGCACTCAAATGCAGGACATTATTTCATGATTCCCTGTGATCCCTTTGGCATTGTAATTCTAAACTGTGCAAAGAGAAGTGGATGAAGGTGGATTACAAATTCTAGGCCGTATAAAGAACCTGTAATTATTTGTTAAACTGTTGTGTTTAGTCTCCTGTTCTGCTGTCTGCAGGCTGGGCTGTGCAGTGTTTTCCAGTTTAACTCCCTGGTTGTTTTACTGGTGTATAAGGACAACATGTGCCTCCTTCTGCTTTCTCACAGGCCTGCAGATAAGATTTCTCCTTCAGATCCCGAGGATGGCCTGAGAGTGTCTGCAGGCAGAGGATTATTGCCTGTGGGATACAGGCTCCAGTCCCACGCTGGGCTGATGGGACACTTTTTGACCTGCCAGCAGACATTTCTGTATGAGCACGATGTCTCCAGACATCTTCTCATGTTTTTTGTTTTTTTTCCTTTTGTTCTTGTTTCCCCTTAGACACAATTGAATTTGTTTTGCTTCAAGGTAGAATTTCCCCTAAAATGCAAAAAAAAGCATCTGCTTCTCTGTCCACCCTTCCTTTCTCAGACAATGAGTCCCCTGCTTCATCTGGAGATGTGTGTGTATGTATCTATACCTATGTATGGATCTACCTACATGTATATTCCTTCTTTACCCTGTTCCACTGTGATTTAAAATAGCAACCCTTTGCCAGTCTCTCCTCTCCCACCAGAGACAGGTAGGGTTATTTTGGAAGGTGCGAGGGTTGTTTGTTTTAACTTTTCTTTAAGTCACCAGAATGGTGTTAAATATAATTTCCATGAAATGCTCCAAACCCACTGCATTTGCCTGGGTGTATTGTTTTTCAGGCTCTCTCCCACCTCTAATCAGCTATGATTCGGCACAGTTGGCAGTCTCTGCTCAGCAAGCAGACTGTCTGAATCACAACTCAGCCCTAGAAAGGATGGTCTTTCTAGGTCAGGGCTAAATATACTGACTATGGGGGTGAGCACGGAAAAGTTCCCATTCCAGCTGCTATCCTGCACTGAGTCTGCAGGGATAAACTCCCCACCTTGACAGCATATTGTGAGGTTTCACTCACTGGGATGGGGAAGGGGAAGAGGGAAAGTCCCGTGGAGTCCCTGCCCCACAGCAGCGAGGGCCTTCGGGGCCGTGGCATCCCAGCACAGCTCAGAGCAGCCTTGCCACGGCTCAGAGCTGGATGGAAAAGGGCATGGGAGCAGCCCTGTCAGCTGGGCATGAACTGGGCCCATGTCTACACTCACCTTGCTCTTTCTGAGGACTGACAGCTGGTGGGATCAGGAGGGCCGGGTTCCCCTCCTGTCTGTGCCTGCCAGGCAGGGCGCCCTGGGAACGCAGTGCCTGTGGGATGCCGCTGGTTCTCCATCCTCAGGCAGGGAGGGACAGCTTCCAGAGCTTTCCCTGATCTGAAGGACACTTCCAGGATGGCTGGCTGGCAAGGAAAGCAAGCTCTGTGCTGCACGGGGGGTTATGGTGACATCCTGTGGGTGAGGATGCCCCGGGGCTGGGGAAGCAGCACGGCACAGCCAGGGCGAGCCCCGCGCTTCCCTGGGGGCTGAGGTTTGCACAGAGCCTCGGAGGCTCTGGAAGCAGAGCCCTCACCACAGCTCCCTCCAGCCTGGTCCAGCTACTCCTCCAGCCCAGGGCTGACACTTGGCAGTCTGGCTGGAAAAATCAGAGCACAAATCCATGTGCTGTTTGAAGTCAGTAATGAAACAAACTCCCGTTTCCAGGAGTGGGACTGCATTTCCATTGGCCCCTTCCTATTAATTCTGTAATACCATCTTTCATTTTTATATAACAACCAGCCTCTTGCAAGAGTTTTCTTTCCTTTTAGAAGATGAAGCTTCAAGATTGTTACAGTTGCTAGAGGCAACTATTCTGCAAAATCTTTTTATAAAATGTATTTATCTAATTAAAAATCTTTTAACAGCACCATGCCTGTAGGATCAGAAATCTCATTTATACTGTGCAGGACTGGAGCAAGTATTTGCTGCTTCTGTAGAGCCACAGATAAACAGGGACTGGAGGGGCATAAAATGACTGCTCCAACCCAGCTAATCCTAATGCACTTTTTCCAATAAAAAAGTGGGCTCTAAGACCTCTCTGGTTTATTATTGGAAGAAAAGTAATGGGGAGGGGTAGGAGTAAGCTTATAATGGAGTCAATTCAATGTAGTTGGCAACAAGAGTAGAACAGCCTTACATCAGTGACATTTTCCAGTGAAACAAACCTGTTGTACAGAGAACAATTTTTAATTAACTCTATATCTCATGTGTCGAGGAACGTGAGCAAACTTCTTTATGACTTTACTTTTGGCTGCAAAGTATATCCCAGTTTTTATCCTCCAAGAATAGATCCATGAGGTGAGTGGCAGGGAAGAGAGGGTTTCTAAATATGCATGTGAGACGGTACAAAGCAACTTTGCAGGCACTTTATTGATTTTATCTTCTTCTTTTTCATGAGGCAGAGCATTTATTAAGCACTAAATGGTACTCAGAGAGTCTTTAGGAGGACAAGGCTTGTTGAAGTTAGTAGGGAGTTTGGAGAAACCAAGTATTTGTTCCTCAGCCTTGACAAGAGCCCAGGGTGCCCAAGTTGGTGACCAGGGTGGCCCTGTCATCGTGGCAGTGCCACTGGCCTGCCATGGAGGCTCTTGGGGCTCCAGGAGCGTCCCAGGAGCTGCTGGTGGCCACCCCTCTGCTCTCACTGCCCACTGCAGAGCCCACTCTGGACTCTGACCTAATGAAGGGAGAAAAAGCTTTTTCCCTGTGGTGGCATCACCATGTCCCGTGTCCTGGCTCTTCTCTGGTGGGGCGAGAATGACCCCGGGTAAAATGGGACAAAGCACAGGTGGGGAGCCAGAGGAGGTGACTGTGTCCAGGTATTGGGTTGGCATGAAGGACTTCTCAGGGGAAATCAGGAAGAAACTGGAAGTGTCTTTGCCGTGTCTGTGCCGTGCTGCAGCCACGCTGAAGCTCAGTGTAATGGCTGGAGATGTTTCTCCAGAAACCAAAGCTACCAAATCACAAAATTAAACACTTGCTCTGTGTATTTTTTTTTTAACCTATCCTAGTTCAAAATAACTTCTGCTCCTAATTAACTTACCCAATCAACACCATCAACCAGCCCCTGCCAGCTGTTTGGCTGTTTCTCTGTGCTGGTGGAGATGTGCTCAGAGCAGGGCAGGGACTTGCAGCAGCTGCAGTCTGAACTGGTGTGAGACAAGAAACCACAAGAGAATGAGTGTAAAAAGCACATGAGCATCTCTTTGGCTTTGCCTATGTTTTGATTCCAGGAGCTTTGTTCAAAATAGATTGCTCTCAGGGCCACCCAAAGGAGCTTGATGATTTCCAGTCAAGCTGAAGAAATAAGTATTTCATGGGGAGTTGAAAAGGAATTTAATAGAGCTACCTATAAACCAATTGGTTTCTCTTCTGGTCCAAGGCTCACCAGAGCTCAGGCATTTCTCTCAGTGGGGGTCCCTGCTTGGCCTGTACCCCATCACTGCTCCTCCCACTGATGTGCAGAGATCAGAGCTGCACTGCAGACAGAGGAGTGGGGTGTTGAACAGCACAGATCATAGGGGAGCCGAATTTGTATGCTTTAGCACAAATTAGATTGCATTTCTAAAATCCTAATAAGCATAGAGATGGATCCAGTGGGATTGTTACAAACCAAAGCAGAATAATAAGCTCATCCAGAATTTAGCTAATGGACGAAAGGAGAGACAGTTTTCAAGTAATGGGCACATCAAATGAAGCAAAGAGCATCTCTCTAAGAAGAAATACAATCCTATTCTGGGATGCTGAGGCCTGCAGAGGGACAGGGAGGGACTTTGCAAATTGTAGCTGTGCTAGGGAGAGGTGCTGACGAGTGGGGAGCAGAGTCTCATTCTTAAATATGAGAGTCAAGGAAGCACTTTAGGTACTGATGAAAAATTGCTTTTAGGAGACCAAGTCCTTCATTGAAACTAATGGAGAATTTGTCATTGACTGCAGTGGGATCAGCATTAGATCTGTAACAAGAAAATAATAATGGTCTTGTCTGAGAAGTAAATAAATAAATAAATAAATAAATAAATTAATAGCCAGCATTCAGAGCAGCCAAGAGCATTCTGTGTGGCTCTAGGAACACTCTACTTGGTGAATCATTTCTCTGTTAGATAGAGCATTTGTTCGGCTCCTGATTTATCTCCAAGCAAATTTAGACTACTCAAAATCGATCTGCTCGTTATAATTTTTCAATGCCTATGGGCAAACTCTTGGCTTCTGTTGTTCACTGTTGCTGTTCCTGCTGAGCATTGGTTGCCTGGCTCACGTGGGCCTGTGCCTCCTCCCTGCTGTGTGCTGAAATGTTATAAATAGAGGCTGGGGAAAATCACAGTGCCCCGTGTTTCACAGGGGTGGGATTCATGGCTCAAAAGGGCTCTGCTCCACCACTCTCACACGGTTAGCCCCAAAATTCTGATGCTCATTTTTTTAGTCAGTTCAAAGCACCTGTTCTTTAAAGGAACTGGGTGCACATGTTAACAGGCAATAAAGAAAAGCAAAGCACATCAGGCAGCAGCTAAAGAGGCCTTAAAAGGCTTCCCTGAGAGCCATTGAGCCAGGAACCTGCAAATACCCATTAATGAAAGTTATTTTGCTGATGCAGGTTTCTCACCATAATTTGATTGGGTTGGATTGCTGTTTGGGAGGAGGGGACCTAAGGAACATCCCTGGACGTGATCCTGGGGACCCTTTTAAGGCAGTACCAGCTCAGTGTCAGCACATTTTATGGACACTGCTGCAGCCCCTCCAGCTCTGGATGGGATTCAAGCAGTAGCCTGGAGGGATTTAACAGACCTCTGGCCTTTTCTGTTGAAGCTGCTGCTTACCCAGGATCCTGTCCAAATTTTATTTAGGTATTCCTATTTGGCCTCCCTGTTTAGAATGTGAATTACATTTGGCTGTTCTGCATGTGGTCAATCCAGTTTGGTGCTTCAGTGGGTGATGCTCAGCACTGAGAATTCATTACCTGTGGGGGCACTGAAGGATCCTTCAGCCTTTATCACTTGCACTTCCTCTGAAATTCTGGGGTTTGCAGCCCTGCCTGTCCCAGAAGAGCTTTCACAGGAGCAGATCTGCTGGTTTTAACCTGTGTAAGAAGCTCTGTTCAGCTGGAGGAGAAGCCCAGGCTGAGCTTAGCTCTGTTATCAGGAGGCTCTGTGATCCTCTGTACAAGAAAGCTGCTGTTTCAAACTCACACAGGTGACACACAGGTTTGTCTCTCCTCAGACTCAGCAGCTCCTCCGATGCTGGTTTTAGCACTGAGCCATCGAGCCTTCATTGGGATCCTTTGTTCTTGCAGTACCTTACACCAAACACATTTTTTGGAAATGCTAAGAATTTGCATTATATTAAAATGCATGTTCCACTGGGCTTTCCAGTTAATTCTTTTTCTTTTTTTTCCTTTTTTTTTTTTTTTTAACAAATACAGCTCAGTTTTACCATTGTTCAATTTTTTTTCTTTTATTTAAGCAAAATCTTCAGCCATTCAGCGCCTCTGTTGAGATTTTTTTCTTTCATTACTTTATGGCAGATGAAAGTTAAGAGGTCCAATTACTAACATTTTATGATAGCACAGAATATTATTAAAGCACTTAAGAGGTTATTAACACCTTTTATGTACCTCATTATTTAAAAGCCTGCCATATTTAATCATTTTAGCACCATTAAATTGGCATTAACAACAACCCTATGACTTACACTCAGAAATGTCACCATTTGACAACACTAATGCAATAAAATATCTCACAGAAACCTGGAGGCACCAGGTGAACTATAAAAAAAAAAAAAAATTGGGATTTTTCATGGGTTCCAACCACAGAGATCTGCAAGGAGAGGCACAGGGGTGCCCACCTCACCCTGCTGGCAGTGCCCGCTCCAGAGGGAGCCAGGGGAATGTTTTTGGCAGGAAAAGCTGGGTTTGCTGTAGGACCCTCTGCAGAGGGTGAGGGACACAAGGGACAGTGAGAGCTCCCTGTGCAGAGGAGCAGGAGCTGAACCTTGGCCAGTCCTCTCTGGAGTCCAAGTGCAGCTGAAGGTCAGGGTCTTGCCCGGGCAATGGGAGCCCTGGGAACCCTTTTGTGTCCCCGTGGGTGTGGTGGCACCTTTGCTGTGTCCATGCCAGGGCACAGGCTCAGGTTTGAGAGCCCTTAATTCAGTGACTGTCACACTCCTCCCTGTGCCTGGTGAGGGATCTGCACCTCTGACAGGTGAGGGAACAGCAAAGCCCATCTTCATTCCCTGTCCTGCCAGGGCCCCTTGTTCACAGGAGTTACACCTGTGCTGTTCCCTCTTAAAGCTGGATAATTATTTCTCCTGTGACTCTCTCCTTGGATCCCTTTCCTTTCTTTTTTCCCCTCTGTCTGTGCTGGGGGCTGACACACAGACTGGTGGTTGGTGATTGCACACTCAGCATCTGCCCCTGCCCTCTGATTATCAAGGACAAAACCCAACAGCAGACTGGAACATCACGTTAATCAAGGCAGAAATATTATTTTTACAGCCTTCTGATTATTTCTAACAACCTGCTAAAAGCCAGTGGGACTGGGTGGGTCGGAAAAGCTCCGGCGACACTGGGAGTGTTCCAGCCCCTGGAGATTTTCCAGCAATTTTCAGCTCATGAGCTGAAGATTCAATTCATGTGGGACTTTTCCACAGCAAAATATGGGATGAATTGTGTTTTCTCTGTAAGGTTTACAAATAAATCCCTTTCCTATAATCATTATTGTCACAGACAAGTGTTATTAATATATTTTGGCATTTTAAAGCACATCCTTGAATTTACCCTGGCAACTGCTGTACAGCTGAACACACAATCAGGGAAATCTATTCCATTACTTTAGTAGTATTTGCATTCTTTGTGATGGTCTAACAAGGAAAAAAATTGAAAGAGTCCCCAAAGCCTCAAATTTAGAGCCATAAAAGTCCTCCTGAGTTATTTTTTCAGATGTTGGCACTCAGACAAGTGACTGTGTCACAAACCCCAACAGGTGTATGTACAAAACCATCAGCTGGAAGGGTGCCAGCAGCACTATCCGGATATTAGTTCAGCCTTTTGGGGAGGGTAAATGTCAGTGTTTGTAGCTGGGAAGGGTCGGGGCGCTGGGTGTTAACGAGGCTGCCTGTCCACACCCAATCCCCCCTTCCTGCCTGATCTGTGGGATCTTCCCTGTTTCCATTGCCCTTGAAGGGATGGATTAATATTCCAGCCCAGGCACGCTTGGGGTTGGTTTGCTGTTTGTAATACATCGATGTCTGCAGCAGTTAAATGCTGGTAGGTCTTCAGGTCTGTTAAACAAATTACGGGAGCCTTTAAACATCATTGCACTGGGCTTCATCCCCCACAGCCAGCATGCAGATCGCTCAGGTGCGAGTGAAGAGGAGGGAATGGGGCTTCCTGCCAATCCCCCTCTCCAGCAGAGCCAACTCCCTCGTTATCTGGGAAGGAGGAGGGTTAATTGGCATCTCTTGCTGTGGGGTTTAACAGCAGTGCCCTGGCCCCGAGGATAGAGCTGTATCTGGTTTTCTCCCCCAGGTCTGGGTCTATCTCTCCAGGTGTCTCTGGTATCTCTGAAGTTCCCTGGCCCTCCTTTCTCCATCTCCCCTACTCTTTCCAAGGGTATTTTTGTGTGTTTGCCTGCTGTAGCACCTTTTGCTAGAAGCTCTGCCGTGGTGGTGGAGCCAGGCCGTGCAGCCCTGCAGGACCCTGGGGAGGAGGGAGGCTGTGGCTGGCTGGGTGTCTGAGGTCTCCCTGCCCCAGCTGGGCTGTTTGGGACAGGAGTGTCTCTGCTGCCAGCAGCAGCTCCCCTTGCCATGGGCAGTGTGGGTCCCATGCTCCTGCAGGGCTGTGCCAGCAAAGCCAGGGATCAAACTGGGCACCAAGGGGAGGAGCTGCTATACATTTATATATTATGAAATATGATGCTATTCTGAAAATGGCAAAGCCCAGATCCTGCCTATAGGAGCAAGTTTTGTCTGTTACAACAATACAGTTGCAGCAAGAGGTAACTATTGCACTCGGTGCTATAGAATAGCTCCCATGTGGCTTTTCTTATCAAGTCTTCACTACCGAAAGAGGTGTGACTTTTCTTTTTTTTTTTCTTTATGGGCAGATAGCTAATAAATGGTAACAATTTTCCTGTAAAATCTGGGGGTGATGAGACTCCAGACCCAAAGGCAGCATTGCTGGGTGAGAGTAGCCATGGGTCACTTGGTATTGGCCAAGGGAAATGGTTCAGTTCCTGTGGTTACTTCAGACTCACCATTGCTCTTTACTTGCTGAGTTAACTTAAAAACCTGTCTCAGCACTTGTTCTGCTCGTGCCTAGGAGCTGCCCTACAACATTCATCCCAGCCTGTGTAGCCAGGCCAGCAGAAGTTTCTAGTTTAGCCTGCCCTTCCTCAGCTGAGGGGACCATCTCCTCAGCAAGCAGAGCTGGACAGTTTGGCTGTGTTTTGCAGAGCATCCTCAGCCCAGGCTGGTGCAAACCCAGGATCATTTATCATCTGGGGCAGTGATGGATGAGGTGATGCGAATTGGTGGCTTTGCTCCATTAAGTGTTGGAACCAACTGATCTCCTTGTTGGCAGCCCCAGCTGGAAAGACTCTTGGTGCCCTGTGGCACCTTTCCCTCTTTGGAGAAGGCCTCTGTCCTTCAGAGGGGACTGTGAGCAATCAGCACAGTGACCTCTGAGATTTTGCTGCCTCTGCTTTCCGAGCTCTTTCCTACCCTGCCAGGGTTCAGTGGATACTCCAATTCCTGCTGTGAGGCTGAGTCGGCTCCCTGGGGACAGTGCCCAGGGCCCCCAGGCAGGTGAGGCAGATCCCACAGCTACTTTGCAGCCTGGGATTTGCGTGTCTGCCTAGTGGCTGGTTTGCAGCACCGAGTTATTTGCATTTGTGTGGGGTTTTTTTCTGCCCCAGATCCCACAGCGAGCTCTGCTCGGAGCTGCTGCCTCTGGCACGCAGCACAGCCCAGGCTGGCTCACTCCTGCAGCTCACCTGGTGCTTGCCACAGATTCAGCAGTTCAAGATAAAGTTAGCCCTGGCTTTTAAGGTCTATTCCAATCCATTTAACTCCTCGGCTTTGTGTGAAAAACAAATGAGAAATATAAAAGCTTGCATCAGCTCCTGCAACGTGCAAAGTGAACGGGAAAGCTGCAATAAATTTGTAGTCAGAAGAAGAACTGTGTGTAAACTTTCACTTTGTTCAAAGACAGTTTATTATCAAAGGATAATTTTAGGTGACAGTTGTTGCTGGGGTATTTTGTGCTTTTTTAAAATTATTACTACTTTTTAGTTATACAGCGTAATTCTTGAGCAGATACTCAAACAAGCGAGATTGGCTCATCATTCCTCTTTAATTCCACATCATGTCACTTTGGAAGGGAAATGGCTTGGTAAAAGCCAAAGAGTTCAGATACGATGCTGGCAGATCGTTATGAAATATTCACAAGACATTTAGTTTAACTTGGTGCTAATTGAACACTGACAGCACAAGTTACTCCTGCCTGCAGCAATAGTCTATCACGTTTAGGCAAGTGGCATTCCTTCCCCTTTGATGCTCTCCGAGATTGGAGGCTGGGAGGGAGCACAGTTAACAACCAGTAAACACTCGGGGAGCAGCACTGGAGAGGATCCTGCACGGAGAATCCTCCAAAACGTGGAGAGAGTTTATTTGCACAGAGGCTGTGACAAGACTTCCACTTTGTCTATGAAAATACTCAGTATTAGCTGAGGGGTGACTCTAAATTATACAGATTTTTTGTTTAAATGTCCTTCTGAGTGAAGACACTCAAAAGCAAGACTATTTGCAGACTACCTAATTTCTGAAGCCATGGCCTAAAAGTCTTCCTTGCCCTGAGATAAGAGGTTTCCAGGGCAGTTACAGCTGTACTGGTGTAACTCCATTTTTCTATGGAGACATGGCCTTGTTTACTTCTTTCCTCTTTATTTCTGTAGCTCAACATGCTGTTTACTGATATTTGTGAATTTGTTTCTTTTTTGTCAGTTCAGCTTCCCTGTGGACATTTAATAACAGGAATTTTCCTACAATTTTAATTGTCTCTTATTCCAGAGCCAAGCAGAGTTTGAAGCAGAGTGTTAATGCCGTCATTTTAGTCATCAGACATGATGTGTGGTCTAAATAGCTTAGACCAAAACTCGGTGCCCAGCTTTGCCTGAAACCCTCTGGCCATCTGTGGCTTAGATGCAGTCATCTGCCTTGCGTGCCTCAGTTTCCCAGCTATGGAGAAAGGCCAAGTTGTTACTCAAGGACTTTTCTCATCTTCCCATTTGGAGGAGTTTGCTGCAGACTCCTCCTGTGTGGCCAGCACAGGGGGTGCCCAGCAGGAATGTGCAGGAACAGCTGCCTCAGCAGGGACCCTGCTCCCCCTGCACCGCAGCCCGTGCCAAGCACATTGTGTCACTCTCAGTGTAGCTGAAGGATTGAGCGACTTCCATGTGCAGCAAAATATTAGAGAAGTGACCCAGAACATTTTTAATCTACCAGGGGAAATGTCCTGTCTGCCTGATTCACCTGTCCCAGGGAGGTAAACTGGAGAGGAGTCACATATGAGAAGGTGTTAATGAAACTGTCACAAGTTCTGAGGTGACAGTGGCTTTGATTTCAGGAGTTCCTCTAGCAAATGGGGTGGTGACTGAGCACTGCTGGCTGTAGAAAGGCAGTTAGTAGTGCAGCCACCCTGACTGACCAAAGCAGTAGTAGTACAACTGGTAGTAACCATCGAAGAGCTCCAGCAGCTTGGAGTAAAGCCCTGCTTGTACAAATGCAGGGGAAATGGGCATCCCCTTCCCCATGGCCCTGATGGGAAGATACAAATGGGTGTAAACAGCCAGGGAATATGAGTTAAGATGTGAGGAATATTGCACAGGCAGCAGTCACAGCACACGTGGGTGCTGAGGCTGTGTTTTCCACTTTTAAAGAGAAATCATTAGAAATGGGGAGTGCTAAGAAAGGATTTAAAGGAGGTGTCTGTGATTTCTTTGAAGCTTGGGGTAGAGGGAGGGTGAAGGATGGTTTCTGAGCTGGACAGACTGGAACCAGCAGCTGAGGACACTGCTGGGGTGCTCCCCACTCCACTTGCCTCCAGTCATGGTGAAATAGGGATCACCCCAAAAGAGCTTCTGTCTGAGGTGGGGGCCACCAAGCTGGGATTGCAGAGAGGAGGGACCAGGTAAACTTAAGCAACTAAGAAAAACATAATTTCATTAGCAGAAGGTTTTTTCATCCCAAACAGATTCTGGATATAAGGTCATGGCTGAGCTGAAAGCCATAGAAAAGGAGCTCTCCTGCCCTGGAGTTGGTTGACAGCTGTAGATAATGATCTGCTGGGAAAACACACCTTGCTTTCAACAAAAACATGTTTTCAAAAGCCGAGGATGCAGCACTGGACTAAAAGAGCTTCCAGACTTCCTTTCCATAGACCCCCCACCCTTGGATTGTTGAAAATCACTGTCCCAGTGATACTGTCCTTGGGAGGGTTGAATAAACTAACAGTCCCCCTCTGCAGAGAAACAGCAGCAGAGGGAGGGACAAGAAATGTCCCATCCTCCCCAGAGTCCTGCTCCAACGGGCTTCCATAAGCATTGCTCCTCAGGAGGGAAAACAAATGAGGCTTTCAAAACTGTTTTACTTAATTCATTTCATTCTGGGCTAGAGCAAGGCACATAGACAGTGGGAGGACTTCACTGATAAAGTTTTTTGGTTTTTTTTCAAAAGCTGAGAATACCAGAAGATAACACAACAGCAAATTAATGCATATTTTAAACCCTTGTAGCTAAACATTCCCTTTTGGGGCTGCGCCAGGTATCTCATGGTGCCAGTGAAAATGGGATACAGATGTTCACTTGTTTGGATGGAGACACTGCAATAATTCATGCCTGCTACAAATGATCAGCTGCCTCGTGCTCACAAAAGAATACTCTGATTTTTTGGTCAGGAATAAGGAAATATATCCCCTGTACCTATCTTAAGAAAAATAAGGACTGTAAGAACTGTGAAATGTGTTTTTTCAGTTCTCAAAATGTAGTTTCTGTGGTAGCACTGCAGCCTGTGTTGGTAAAAGTGAAACCAGCACAATTGCAGTCCAAGGGTGTCCTCAATCCAAGGGGAATGAGTTGGTGTCCGGGACAGGTATATGAAGCATTAAAATACCTGATGTGAAATGTGTATTCACAGAGGAATACACATTTGGGATGCTGTCCCTGAGACTTTCATCTTTGTTTCCTTTTTTACAACTTCAGCTTTAAATATTTGCATCTTTTTGTAAGATGAATTTAGGTGGTTTTAACATGTTTTACCTCTGACTTTGAACTCGCTTGTGGTGAAAATAACCTCACTGAAGTCCACAGTAACAGTGCTCAGGAATGTGGTGTGTCTGTTTTAATGGACATGATGGAAAAGGGAGCTGTATCCCCCAAAAATGCACAGAGGAGAACGAGCTGAGCCCATCAAGCTGCAACACAACAGCAGGGCTGGCACTCACCTTCTGCTTTTCCATGTACAGCAGAGCACTGCAGAACTGGCATCTGCCAGGAGGATTTGTTCCCTCCCTGAATACCTGCACCGCTGCTTTCCCCCTCCCCGTGCTGCTGTCAGGAGAGCTACAAACAGGTTCACACCTGCTGCATAGCTCGGGGTTGAAGGAATGCATGTGCAAATTTGGCAGGTAGGAATTGCTCTCTCCAAATCACTTCTTGAAATAGGAGCTCTCTGCTTTTCCTGCCTGCTGTTCTGTTTTTCGCTTTCTTCTTGCAATGCCCATATTAAAATGAAGATTTTTATAACTTTTTTTTTTTTAATCTTCTTAATTCATTTTCATGGTGGGGCTGTAATCAAATCCAAACTGGCACTTCTGGGAGTCCAGCCCCAATGTTGTATGAGGGTTTTAAAGGTGTGCACAGTTTTTTCTCTCACTCCCCCAATTTTTTTTCCCTTAGTAATTTTTGTGATGTGGATTTGGACCTGACACAACTGGTATCATTTGGGATGTAATGACTTTTTCTCCTGGTTTATTTGGGAGTTGTTTAACCTTTTGCTTACCTTTCTCAAGTTGAAGCTAACTTCTAATTGAAAAATCCCATTTGGAATCAAAACCCACTGAAAATCTTTGGATTCAGTGCACTTAAATACAGTACTTTATTTCTCGAATTTTTTAATCTGTTTTTCTTGGCTTAAATGACTCACCAGATTTTTTTTCCAATTTAATGAAAAGTTTTGGCATTCTGAAAGGGCATTTTTTGCAGGACTAACTGTTAACTGATTGTTGTTTCCTGTTACTGTTTATTACATTGTAATTGTAGTTTTTCACATCAGTGCAGACCATGGACAACCCCAGCTGGGCAGATATATATATATATTTTTATAAATATATATATTTTTTTATAAATATAAATATAAATATATATATATATATGCAGAATATTCAAAACTTTCCAAGGGAATTGTGCATCCCTGGATAGGAAATTTCTCTCTCTAACAGCTGAATACCTTTTCTCATTTCTCTGTGGACTCCTCAAAGTCCCCAACCCCCAGAAGTTCACAGAGCACAGCTAAAAACTGTTTCAGGTTCATTCCCACTTGCTCACAGAATGTAGTAGTTCAGCCAAGACGTGCTGCCCCACTGGTGTTGCTTCACTGGAGCAAGTCACAGCCAGAAATAAAGGCAGGGGCTATTTTTTTCTTCTCTAAGTATGTTCAAAACATGAATTTCCATGAGTTTCCAACATAAGACCTATATCTGCATGGTAAGTAGAGTCACTTTCACTTGCAAATGAGGTTGGATCTGCTAAAAAATCTGCTAATTTGCAATAAAAATAGCATCCATCTTTGCTCTGCAAATATAGTCTCTTTGAAAACTGTCCCATTTTCAGAACTGCAGCAGCTTGTAGGATAGGAGAAAGGGGAAGGAGGAAATACCTTGCATTTGAAGTCACTTCATATTTCTCCAGGACTATTTCACACACCTTTAGTCATTATGTTGCATTTTGTGTTGTCACATTAATTTTCACAGTAACAGACTGATAGAAACAGCGTGCACTGCAGAAGCAAGGGAAGCTGGATTGATTGGGAGGGAGAAGGATTTGTTCAGACATAAATATCTCCTGCCATATTGAGGGGAGTTAAAAAAAATGGCCAGCCAAGAAAATGCTTTTTTGTAGGAACGTTCTGTTTCTCTCTTTTTCCTATTTTTTCCCCCCTTTTAATACATGCTTTAATGTGAGAGACCAGGAAAAAGGGGAAAGTGAGTGGCTATTTAATGGCTCTGAGGTGCTGAATCCAAGTGCTCTTCCAGAGGGTGAAACTGCAAGGAATGGGAGACAAGGAAGGTGAAAGGGTGTGTGGAATACGGTATTAAATAAGGAGGCCTGGTCATGTAAGGTCTTGTTAGGGAAACTGCTGACTTTCTTGCAGGTTAAATGCTTGAAGGAATTGCAGAGTCAGGCTCCTAGAAAATGAGGGCACACACCAAAAAATCAGCACCTCAGCACACAACCAGGTGAGAACATCAGGTGCAGAGAGGAAAGCCAGTGCAATGCCTCCCATCCCGATCTTCCTGCACCCCAGGAAGGATGCAGAGATTGCAGAGAGGAGCAGGTACTGCTGTCCCTGCACAGCAGCATCCACCTGGCCGTCACCTTTATCCCCTGGGATGGGGCTGTGCTGTGCAGCTCTGCCCAGACTTTCAGAAAGCTGTTCCAGCACTCACATCTGCTGGCTTGGCAATGCTGCTTTTGCCCTGCCACGGCCAGTGGGATGACTTTCAGTGCAGGCTGGAAGCATTCCTTGGGCTCCCATGGCTTTTCCTTTAAGGGAGGAGCTGAGAGATGCCTCAGCTTTGGAGCTGACTGAGTTCTCTGCTGGCACTTGTCACTCCTTGAGTATTCTGGGCTAGAGCTTGTGGTCTGGTGTAAGAAAATAAATCCGCCTCTGAGGAGGCTTGAAGAAAAATCCCAGTATCTGATCAGAGGTTTTGCTATTAAGGATGGGATCAGTTGCAGCTCTAGGAATGCCTTGTTCCTCACACTTCTCCTGTGCTAAGGACAGCTGGGATGGGTCACACTGTTCCTTGTGCAGCATCTGAGCCTTGAACTGAGGTTTCCACTTGATATGTCCAAGTTTCTGACACCAAAAGCCTTGGGTGGAAACTTGCTTATGTCTGGCTGGTTGGCAGCAGGCAAAACTCTTAAAGGAAGAACAGCTAATTGCATATTCATAATGGCACATACTTGAGAAAAGCCCTTAATTTCTGCTGTGGTGGATCTGGAAATTCACCCCTGTCCACGCTCAACAACATCCACCCCCAGTCTCTGAAGAATATGGATCAAGCAGAGCTTTTTGGCCCTTTTCCTCTGAGAAAGAACCACTAATTTCTCCAGTTGGAGCACATTATTTTTTTAACAAAAGAGCATGATACAGCTCTATACACCAGTTGGAAGCAATGTGATTTGTGTCATGAATACTAATATGCATTTGACAGTATCCTATAAATTCAACACGTTCAGAAGAGCGTTAACAAGAGTTGTAGGAACCATACCTAAATTCTTCCCCTACTTTTTTGTCAATTAAAGGAAAAGGAAGCTAGTGAGAATCTGTATTTGTATCCAAAACAAATATGGCTTGGGTCACGACAAGACTTCTGCACGCCGTGCTAGACCTGGGTCTACAGCACGTTCATTGATTTTTGTCTCCATGAATCACCCTAAAGCTATAGGCAACAAAAGCTGAAGCTATGTAGATGTGATTTCTAGTTCATTTGTTGTTCATTAGAAAGATTTTGTCTCTCTCATTTGCAGCACCCCTGCTGCTGCATGTTCATTAGGAGAATGGAACGTATTCCAAATATTTCCTAGCTCTGGCAGGGCAGATGGTAGAAAGTAATTTTCCAAACTCTTCTGGAAAAGGGGGGGAGAGGGGGGGAACACACCCAAATAACCCCAAGTCACCCCCTGCACGCCAGAAGAATTTGGTATTTCTGAGTGCAGACGTGCCGTACACTCTCTGTCTCTCTGGTTGTACAGTGCAGCGTGTCGGAGTGGTGGGAAGTGTGTATGAATGGGAATGTATCACATTACATGTGGGATGTTAGCAAGGCTGGGATTTTTTTTCACAGGAAACTGCATTTGCAAAGAGCACACAGCAACACGCAGTACCCTAAAAGATGTGTGTGAAGGAGTGAGCAGGATTCATTTCCCTAAATCTTCTGGGCAACCCAATGCCTGAGGGAATCCCAGGGAGGGAGGACAGAGCCTGGGCCCCTCTGCAGGGTCCCCGTCCAGCCCTGTGCAGAGGCGTGAGGCAGCCTGGAAGTTTCTCAGACACCCCATCCCCACTGCCTGCCCTGGGCCGGCGCGGGCAGAAGGATGTCCCAGTGCTCAGACAATGGTGGAGGAAGCAGCTCTGGCTGCATTTCCCTTCTGCTCCCTGGGGAGCCAGGGGAGCACACAAGCCAGGGCCAGATTTAGCTCTTGGATCCACATGAAACATCCCTGTGCCGACTGCTCCCTTCCGCCGTGCTCGGGCTCTTGTCACGGGAGTGGAAGTGGCGCACACGAGGGGAACAGAGGGGCCGAGCCCGAGTGCAGCACCGGGCCGGGAACACAATGCGGGGGAAACAAAGAGCGGGGCTGTGTTTGCTGCCTTCCCGGGGCCATTCACTCCTCCTGCTTGGAGCCGTTTCCTCTTTTCAGGAGCCTCTTGACCTGCAGCTCCCTCTCCTCGGCAGACAGACCCCACGGCTGGATCCTAATGCCTCTTCAGATCAAACCAGCAAAACACTCGGAACACAGAGCCCGAGCTGTGTGTTTGCAGGCAGGCTTTAAGCTCCCTGCTGCTGGCACCGGGGGCTCCTGTTTGTTTTCCAGCTCCTGGGGACAGCAGTGGTGCTCTTGAAGTCAATACAAACAATCCAGGAGAGGCTTGAGGCAGTGCAGCAGAGCTTATCCAAGTGCTGCCATCCCTGGGACTGGGCTGTGCTCCTGCCGATGGAAGGTGCCTCCAGCACTGACCTGGGCTGTCAGCTCAGGCCTGCACACCCCAAATCTCACACAAAGAAACCTGGCAGAACACAGAATTTCCTCAAAAGAAGGGGGCCAATTGACCAATCCATGCTAAGCCACCCAGCTTGGGAAGGAGGTGCTCTGACAGCTGCTCTAAAGCCCGTCAGATTTTCAAAGGTCGCTATCAGTGATGGATGTTCAAGTCCCCTCTTTCTCCAGGCACTCTCGAATTGCAGTGGATGGGTGCAGGTGGAGGTGTTGGGGGCCCTCACTCTGTTCATTTCATGGAATCACAGAATGGTTTATGTTGAAAAAGCCCTCTAAGGTCATCAAGTCCAGCCATTCCCCCAGTGCTGCCAAGGCCACCACTAAACCCTGTCACCCGAAGCAGCCCATTTACACATCTTTTACACCGAGTAGGAGGCAGGAGACCCACTGGGCCCGTACTCAGCTTTCAGGCAGCTCCGTCCCCTGGGATCCGCCCTCTCCCTACTTAAGTGCTGGTGCTTACCCGTGGTGCAGGAGGCGGGGTGGGAAGCGGATGCATCCCGGAGCCGCCCTGACCTTAAACCTCATTGCTCGCTCCCCCAGCAGAAAAAATCGAGAACATTCCTGCCCAAGAGCCGAGCGTGGTGCCCCGTGGGAGCTGCCTTTCCTCTCTGGCTGGCCAGAGCTTCCTCCAGCCGGGACCGTCCCAGCAGCTGAGATTCAGGGACTCGTGTATCCCACATCCAGCACCTGAACCTCTGCTTCCCACAGGCAGGCTGAGTTTAAAACTCCTCTCCATCAGCTACGGCTGGTGGCCTTCAGAGATGAGCAGGGGCTGTAATTGATTCGTCAGGGCTCCTGTTAATTGGGCTTTGCTCCATTGTTGTGATATATTTCGTTCCCGATTATTACGCTCTGGAGCCAAGGTTCCTTTAGGTAATTTACGCTGTAGCCTACGTATGTGTAAAAAATTTATTGCACTCATGTTTTTAATTAAAATGCATGCGATAATACTAAAAGCAGAGAGGGAGAGGGAGGGAGGAGAACGCAGATTAAGTTTTTAATTGTTTTAATAGTGAGATTTGTTTCAGAGAGAACAGGGCATATTGGTTTCCTTGGAAACATTGGCGATGTATTAGCTGTATAAAATCTAGCATAAAAGATTTGAGAAAGTGAAGCCTTTAGGTTTTAACTGATGTTATAACTCTTTTCACTTGGAAAATCAGATTCCAAATCGTGCTCCCTGGAGTCCTAGAACGGTGTCTTTTCTGTGTTTTCCCTTAAACCTTAGATTTTATAATTTCATAGATTATCAGAATCATTAGAAATCCAAAACTGCAATAACAACAAGAAAAAAAAAACCCTTCAACAATTCAATATCCCTGATTCATACGATTTAATTAGATGTGCCTGTAAGTTCTCTTTGTGCCAAACAGTACCAGGCTCAGGCAAGGCTCCATGTGATTTGAGAAAGAAGTGCAAAAAATTTGGCTTTTTTACATGTTCCAGTAAAACTAGAGATTATTGGTTATGGACAGGGGTGATGTTTTATACGCATCCTGTATGCAGTTGTTTTATTGTACATCACCTGGATGCACAATATTCAATGCACAGGCAGTTTCAAGCTCAGGGAATCACTGAGGCTGATGATGATGATCTGCCCTCACACAAAGTCTACAAGGCCTCTGTTTTTTCTGGCTTGTATTTTAGGAACCAGAGGACCCGCAGAGAACCTCACCCGCAGAAACAGCATGTCAGGTTTGGGGCTACAACACTCCAAGGCAGCACAGGAGGTCAAATGTACGTTTCAAGGGTCTTCTCATCTGAAATTAAAACACTTTCTCTTTGTTCTCTTTGAAAAGCAGGCTCTCAAATTATCAGTTTTGTCTCTCTGTGAGGGAGGATTCAGCTCTCTGCAGCCGGGTGGGACTGAAACAACCACTTTTAATATCTGTGATTCACCTCTGAGCCCAAACTGTGGTGATACAGTGCATCTGGGGATCAAATACTGCACAAACGCTCTCTTTGGAACAAAAGGGGGGAAAGTAGACTGCAGATCAAGTACCAGATGTAGGATTTTGGACCATCAGAGAAGAGAATGGATGGCTTGGTTTTAGCATGTAAGACTAATCACTCAGTTGAAATCATTTCAGCAGCTGAGTAAATAGACTTATGGAAAAGACATTTATGGGAGCATTTGTGTTCCAGGATCCTCCCTCTTTCCTAGCCCTGCCGTTTGTTTGCTTTTCTGTCTCGCTGGTGTCGAAGCCTCCCCTCTCGCAGGTTTACGAGGCAGCGGTGCCGGTGTCCGACGTGCCCCGTGCGAGCCGAGCGGCTCCGAGCTGCCCCGGGACAGGGCCGGATGGCGAGCTCGGCTCCGGGCCACCGAGGGACCGGCAGCACCGGGCCGGGCTCTCCATCGCACACAGCGCTCCACGGCCGGCGCTGCCCCGCTCCCGTCGCTCCAGCAGCGGCGCCCAGCTCGGACAGTCCCGGGTGTTCGCCGGGGTGTCACGGAGCGCCACGGAGGGTGTGAAGTGAGTAAAGCCTAAAGGAAAGCAGAGTTTAAGGGCACGGGCCAGGCAGGCTCGGCCTGCACAGGGAATGGGGACTTCATGGCCCAGCCCTGCCTGCCGGTCCGTCTGTCCTGCCCGGTGGGTGCAGACAAACCCTGCCTGTCCGTCTGTCCTGCCTGGCCTGAGCCCTGGCTGTCTGTCCTGCCCGGCCAGTGCAGGCAGAGCCCCCACTGTCCGTCCGTCCGTCCGGCAGTGCCCAGCTCAGGGCAGGGCCCGGTCATCGCTCGACGCCCCGTAGAGGTGATGCCGTGTGTCCCTGCCTGCCGTGCGTACGGGCGGTGAGCCGGTTCATGACCGGGGCAGGAAGCGCTGGCAGCGCCGCGGCTGCCGGACACACCCAAGGCGCGCACAGCCCGCAGCGCCGGGGTCGGCTCCGCCGGCGCGGGGCCCGCGCTGTCCCTTTAAGGCGGCGGCGCGGGAAGGCGCGCGCTGCGCCTTTGTCACGGNCGCCGCCGTCACTTCTGATTGGCCGAGCCCTCGCGGCCGTCGCCGTCGGGGGCGGGGCAGCGCCTGCCCGTGACACCGGGGCCATCTGGGGCTGCCCCGCGGCCTCCGCGCGATTTAAAGGGGCCGCGCCCCGCAGGGCGAGGCGAGCTCGGTTCTGGGGGCACGGTCCCGCTGGGTTTTCCAAGACAGACCGAGGGCGCATTCCCGGGAATACCATTATGGTACCCCGCGAGTGATGGTGATGGAGGGAGGAGAGCTCGGGCTCGCCCTGTGCTGCCGCTGAATGGCGACTTAGGGCAGGGGCATCTCCAGAGCCGCCTCCTCCTCCTCGTCCCGGAGTTTCCCTGTGGCAGGCGCGGAGGGGCTCCAGGGATGCCTCCCGAGCTGCTGCCGGCGTTGGGCCGGGGCAGTGAGCGGGGCCTGCCCTGCCCGGCAGCTCCAGCCCAGCCGTGTGTGCCCAGGCAGAAGAACGCAGAGCGGAGCCTGCGTTTGTCTGAGCTCACCTTTCATGCGAGAAACAAAAGCACCAAAGCGCAGCAAATGAGTTTTGACAAACGCGAGCGTGTGCGTGTGTAGTATTTTTGCAGTGAGTGCACTGGGTGGGTGTCGATGGGCATCGAACAAGGACGGTTCAATCCATGAGCTGCTCGCAGCTGCTCCGCTTCCAAAACGCTGCTGAGAGTGGTTCCGAGCTGCCTTCCAGCATCACTCAAGTGCTTCCTCGGATGAGCCTGAAGTCTTCACTCGGCTGTGGCAGAGCTCAGGGTCACCTTTGTTTGCTTTCCAGAGCGCCATTCCCTTCTCCAAAATGCCTGTTTTTTCCTTAAGCAAAGTCAGGGATTATTTTATGTTTGTGCAGTTAGAACTCTTCCCTCGGCGCTGTTTTATTTTACATGTGCCATCCTGGTTTCTCTAGCCCAAGAAGATGAAGTGTGCTCAGGCGGGGAGCTGTGAATTCAGAGGGTGATGTATTTCCTACCAGTGCCTCAATAAAATGTAAAGGTAGGGTGGAGTCTCCAGTGATGTCAGCCGGAGTTATATCAGGCCCCAAGTGAGACAGAATGGGTTGGAATTACATTCTGGTGGCTTCAGTGAAAAATTTTCATTACAAACAAATACTCCCTGACTTTTTATCCCTCCTGGTTGGGAACAAAACCTCCTAAGTGGGGCCCTTAACTAGAGCTGCTGAGCATCCACGTCCCTGTGGCATTGTTGTCCTCTGTGGTAGCAGAGATCCTGTTCTAATTGTTGGGGAGAAAACCTGAAAAGCAGTTAAAAAAAATAAACTTGAATTGAGAGGTTAGTCACCAGAAAGTGGAAACCATGTCTGGAATTGTTAGAAATAAGGCTTGCTTGAAAATAAATATAGAATTATTCACCATGGTAACTATTGCCCTATTGCGTTAGTGCGTATCGATTTAACATTAATCCAAAGACTAATGCTGTGAAATATTTGGACTCTTTAATGGACAACTGTTTAGTTAACAAAGCTTTGGGGAGTTGTGGAGTTTTTTTGTTTTGTTTTTCCTTAGGTTGTCTTGAACACAATTTGACTCTTAAGGTTACTTATTTCTCAGAGGGATCTTGCTTTTCCATTACACTTTATGAATTTATCCATAGCGCTGCACTATAATGATCTAAGTGATGCTGGAGTGCTGCAGTGAGGAATAAAAGGAAAGATTTAAATGTGACTGCACAGGCAAATGCCTGACTTCTGGTCTGGCACTGAGAGAAATTACGTTACAATCCCCGACTAGCCATGGCAGACCGATGTGCCCATGATGTGCCCATGATCTAAAGGATGTCCAGGGATCCCAGATGACCTCAGAGCTCCTGTGTGTCCCTTTCCATGGCTGCAGAGCCCGAGGCCCAGGGAGCAGCCTTGGCTTTCCCTGAAATTTTACGGCAAACCCAGGAAGCGAAGGGAGATCTCGTGGTTCCAGACTCATCCTGGAGCCGTCTGAGGTGTCTCCAGGGAAAACATGAAAAGAAGTGGAAAAAAGCTGATCAGTGACAGAATACAGGAGCCAAAATCAACAACAGTGTGTTCTGGAAATGTCCCACAGATGAGCAGCACTCGCTGCTGGGACAGAAGCTCTGACAAATGCGTTGGGCTGGAGGCTGGATGGTGTCATTACAAAGAACAGGGTGAAGCATTTAAGTTAGCTGATGTACTTTTAATTTTTACAAGCTCATCTGGGATGACTTTAATTATTTGTTCTTAAATCATGGTGGAAAAATGCTGATTATTCTTAAAGCCACATGAGTCGTTCAGATGAAATGGAGATGGTGGTAAACAGCATTTTTAAACCAGCATCGACTTGCAAACAGTTATTTTTTCTTTATTTTTAAAGAAGGTTGGGAAGATGTGTGAACTTGCAGCAGCCTGCACCTGAAACGGGAGCCTTTATCCACCAAAGATTTGTGAACTTGTAAAAACTCCCCCTAGAACAAGCTGAGTCATGGGGTGAGGGCAGGCGCCTCTCCCCTGCTGGAGCTGCCTCTGCCACAGCTGCAGTGCAGCCTGGGCACCGGGTTCTGGCAGTGCCACCGCTCGGGCCACCCCATCTCCTGTCCCTGTGCCCAGGGGCGATGCCTTTTGGAAGGCAAAGCCGTGCCTGTTGCAGCAGGGATTGCAGAGAAGGATCCTCCACTCAAGGAACTGACCTGCCTCGGAAGAATAATCCATTGCTTAGAGCTGCATTCACCCTCTGGAGACTGTTTAAGGGTGTCCCAGCTGTCTCAAAACCCAAGAATTCAGAGTGGAATGTGAACTGGGGCCACATCCACGTGGCCCAGGAGCTCAGAGGGCTCGGCAGAGGTGGCAGGGCTGGTGCTGCCAGCTGGGATCTCACATGACACGGGGACACGTGCAGTCTTCACCTTGACTTACTTATGGCAGTACTACGTGTTTTAAGTGCAAAGGATGTTAGTTGCAAGCTGGTAGGCTCAGATAAGCTTCCAGCCACCTTTTCAGGCCAGTCAAGCAAGGTCCTTTGGAAAAGTGTCACTAATATTCAACTACCAAGTGTTTTAAACATAATATAAAGATATATTTCCAGATAAATAATAATAAAAGTGGGTTGATTGATAAGGCATATCTGAACTGGAATTTGTCTTTAGAATTTTGACCGTGTGTGTGCCTGGCTTTAACTTCCTTGATATCCTTTCTGGGGCTGGTGGGCCCAGTGTCCCTGAAACAGGGGTAATGTTTCTTCACATTTTCACAAAGCATTTCTAAAAATCTGACAGCCACAAAATATATTGAGCCCCCAGAAATAAGCTGAAGGAATCAGAATTACCCCTCCTGCGTTACTGATGAGGAAACTGAGGCAGGGAACAAAACAGAGAATAGGATTGGAAATGCTCTATCTCCAGTTCTAGCACAGATTTTTTTCACATAATTGTCCCTAATCTCCCTGCACACCAATTCCCACCTCTGGTGCCACCCCAGCACCTTCCCCTGCCTTTGGGAATGGCACTTGCTGGATAATTCACGTGTGCCCAGTGCTTGCTTCTCAAAGCTCGTTTCTATCCGAGCCACACGATCCTCTTCCGTGTTTCCTTTGGATTAGTAATTCTTGGGAGTTACCATCTGTCGAGTGGCAAAGAGTAAAAGATTAAACAACCTTGCAATTCCTTGTTCCTTCTCTGCAGGCATTTTCACAGGACTGGATGGGGCTGCAGGAGTAAAGTACAGGTGGGTATTTAACATTAGTTTGTAGTAGTCATGTAGAAATAAATTCCTTTTTTGGGTAGGGAAATAAAGGTTAAACCTTACCCAATGAGTGCCACTGTCTCTGACCCAAATTTTGAGACCATCCATCTTCTGTGATTGCTTCAGCTTTGTAGGAATAGGATTTCTGCTGGTTGGTTGCCTGTCCCCACCTCAGTGCATCTTCCCAGCAGCATCTCTGGGGAATGCAGGCCCAGCTGGGGATGCCTCAGATACTCCCAAATCCTAAATCAGAGCTGTCAACAGTTATGGGGAAATGTGCTTTCTTAGAAGATAACTGAAGCTGCCTTTATCTCCCAGTAACAGGATTCACCAAGTATTATAGCAGCTACTTCGCACCACTGCAGTTAAGCTTGTTTCAGCATTTTCATTATAAACCTTTGTTTTCACAGGTTTATTTCCCAGAAAAAATATAAAAATCTGTCTTGACTAAAGCTTGGCACAATGAGCCCTTAGGGAAGAGATGATGTTTTTTTCCTTTTACCTGTCTTGCAGTGAATGGGGTCACTCCATTTTACAGCGTGTGGTGTGAAACAAAAGTGGGAATGTGTTGGGAATAGTTCCTGAGCTCTGAGCAGCACCCCTGGCACTACCATGGGAGGTAATGGTAGAGTTTTCACTGAGCTCAGCCATGGCCAGGCTGGCCCTTACAGGTTTATCCCCCCCATTTATTTTCCAATCTTTCCCATTTTTCTGTCTGAAATGCAGCACTGGGGACTGGCTGTGTGAAGTGAGGCTGAAGCCCTGTGGCTCAGTGCTGTAGGGCCGGGGCTGAAGGGGGTCCCCACAGTTGGGTGGATGTTGCGGGGTGAGCCTGACTTTGGGGTGCTTTTCCAGCAGGAGACACAAATCCAGGTGCTTTTGGAGCTGATCTGCAAAAGCTCTGCCAGCTGCTGCTGGAGGCTGGGAGCTGGGGGTGCCACGGGACCCACCTGGGTGGGCTCAGTGCAGGTGGTACTGTGGGTGCGTGGGTGGGTGCAGTAATGTGACTGGAGCATCTCTGATGAGGAATGGCTGAGAGAGCAGGGCCTGTTGGGACTCAAGAAGGGATGACTGAGACGGGACCTCATCAATGTGTGTAAATATCTAAAGGAAGGGTGCCAAGAAGATGGACCAGGCTCTGCTCGGTGGGGCTGAGCAATAGGACAAGAGGCTACAAAACTGATGGCCAGGAATTTCCACCAGAACACGAGGAAGAACTTTGTTCCTGTGCAGGTGAACGAACACTGAACAGATTGCCCGGGGAGCGTGTGGAGTCTCCCTCGCTGGACATATTCCAGGAGCCGTCTGGACACAATTCTGTGCCCCGTGCTCTGGGATGACCCTGCCTGAGCCGGGAGGTGGGACGCCAGGTGACCCACGGTGGTCCCTTCCAGCCTGACCCGCTCTGCGGTTCCGGGGGCCCCGCGCCCCCCGGCAGCTGCCGCCGCCCCGCCTGGGCGCGTCCCGGGGCGCTGCCCCCAGCCCCGGTCCCG
>VZSE01015292.1:2032339-2055627 GCA_013398275.1 Promerops cafer
TTTTTTTTTTTTTTTGGTGTGTGTGTGTTTAAATGTATAACTTCATGGGGCTGAACAGCACGGCCGTAGCTATTCAGCCCAATGTGTCCTGCACATGCAACTGCAAAAGGTCTTTGTTCCAGAGCATGGAGATCAGTAAGTACCCGTCCTGCTGCTCCCGGGGAGGGTGCGGGAGGTGCTCGGGGTGCGGGAGCGCCCGGCGGCCCCGCCGCGGGCGGGGAAGTTCCCGCGGGGGCTCCCGGCGGCGCCCGGGACCCTTGGCTGCGATGCGCTTTCCCGGAGTGGTTTTCCTCCCCCTCCGTGCGAGCCCCGCTCTCTCATCTGTTGCCGCTGGGATGTCGGTGCGGGTGTGACACGGCGCGGGCCGGGCTGGCGGAGCTGCCCGGGATCAGCCTCCCCCGGCCGCTCCCCGCCGGCACCGGGGCTCAGATCCCCGCTCTTCCCCATCGCGACTCCATCACCGCCCGCGTCTCGCCCTTTCCCCGCGATGTCCCGGTGCCCCTGCCCCGCGCCTTCCCCTCCTGCTGGGGTGATGCCTGGGGGATCCCGAGCCTCCTCCGGGGATCTGCGCTACCCCCATGTAAATCGCCCTCGCCTCGGTACCGGGGGGCACCGCGGTCCGGACACCCGAGTAGGGTTTGTATTGGGGAACCTGTTCCCCCCGTCTTCAGCCCTTCGGGGCTTTTTGTTCCGAAGGGCGATTTGGGTTTTTTTCATTAATATTTTTCAACCCTCGCAGAGTAGCAGTGAGGGCAGTGCCTGACCTAAATATTCACCACTTCTCTATGTGCTCTTTCCCTCTTGGAAATGGAGTGCACGGAGGTGAGAGAGAAGGAATATGCTGAGGGGAGAGGAATGAGCTGGGCTCTTCGGCAGTTTTAATCAAATGCTGTTTTCTGTAAAGGGAAGGTTTTCAAGGCATCCCAGACCGGGAGGGTTGTCAGGATTGTACCCTGCTTAGCGCCTTGTTCAGTGCCGTGAAATCCAAACCCTGCACAGACTAATGCAAAATGGCCCAAAAGGAAAACTTGGGAAAGAGTCTGGATTTTGCATATATTCCTGGCACTGCGACGGGGCAGGCTGGCGCTCGGTGCGTGCAGGGAGAGCCAGCTGAGCTGTGCCTGTTTCTGCTAGCACAGGATCTGCCCCGTTACCTCCAGCGGGGCTGCAGAGCATCTGTCCCTCGGTATTTCGGGTGGCTTTTGTCCAGTGTCATCTGCCTTCTCCTTCTCCGGCTTCATCCTTGTTTAATTCAAGTGTCTGAGTCCCGGAGAAGGTCTGCAGGCATTTGTATACCAGGTACTAAAATGTGTTCATTCTGAATTTTAGCATAAACCATACCCTTTGTACTGTATGCACTTTTAATCTTGATTTGATCTCATTCGTGTTCAGACAAAACTAAGCTGGATTTGCCTGATTTTATTAACACTACTGGTACTGAATAGACCATTATTCTTCCCTGACTTTAACAGGCCGGGCTAGATGTGCATACCAATAGCAGTGTATAAATAATGAAGATACAGTTCTTTTTTGTGTCAGCCAGTTGCTGAACACAAACTGTGTCCCACAGAATCCCAAGGATGTGTCTAATCAAGGCTCATGGTTGTGATAAAAGTTGTGAATTAAAATGTGTAATGTCTTTTGAAGAAAAAGCTTCTATTCCAGTCTAACTCTTGGCATGAGATTTTGTTGGAAAAACTCAGGCTTTTCATTTCACTCCTTGACTTTTTAGAAATAGCATAATTTATAATTTTTCCCCTCATTTTTGTCAGCATATGAAAGGCTTGGTAAGAGGCAGGTGCTGCTTATGGATGGGGGGGGTGTGAGAGACAGGGAACAGTGAATTACACCCGAGGAGACCTTGCCTGGATTCGGATGGGTGTTGTGGGAGCCTCCTGCCTGATGCTCCCGAGGTCCTTCCCTGACCTGTCCCCTGCCCTCTGTCAGCTCTGGGGTCCTGACACTCAGATGCTGAGTTCCGAGTAACTCCTGGGAGCCTTGGAGTGAGCTCCCTTATTGCTGCCCTTCCTTATTTCATGTTGGGGTAGGTTTCTTATCACCAATGTTATAATTTATTTCCTGCTGATGGCAGGCAGCGTTCGCTCACCTCTGTGCTACAGGAGAGCTTTGGTGGCACTACAGGGGCTGTTACCTGACCGCTTCCTCCACCTGGCTCCAGTGGAAAGGGCAGAGCTGAGCCTCCCCGAGATAAATTCATTCTACAGCGTTTTTGCTCCTCCAGTCGCTTGATTTTGTGTATCTTTCTGATACGACTTTGAGGGAACCTCAGAGCAGCTACCACCAGATGCTCCTTAATTTTTCAGCCAAAATTTTCAGTTACCAGGCAGGAACGCTTCAGGAAAGCGGCACGGGGAAGAACACGCGAACTCCTCTGACTTACAACCCTCTAAATAGGTTAACTGTCCAAATGCCCAAAACCCTTCTCCTCGCAGACTTCGTTCCGTATGGCGGCTGCGGCGCTGCGGTGGAGGAAGCAGCTGGTTTCTGTGTGTGGCGCTCCCAGATTAGGATTATAAAAGGGCTTTTTGGGGGCGGGGGCGCGAGTCTCGCCCGCCGCCGGGCTGGAGTGCCAATATGCCGGGCGGTGCTAAGCAGCCAGACGTCTGCAGCAGTGGGCTCTAATCGCCTCGGCTGGCTGAAGGAGGTCAGGGGTGACCGGCGTGGCGGAAGAGGCTGTAAATAACTAATTATTTGGCGCGGGGAGCGGAGCGAGGCGCCGTGCCTGCCTCCCCACCGGGCACCGGCACCTGCCCGCTCCGGCCGTCCCGCGGGCACGGCTCCCGGAGGGTGCGGGTGCCAAGGCGGGGATCCCGCGGGCACCTGGGCATCCCTGCCGGAGGTGTGAGGGCAGGTCTCTCCGGGCTGGGTGGCTCCCGGCAGAGGCTGTGCTCGTGCAGACGCTTTGGTTATCCAAGGCCTTTGGCATTTTTGGGAGGCGTCCTTGCATCTCCCAGGATGGAGGCTGATCCCCCCAACTGCAGCGCCGAGTCCGTCTGGGCTGAGCGAACCGTGAGAGCAGGTTCCTGTGCAAGCCAAGACTTCTAGGTTTTCACATTCTTTGGTTTAATAACAAACCAAATGCATATGGCTCAACCAGGGATCACATCTCCTTTCCACTTTCACACTGCTTCTCTGACAAATGCATTTCTTTCCTGACACTCTGTCGCTGGCAGTTGTGGCTTATTCCAGGGCAGAGTGGATAAAACCATGTGCTTCTTTATTCCCCCCCCAAAGTTTTCCTCATGGAGGGAAGCCAGAGCTGCTCCCAGTGTTTCAGCAAGCCCAAAAGTGCTTGCACAGAGGATGTTCAGTTTGTGGCATCTCAGTTTGACCTCAGCCAAACCAGGGAGTTCCCTGTGTCTGGCTCTGGTCATGAGTCTGTGACAAGCTCTGCTTTTTGCTGAGACCAGCGTCCCAAGGTGTGATCCTGGAGGAGCAGAGCATGGGTGGCTTTTGCTTATGGTGGCCCAGGAGCTGTCTGTGTGTGCCCTTGGCCGTCCCAGGGGACCCAGACCCTCTGCAGTCCCAGCTCTGTGGGTCCCACCTTTCATACCCAAGGAAAGGCCTGATTCCCTGAGCCTGGACAGCACAGGGGTCTTTATTAAAAATACAGTTTATTTTGTGCCCTCAGGTAGTGATTTTGATCTTAGTGTTTTATAATTGATGTCGAATGGGAGAATGAAAAGAGACAGAGGGGGAGATGCAAGGAAAATAGTCAAACTTTGTTTTTTTCCTGTGGGTGAACACCTGGATTGTGCTGTGGTGCACAGCAGGACTGGCACACGGCACCAGAGACGATTCTGTATGATCAGAGGTGATAATTTATAATGCCAGGTGGAGGCAAGACACGGTTCATTCTTCCTTTTCAGTCAGTGTCAGGGTGTTTGCTGCAGTAAGCCCTGTTACCTTCTGGCATGGAAGCATCCTCCACCCCCTGAATGTTTGCCTCTGTAGTGTGTTTTGAGATCCTCGTTGTGAGAACACCAGGACTGAAGGGTATGTGGGGAGCAGCAACCATATTCTTTTCCTTAAAGCCAGGAATTCCCAAGGTAGGCTCTGGGATTACCTCTAAGTTTTTGGGATATTGAATTGGCTGCTACCACTGCTTCCTTTGCGAATGGAGAGAAGAGTGCCCACAAACTTATGTTCTTACTTTTATTTGCTGTTGCTCATCAAATGTACTAATATTGTAGATTTCCCAGGCTGAAGTTGGTGGTTTGATCAATTCAGTTTTAGAATGAATTTGTATACCTAAATTATAAGTGGAGAGACATGAGAAGACCTTTCCAAGGGAAGTACCAAACTATATGGTGTCACTAATAGATGGTAATTACAATCCAGCTCCTTTCCTGAGTAACTCAGTGTACAGGCATGTCTGTCGATGTTGTTTCATTCAGGTAGCAGCCGCTGTCAGAATTTGCTAAGCCTAATTAGTGAAAGAAAAGGTAATTTATTTGCAGTGGTGTCTCCTGTGAAAACTGCCAACCAGTTTGCTTCCTAGAGGGAGATCCCATACTGGTGTGTGGTTTGTCTTATCAGATCCCTCCCGTTCTCTGGTACACGGTGCATCTGCTCTGGGCAGGTTTCATCAAAGTGACAAAGCCTGGCTGGAGAGCTGGTGAGGGGAGAGGTACAAGGGCCACTTCGCTGCAGTTGAGTGGAAACTTGGTTCACGCCACGAGCACGCTCCCAGACATCCATAAAGCACAGGAATCATTGGTGTGATGGGGCTGTTTTTATGCAGTGCTCTTCCTGTCTGTGTGGCCGAATTGCTGCGTGATTATTTTGTAACTATTTTGGGTGGCAGGAGGTGGGTCACTCCGGCAGGTGAGGAAATGCATCCCAGACCTGCTCCGTCTGCGAGTCCGGCACAGGGAGGAACAGGGAGGAATTCTGTGGCAGCAGGATCTGACCCCTCATCTCCATCTCCCAGAACTGATCAGCGGCTGCTGCGTTGCTGCTTCCGTGCTGCAGGGAATGCAGTAGTGGTCTGTGAGCTCCTCCAGGAGCCATGGGTGAGTGTAGGGGAGCGGGGCAAGTGTGATCCCGACGCTGAGTATGGGAGCAGCCCCCTGAGTGCCAGCACCTGGAACCTGGACACTGCTGAGGGCTGGAGAAACCCTGCACACACACCCCTCTGAGAGCTGGAGGGACCCTGCACACACGCACCACCAAGGGCTGACAAGTTCTCAGTACTTGAGGAGGTCTCGGGGTACTCTGTGTGTGTGTGCATGCAGGCATAAACACGTCTGTGAAACTTAATTTAGTAATACAGGATAGTGGCTCCAAGTGGACTGGTTAATGAAGAAGTTGGTAACCAGAGAAAGCAGTTGTGGGGTTTGGGCTTTTTTGATTTTTTTGTGTGTTTTTTTTTGAAGCAGATAAATTTCAGCTCTAAGAATTTATCGTTCAAATCAGAGGATTTGGGGAGCTATTGAGAGTAAAGAGAGCTTTGATGATTTGGCAAGGAATACAGCTTCTAAGGCAGCACTTTGATCTGCATTTTAAATGCTTCTTTGTAATGACAGTTTCACAATTTCTTTTCTCATTTTGAGTCAGTTTTGCAGAGGTATGTTTTGAGAGAAAATAGTAACAGCACACATTATTCTTGTTGGCTTTGGAGCCAGCTAGAACTTGTAGTTCATCCCAGATCTTTTGGCTACTGTGGTAAATTTATGATTGCACCAAAAAGGAAATTAGTAAAGATGTTAAATATTATCAAAGCTTTGCAAATCTTTTGAAATCTCTCCGGTGCAAAAACGAAACTTGCATTAGCATTTCTGCTGCAGTGTGTTGAACAGTGTTTATCCAAGCATCCACCTAATACTGCAGGTTCCTGATTTAGCTTTTTTTTTCTCCTTCTGAAGGACATGCTACTGTTTAGCACATGCATCCTTTCAGTCTTGCATTGCACCTGAAACCTTGGCTTTAATGACTCGAGCTTTCTGAAGACAACCCTACTGGGAACCTTTTTCTTTCCCTTCTATCTACAGCACCTCCTCAGATAAACTCTTGGTGAAGGGAGAAGGTTGTTGGTGCCTGCATGTTCTTATACAAGAGAGCTTGTTGCATTAATTTATGTAGTATGGAGAGGGGTAGGAATTGGGAATGTTTGTTAAGGTTTTAATTTAAATTTTCCATAGCATCTTGAATCCAGTTTGGGGAGAGGTTGATACCTCTCATTGGAAATCAGCAGCCTCAAGCATGAGAACAAATAAGCAGGTTTTCCCAAATTGGTTTAGAGCTGTGTGGCACTCTTCTGGTGCAGGTTTTGGCCTCTCCTGAGCTGTGGCTCTGATGAGCTGTCCCAGGCGGGCAGCTCTCTGCTTGTGGAGCAGGTGTGTAAAACAGGGCACACATTTCATTTGCAAGGTAAATTTGCCCAGGAAGTTGGGTCTGCAGTACATGCAAAGGGTACTGGTGGGCCTTAGATAAATAGTGCTGTGTGTACATTTGCCTTGCATCCCTCCCAGACTGTCAGTGACTGTGCTCACGGGGCGTTATCCCTGTTTTTGGATCTTTCTGGTGCAGGGTGTTGATTTGGAGCATGTGGCCCTGAGACGTGTCAGTCATCCATCCCACTCAGAGATGGTACAACCAGGGCACTGTCTCTGTTCAGGCTCAGGTTGGCATCAAGTCCACCTTCACTTTCAGATTTTTTTTTTAACTAAATGCTGCTTTTTCACTGTGCACAGCGAGGTAGCAGCGCTAAGGCCGTAATCCATCAGTGTCCCCTTTTTCTCCAGCTAGTCAGACTTGCCATTTCTCACTGGTGCAGGACTAGGCTAATGCTCCATTTAGAAGAGGGTGTGTTTTTCGCTGTGTGTGGTGTGTGTTAGCGTGTCCCAGACTGTGGTGTTATGTAAAGACACCTTGCACATCTTTGGAAACTTGCCTCACAAGTTGTCAGTGTTGGTGGATGTCCACAGTGCTTTCAAGTGGTTCACACATTTGTGTTTGGTGTATTCAGTCTCGCACATCTCTTTAATAAAATGCCTCAGACTGGGTAATTTTTCACTTGCAGTATACATAGAAAAGCGTGCAGTTAGAAAGGCAAGTGCTTTTGCACATGGCAGTTCTCTGAACCAATCCTGAGACCCTGCTGAAGCCTGCAGAGCTGAGGGATTGTGCCTGTGATGGTTTGTGCTCTTCAGCAGGTGCAACAGGATTTCCCACATTTGCAAACTTGGCCCAAGCAACCCAGCAAAGCAGAATTTAGCCTTGGCGAATGAAAACTGATTAACCCCCAGGCTTGGAGCGTACCAAGGATGAAAAAAGTTACTGGCACAAAAATCAAGGCTACTTTTCAAAGAATATGTGCAAGACATGGCTTGGGGATTTTTTTTCCATCTCTTCATTCTGTCCAATATGTAAAGTAGCTGGTTTGTTACTCTAACCCCCTACAAATGATTGTCAGTAATAATTCTGTAAAACTGTGAATCAACTCTGCATGACTTTGTGCAAATAGACTGAGTAATTTCTTTGTTCTTTTCTTCTTACTTTGTAATTGGAGTCTGTAAAAGCCCAAAGGTTTGGTCTTGTGGAAAGCATGATTCATTTATTGGTGTCTGTGCCGACTAGTTATCTTTCAGTAATTCCAGAGTGCTGCTACAAGCCAAGAGTGATTCATACATGGCTAAGTGCACAAACAAATGGGGTCATGGCCATCTGCAGAAACTTTTCTAATCTATTTATGGTATCGGAGAAAGAAGTGGGTGTATTAAGGATGATGGAATAGGTGTCAATTACATTAGTGACTATAACTGGTTAAGTAACGCTCACCATTACTCAAAACCACATCTGCTCCTTGCTAAAGATCACAACAGCAGGTCCTGTTTAAATGTTAACGCAGGTCTGATACGAGAGATGGATTGAGTGTCTCGCCTGCCTCCTGAGGAGCTCACCATCCTCACAGCTCTTCTGCCATCCTTGAGATTCAGACAGGCATCAGGAACTTGCACGGGGAATATTTGCAGTGGCAAAGTCCGTCTCTGCTGTTGCAGACCGTGGTCATTGTAAGCTTTACACACAGAATTTGGCCTTATACTTAGCTTGTGTTGATGATCAGGGTAGGGTTTGTCATTGGCACACCAGGCAGAATGGCTGTGCAACATCTCACAGTGCTGGTCAGATGGTCAGTTTTCCTTCCAAATGCATCTTCAGCGGTTTAAAATCTTGAGGGAAGATGACCAGCATCTTACAAAGTGGCCTTTCTCTACTTCTGTCCATTCTCACTAATTGTGAGAATTAATTTCCCCTTTGTAACTCTGATAACAAAGCAACCCTGGCTGCAGCTGTGTCAGAATTGCTCTGGTCAGGTTTTAGGCTTTTGCTTTGGGGGAGGCCATTTGCTCCTGCCCTGCTCAGGGGTGGAGGAGCTGGGCCCAGGGCTGGAGTTGGTTGTGAGAGAGTTTGAGACCAGCAATAGGAAACAGCAGGGCAAGGAGCACTCCAGAGGCCTTTGGCTGAGGGTCTCTGGTGGGCTTCCTCTGGACCCCTGACTGCCAGAGCCTGCCTGCTTATCAGCCTTGCGTGCTGCAGCTGCTTTTGCAGCTGAGATATGTACATCCAACAAGATCTTGCCCTTGCAGAGCATGGAGAGGTCTCACAGTGTGTTAGAAGCGTCCCACGTGCGCAGGATGGATGAGTGTTACTCATGATGACGCTTGGAAGCGGCCGTGGCTTCATCTCCCCAAGTGCTGGGAGACCTGTACAGTCACTGCTCAGTTTGATTTCAGAGGACTAGACTAGAACACAGAGCTCACGGACTCCAGTTTCTGTAAACTAAATTTAAGCATCAGCACCGGCCAAAAACATGGAAGAATTTGGCAATATGTTGCTGTTGTCCTTTCACTGATGTTTTGAGCACTGTGTTCTGCTGCACCCTCCCTGCACATGCTCCCATGAAGGGAGACAAGGCCTGGCTGACACCCTGAGTTCTCTGTGGAGGAGGAAGTGACCCAGACTTTTGCCCAAAGGACTGATGAGCCTCTCCTGATGTCTGAGGAGCTTTCTTCTCCTGCCCTTGCTTTACTTAAGTCAACAGATTGTGTAAGCCACATGCGAGATTTACCTGCAGGGCAAGTGGGAGAGAAGCAGTGCCATTTGGATGAATTCCCAAGAGACATCTAACCGCTGAGCGCTCAGACTCACATTTCCAAGCCCGAGTCCTACAACAGTCCTGAGTCTGCTCGTCGCCTCTTCCATCCGTGGCTTTGGCTGCCGAGGACGAGTCCCAGGGAATTTGCCGGCTGCGGCCGCTGGCTGGCAGCTCCCCTGTGGGCTGGGCTCTGTGCTGAGCAAGCTTGGAAATTCTCCCCCTTAGTGGTTTCTGTTTAATGTTATGATTAATGTCATTATTTCTTACAAAAACAAAAGATCCCCCCAAAGCAGAGCACCTCCCACACCCTCCTGCGCTGTTTCCCACGGTGTGGAGGGTACCTGGGGCTCACCCTTGGAGCCCTGCACTCTCTTCACGGGGTGGAACCCCCAGCTCAGCAGCTGAAATGACCCAGGGTTGGGCTTGTCCTTGGTGCCTGTTCCAGGCCTGAGCCCAGGCTGGATTTCCTTGTGCTCTTCACAGGTATTTGTGCAATGACACCGCGAGAGTCAGTGGTTGTCGATGTCCCCTGTGCTGGCTTGGCTGCAAGGGCTCACTGAGGGCAGACATCTTTCCTGGAGGAACAAGTCCTGCTCTTTCTGTGTTGTTTTCATTATTTCCACCATTATTCCACTTTACCAAGGGTTGTCTCTTGGCTTCGATACCTCAGAACAGCATATACAGATTAGGCTGTTCGTCTGAAAGTACCTTGTCCTGCTAGGTATTCTCTTTAGGACACTGAGAAAACAACATGATTGATGGGCACTTGCTTCACACAATTCAGGGAAATATTATCTTAAATTGCAATTATTTCCCACGTAATGAGCAGGAATCTCATTTTTGTTGTTACACTTCCATTACTGTAATGGGACTTTGCTTGAATGGGAAGATGTGTTTTCAAATTCAGTATTTCCCTCTCCAACTGCTCAGACACACTCAAGGTGTGTAACACTTAATGATACTGATCACTGGTGTGTAATGCAATCAGGGTTTATGTTTCTCTAGTGTGACTTATTCGTAGAAGTATACACACACTGCACCTTCCTCAGCTTTTTCTGGGAATGCAGGTGCTGGCTGTCTTGTCAGCTTATGAGCCAGAGATGGGCTCAAAAACAAGGAGAGGGGGCAGAGGTCTCTGATGGGGGTCCTGTGCAAGGTGCAGAACAAACTGCAGGGTTACAAACACATTCTATCCTGCTGATAGCTTTTAATCCTCATCGTTCTCATGGGTTTTCTTGATAAATACGCTTCTCAACCTCCACTGAGTTGCCATCCAGGCCTGAATTGTAAGGAACAATAAACATAATGGACAGACTCAATTTAATAGATTTCGCTATGAGCTTTTTATTAGCGCAGCTTTTTTTAAAAAAAAAAAGAAGGAAAAAGAGATTACTGCATTTATTTACTTGAAGTGCAGAAAGCAGCTCTTTGAAATCCAAGGGAAGTGTGCCTGAGTGGGCTCAGTTCAGCTCGTGGCTGTGGAAGGAGGGAAGGATCCATCGTGCTGCGCAGGCTGCGGAGCGCTGGCCAGTCTGGAATGGGTTAACAGTCCGTGCAGATGTTCAGGAATTCCTCTTTTGACTTGACCGTGGGTTTTTGCTGCTCTTCAGAGCACAAGTGCACTCCAGTCGCAGCAGGTTCATGGGTTTGGAGATGCCTTTCATCCTCTCCTGTTGTTGCTGCGTGCTCGGGAAGGGATCACGCCGTATCTTGCTGCCATGTGTCTTCCTTGGTTGTGTTTCTAGAGATTTGCAGACCCACATAAAGCATCCATTAAATTAAGCAAAATGGCCTTTAGAAAGCTACGTTTCAAGTGGAAGAAATGCTTTATGTAACGTAGGGGTATGTGAGGGGACCTAAATTGGCTGTTACGAAAATAGGTATAATTGGGTTTTTGCACAGTGATTTTACAGCTTCTGAGTTTAATGTCCTGATGAAATCCTGCATCCAGTCCACGTGCAGCCGAGGGGATGGGGGTTGAGGAGCCTGAGTAATGGGACTTGTTCGAGGAACAGCCTTGCCCTCGATTGCAAAACTGGACCTACCTGTCATTTGCTGAGGCTCTGCTGTGTCTGAGAGGTGTCTGGAGTGAGGTGGTTCCCTCTCACCTGTGTTTGCTCTTCGGTCTCTCCCCTCAGCCACCCCGTGTCAGGGGAAGGGGCATCTCCGACCATGGCTGTAACTGCTTGCAGGTGAAAAATGCAGCTGTACCCTCCTAACTGGGCAAGTGCCAAGAGCTGCAGCTTTGTTTTCCAGCCAGATCAATGCAGTTCGTTGAAGTCGTTGGGTAATTTAGTAGCTGGAGGCACTTCTGTGGGCTTGGCGTGAGTGCGACTGCTTCACCTCCCCCCTCGGGAAGACTGGGAAGGGTTTCCCTCTGAACCCAGGCTTCCCCAGCTGCATCCGGGCACAGGTGATGCTGTGGGGTCATTGTCCAGCCATTCTGGGATCAGGAGCCTGAGGAAGTGGAGGATATCACATTTTGACCTTGCATCCTCATATTAATCCTGATGGTTTTTCCTGTTTTAATATTTAAAGCCTTTCTGTTCTTCTGTCTGGGGAGATAGAGTATTGGCTCTCCTGGGTAGATTGACACATCCTCTTTTGAAAAGCTCATCCCAAAGCAGGTTTTCTTTATAGAAATCAAGGTGCCTTCGAATCTGGTTGGCAGGAGTTGGAAGAATATATTTTTTATTTGGTCTATCTTCAACCAGTTAGGCCTGAGAGCTGGTTTCCTTTCTAGCTTACTAAGGTCTTGCAAAGATGAAAAAAATCTGTTGCTTTCCTTGGAGTCTCTTAGCCAAGGCATGGGAGGAAAGCCTGGCACTGTGAGACAGGGTGGAAAAAGCTGAGATAGTATTTACTGCTTCTTTGAAACTATCCCTTTTTAATTGTCTAAGCAGCATTTCAAAGAAAATCTCTGCTCTTCTCTATCTTCTTCCAGCATTATAATTCTATATAATCACTTTTCTTTCTCTAAAAGAATAGGGCGTGATTTTTTTACTTTTTTTTTTTCAGAAGGGAGAAGGGATAAATTCCAGATGTTGCTGGGATACACTTTTTGCCTCTGTTTAATGTTTAGTGGCTTTCAGTAAATATGCTGCAAGAGGTGGGGCTGGTGTTTTTATTCCAGGACAAATCATCTACAACAAATCCCATCTGCCGAAGGGGGGAGGGCGTTTCTTGGGTGTGACCTGGTGGGGTTAGAGCTGATTCTGCCAGACTGAGGCTGGCCCAGGTGCTCCTTTGGGGTCTCTGCCCCTGGTCACTCACGGTCTTCACGCTGCCCTTCCCACACCACTGCTGAGCTCCTGCTCTGTGAGCACGGGGCTCGGATCCCTGGCATGGGAATGGGCACTTCTGCTCTCAGCTGGCACAGGGCATTTTTGGAGCAGCTCTGCTCTGCAGGCAGCCCTGGTTGGGTGAGGGCTGTCACGTCCTCCGTGCTGTCCCACGTGGGATGCTGGGTTTAGCAGGGCTCTCCTGGCAAGCCAGGCTTTTTGGGGCTGGAATCGCAGCCCAGCAAAGAACATCCGTGTGCCCTGCACCAGTGTGGGGCTGGATCCAGAAGCTGGGCTCTGCAGATGGGCAGCCCTTTTCCCTCCTTTGTTGCCTTTTCAGTGCATGCCATGCTTGTCCCTGCTCTGCAGCCTCGCGGGCTGAAGCAGCAGTGATTTTCCAGCATGTGTTGCACAGAGGCGTTGTGGGACCAACACGGCAGCTCCGTTCCGTGTTTCATGTTTTCACCTGTTCAGGCAAAGTACATCCCTGCTTTGTTGGCAGCCTGTTGGGTTGCACAAACAGTGTAAGACAAAACCACGAGCAGGTGTTGGTCCAGCCAGGGTAATTACTGGTTCCATGCTGCTGCTGGTAGGCAGAGAGCCTGAGCCACCCTTCCCATGGAGCTGTCTGGCAGCACCGTGGCTGCAGAAGGGCTCCAGGCACGGCTCAGCCACTCCCTGGATCTCTTCCCTGCTGCCGATTGCATAAAAAAAGTTTATGCATATAAGGAGGGAGGGAGGGAGGAGAGCTGAGGGTGGCTCTGGTCAGGTTTAAAGCACCGACTTTATGTGCCAATTCTCATTTGCATTTAAAAAGTTGGCAAATGCATGACTGAACCTAAAGGGCAGATGTGAGGATGGGAGAGGCAGGCGTGCTAAGAGAGCGGGGAGAAGCAACATCCCAAAATCTTGCCTGACTTCAGAGGATTCAGGCTGGCTTCTCCCACGCATCCCAGACCATGGCCAAACATCTTGGATGAGACATGATGGGGAACACAGGCCCACACGTGCACAGCATGTCACGCTGCATCACCTGGGCTGTGGAGCAGGGAGGGGAGAGACATTGCTTTCTACCCTTTTGGAAATTTAGCCAGAGAAAAGCTGATCCTGATCCAGCCAGCTGCTTGCACAGGGTCTCTTCTTCTCAACCTTTAAACTTCCTTTGAACTCCCACCCCTTTGGGTCTCCCAAGCCATTTTGGCATCTACTTTTTCTCAGACTCTACATTTTACTTTTGGGACTCCCACCCTTTTTGGCCTGCGGTCTTCTTTTGGCCTTTCACTCCTTTCCAGCCTCCCACCCCTTTTCAGGCTTTGTGCAGTGATCTGGCTGAGCAGGAGGAGGAGGAGGTCCAAGCTTGTTGCCACACGTTGGTGTTTGGCTCTGCAGAATTCCTTTCTTTCCTTTCCTGTCACGCTCGGTGTCGGTGCCCGTTCCGGCGGGGTGGTGGTGGTGCACATGGGCCTGGAGGCTCTCGGCTGCCCGTGTGCATTCAGGTGACACCTCGTGTTTGCAGGCCCACTTTTGAACACCTGCATGTGAAGCATCTAAATCAGCCTGACTTCACATCAGTGAGCCCAGCCTGCGACCCCTTGTTATTTAGCTGCTGCAGTAATTTACGGCGACTCTCTGATCCTTAATCTTTTTCTGGGATTAAAAAGTTGGTTTTCTCTGTCCTCCCAGGTGCATGGAAAGTAACTTTTTTAGAGCTTTATTTGAGAGCAGTGATGTGCTGATATATTCCCTTGAGCCTGCCAGCCTGCTCTGTTGCTGCAGAGGCAGGAGCAGTGTGAGGAGCGGGCTCTGTGTCCATGGCCCCAGCGTGCTGTGTCTGGCAGCAGCTGCCTCCCCTGCTCTCGGGTTAAAGGCCACTTTTATAGGCCAGTAGGACTCCTTCCGATCAGACTGTACTAATTGGTACCAATTAACCATTATCAGTGACAGACAGTTCTTACAGGCTTCATAAAAGAGTTCTGTGTGCACGTGTGTCTCTGGCGAACCTCCTGCGGGATGCAGAGCTCCCACCCAGCCCAGAATGTCTCAGCTTGCCAGGCACTGGGGAGGATCCATGTCCCGTAATCCCTTCAGTGTTGCAGGCAGTCACACACTGATGGGTGAGAGGGAAGTCATGAGCTGTCTTTTGTTGCAAACTTCTTGCTGCTTTGTTCTCCTCACTTGAAAATACATCTGCTGGGCATTGCTCCTGGGGTGTTGTGCAAGATTTTGCTGGGGCTCTTCCTCTTCAGCACTCCGCAGCCACTGCCCCCGCTGTGGGCATGGGGTGTCAGGAGACCCTGAGCTTCCACCAGGCTCAGCAGCATGTGGGGCTCAGCTCTGTGTATTTGCAGAGGAGACAGAATGTGATAAACAGTCCACCAGTGCCTTGAAGTGCAGAGTGCTGCCCTGGGCCGTGGACAGGCAGTCTGGTACTGCTGGATGTGGCAGGGAGGTCTCTGGGGTGGGCTGAGTGATCCAGAAACTTCACAAACCTCTGTGAAGCTTTGGCATTGCCATCAGGCGAGATCAGGAGAGCAGTCCTGGGGAAGCAGGGGAGAGAGGAGCGGGACCTTGTGTGGCAATGTCTGGTGTGGGAAAAGCACGTGGGGTCATTAGCCAGGAGTGGTGGCACCTCTGGTACTGCTGGCCCTGTGGAGATGGTGGGAGCAGGTGTCTGCTGGCCATGGGGAGCTGTGCCAGGATGAGTCCCCAGGAGGGGAGCTGGGGTATGTGTGCAGCCGCTCGGAGGTGGCTCCCATCACTGACGGATCCTTTCTGTTTTTCTTTCAAATGTCTCCAGGCACTGAATGTTTAGGTCGCACCTTTCCAGGTAAACTGGGTAAGTGAAGTATTTCAAGAGTTGCCAAGATCTAATTACAAAGGCTGATTGCATGATTGCAGCTGCTGTACCGTAAACACCCCGGTTACTGCTCCACGGAACGGGTGGGACATTGCCTGGCCCCAGGAGCAGCAGGTACCTGCTCTTCTGGTGCAGAGGGGGATGCAGTGGTGTCTTCAGAGGCTGACTGTGCAAACCTGCTGTTCTTTGTCCATATCTGGCTGCACTTTGGTAATCCTGGATGGGACTTTTTTTTTCTTCTGCTGTTCAATGTAGAAACAAGTTCAAAAGCTGAGTGTCATTTTAAGCACCAGTACTCTTTCATTTGCTGCTACTCTGGCAAACTGACGAGCAGTGTTACATTGAAGAAAGAGACTTTCACTCTATTTTATGAAAGTAGTTGACAGCCTGAACCTTTTTAAGTCATGGGATGTGGGACTTCTGCTGAGTGTGGCCAGGGATTCCCATGTTCAGCCCAGACAAAACCAGGTGCTGGAAGCCCTGTTAAACCAGGCTCCTGGATTTGAGCTGAACCTGTTTGCAAAACAGCCTTTAAAAAGACACTGTTATAATGTTTATGGGTCTGTGTCTCAGTTTAGAATTGAGTTTATGACAGTACTTCAAAACTAAAGTGTCTTTGCTCAAATGTGGTGTCCCAAGCCTGCTGGGGAAGAACCAGCTAAATAAATTGTTAACAAGTGTTGAATGAATGATTTTAATAAATGGCAAATCAATTGCTATAGAGCCTGGAAAGTCAATAGAGCTTATGACCTTGGCTTAGAACCACACTCAGATCCTTAACATGAATGATTTGTAGGCTTATAATGCCTACAAATCATTCATTAGGCTTTATCGAGCATCAATTAGTAAAAGTCATAATCTAAAATAAGAGGAAAAAAAGAATTTTTTCAGTTCCTTTATTTCGAGCCTGGTGGCACAATTTGGTTGCACAGCAGGATAGTCCTTGCTTATGCAAAAAAGCTGTGAGACACCACCGGTCCCCTGGCAGCATTATCAGGCAGGGGAACCGCGGGAGCCTGAGGCTGGGATCAGCCCCCGAGCTGGGACACTCACACCAGCCCGTGGGGAAACTGTCCTGCAGCAGTCAATGGTTTATTTACTTTTATTTTAAATTAATGCCTTAAGATCTCAGCAGATCAGGCGGGCAGAGGGAGCAGTGGTGTCCCAGTGCTCTGAGCGGCTGCTCGGGGCGTTTTCGCTCCAGCAAAAAGTGTTTGGCTGTTGCTCCACGGTTGTAAAACTCACACCCGTTTTCTTGTGCTGTGATTTGGGGAAGTGTGTGAGCGGGGATGTGTTCGAGCTGTGCTGCTCTTCCTGCTTTCCCTGGTCTTCCCATTTTTTGTGTGTGTGTGTTTGTGCCTCGGGGAGGGAGGCAGAGATGCAAGTGAAAACATGCGGTTTTCTTAGAATATAAATAACAGAAAATTAAGTATAATTTTTGTTTGTTGTAGAGTCATTCCCTGCAGTCTCCAGTTGTTTGCTCCTTTGCTGCACTCCTGTACTCTTTGGCTTTTTTTCATCTTACCAGATGGATACTATTTGGAGTGTGCTGCAGGACACTTTAGTGATCTTGCTGCGGGGTTAATTGTGCGCCCAGCAAAGAGCTGTGCTTGCAGACATCAGTGCATGCCCAGGCTTCTGAAAGCCCGGCCTGCCAGACGGGGCTGCCTCTATCAGACAGCTTTTTGCCTCGCCTTTGTTGTCTGGGTCCTTGTCTGCTGCTCCAGCCTGGGCCGGCATTCCCAGACATCGCCACCTCCACCACCCGCGTCCTCCCGGAGCGTCCTGGTGCTGCCTGCAGAGCCAGAACCCCGGAGAGAGTGCCCGTGCCCATCCCTGTGCCACCCGGGATAAAGCCCTGCATGTGCTGGGTCAGAACACCAAACCTGGGCAGGGAGCAGCACTACCTTCCTCAAGGGAGGTTTGGCTTTCACTGAGCTTTTTTTCCTGGGTTTTTAACATATTCCACCATCTCTCTGGTAACCCCTGGGTATCTGTGGTGTGGATGTGAGACTCTTGCATTCCCGTAAATGACTTGTGGATCCCTCTCGTGCCTACTGGGAGGGAACAATTTGGCTGAGCTGCAGCCTCTGCCCAGATCTGTGCACTGGGGCATGGTCAGGCACCACTGTGTCCCCTCCATGGGGAGTAAAAGAAGAGGCGCTGCAGTTTGTGGTGGATTTTGTGTTAGCTCTCCTGCTTCTCACAGAGGGTGGCTTGGAAATGGGTACAGCGGGGGGAGAGAATGCCCTCAACAAATGGCTATTCATCTTATTTAGGACGAGATGCATTCCTTGAACTCTGTAAAATCAAAGGGCAGGGTGGAGGGTTTGCACCAAGCAAAATTCACATAGCTAAACATGTAACTACATGAAAATGTGTGATTTCTTAAAAGTTTCAGTGAATTCTGGGAGAAGCTTGGTCATGCTCTGCATTCACTGCAATGCTCCCCTGTGAAATTGCCAGTGTGCACCATTCTTTATTTTATTGTTGTGGGTTTGGGCATTTTGTTATATTAGTCTTAAATGCGTTTGTTTCCATAGCTGCGCACTGCTGATAAAATCCCAGTGTGGGATCTCTCAGTCTCCCTGTGTAAGTGCACCAAAAAAAAAATCCCAGGCAGTTGTCAGGAGATGAGCTGCTGCCATGGCAGGTGAGGAAGTTCTGGCTGGACCCTGCTGAGGCCGCAGGTGTGTGGCATCTTGCTGCGGTGCCACCATCCAGTGTCCTGCCACAGGTCCTGGCTCTGTTAGTGCCTCAGTTGTCCCAGGGACCTGGAGCACCTGGGGAAGGAGTTGCCACAGGACTGGTGATGTTTTGGAGATGGGGTAGGAAGCAAGAGAGGCAGGGGGAGAAGAAAGTCCTTGTCCCTCAGCTTTTTGTTGTGTAAGGTATGGATGTAGTGAGGTATACTGGTGAAGAATTGGCAGCTGGTGGCTACCAGGATGCTAGAACTCCTCTCTTGCTCTGAATTCACTGTGTTCACCATCAGCTGTTGATACATCACCTCTCATCAGAAGGAGGTGGGGATTTAATAGCTGTTTAAACGATCTCAGTTGCTGGGTCTGGTTTTGCTTGGTCTCAGGCTGTAACTCCAGAGCTCCAGCCTGGAGTTGGCAGAAGGAGTGGGGGGCTCCCTGCAGCTGCCTGGGGTGGCTGCTGGCTGTGCCCAGGGTTGCCCATCCTGTGTGGAGCAGTGCCACTGGGCCAGTGAGTGTCACTGATGCCCAGGGTGGCACCACACCAGTGCCACCATGGGTCACACTGGTTTTACATCTGTACAGCTGGGCTGGATCCCATCTTCCAGGTATTTACCTTTCTTTCAGGAATAGTGAAACTAAAGGGTTTTGTTTTGCCCAGAGTCCTGATCTGTGGGCTCCCAGGTTTGCCTGCAGCCCCAGTCTGTGCTGGGTGTGCTTGGGGCAGCTGCTGCTCTTGCTGCCTGTGCTGGCATGGTCAGGGCATGGCCAGGGTGTGGGATCACCCCAAAACCTTATCCTGAGGGCACATGGGGGTGGTTGGCCGGGAGTTCTTCCTCTCACTGCTCTGCCAGGGGTGTCCTTAACCCCCGCCGGATGCTCTCTCTCCTTTAATGCATCTTTTTAAGTACTGGGTAATAGTGTTTTCTTTCTGGCAGAGACGAACGAGGGCTTTTAATAGGTCTTTTATTTTCTCTTCATGCAGTTCCCTGGCAGTGACCTGCCATTAGCTCCAGCATTTATTTAGGGTGTTTGTTTTTTTATATGGGGGGACCTCAGCACTGGGAAGCCAAGGGGTTTGATCAGGGTCACACAAGAAATACGTGTTAAAGCTGGGACTTCAACTTCTTCTGAATGTTGAGCTGACCTCTAGGCTTGGCAGAGAGGGAACACCTTGGTTTGTCCCCTTTAAACTGAGCCAGACAGGGAGAGCAGAAAATAAAGGCTCTGTGGAAGGAAGCATGTCTTTCATTTTTTGCTCTTTCCTGTAGGCAATCTGCACAGGGCTGCAATTGCAGGATCCCTGTGCTCAGGAGCGTGAGGATGCTATGTGCGAAATACAGGGAGGCAAAGGGAAACCCGGGGCTGGAAATCTGATGGGCTCCTTCACCTCCACGGGTTCCAGCTGCGCTGGGAAGTGGAAGCTGCCCTGCAAACCCTGCAAACGCTGTGCTGGGGAGGAAGGGTGGGCTGTGCGTGCCCCCTCCCCCGGCAGCGGTTCGGGGCGATGCTGCGGCTGCAGCTGGGGCTGCCTCGCTGCTCCTGCCCCGCAGCGCCTCTGTGCCCGCCTTGTCTGAGCAGCCCCAGTGTGCCGGAGCACAATGCTCCCTTCACTCCCCGTCAGACTGGAGGTCTAGACGCTCTCCCTGCCTTTTGTTGTCAGGGTCACAGGTTAGGGAGCGTTCCCAGCTCCTTTTCCCTCCGCTGATCAGGGATCGCTGCCCGCATCGAGTGCTGCGCCGGGGCACCCGTCCGGAGGGAGTCACCCCGCTACCCAAACACACTCAGACCTAAAATTATTGTGGCAGCTCCCAGAAAGAAATGTGCTTTTGAAAGGCAGTCGGGATCACCCCCACTCCAGTTCTTGCCGGCACAGATGCTCAGCTGACACCAGCTAAATAGAAATCTTTTAGCTCTTGCCAGTACGTCTGGAGCAAACTGCCAAAAAGCATCGAGGACCAAGACACAAAAGGAAGTCAGGCCTGAGCAAAGTACTTGCAAACGAAGGATGGAAGTGATGTGTTCTGTCTCTTGATTTTTAGCACATGAGGTCCTTCAGTCTCGAGGTTGGTTTTTTTTTTTTCTAAATACAATGGTGGCATTTTAAAGGTTTTCAGCAGATACAAAGCAAGTCCCCTAGCAACAAAGGGAAGGTTTTTCCCTTAATGCGGGCTTTTTTAACATGAAGCATTTGTGAAATTTTCCTTCCCCTTTAAAGACAAGTTTGGCCGAAGGAGACATTTTTAGTGGCTTTTAGACATATTTAGAGATGGGACTTGAACCTGTGATGTTTCCCCTGCCCCAGCCCACCCTTGTCAGCCTTGCCCTGGCCAGGAGGTGCCTCTGGGCTGCAGCCCCTTGTCTGGAGCAGCGAGGTGCAGAGGAGAGAATGGTTTGATAAAGAAGTTGGGAACAACTTTTTTCTTCTTCCTGGCAAGAAGACATAACAAAAAATTGGCAGGTTCATGCTTTTTAATATTGAATTAAAATCTATTAAGTAGTCACAGAGAGCCAAAACCTGAAATTGCTGTTAGGCACTGCTCTTGATGAAGTGAAATGCTTCTGGATCTGGCTCACTTCTGCATTTTGTGTGTGTGTGTGTACCATGTGTGGAGAATGAGTCTATGAAGCTCAAATAGAGGTTTTAAATAGAAATAATGCTGGCAGCTCTTTCTCCCTGAATCCAGGGCTATTATGTGTCTGGCTCTTGCCAGCATGAATTGCAGAGGAAGTTCATGTGAACTCCATGGCTGATTTGACAGCTGCGCAGCCATGGTGGGTTCGAAGCCCAGGCACTGTTGAGCAGAAGTGACGACATTTTTTGGTGTTTCTTCTTTTCAGAGGGTGAGGGCGGACCAAGGCAGCCTATTTCCCACCCCAGTCCTGGCACAGGCAGGGACGGGCATGTTGAGCAGTGGTGGCCCAGCTTCTTCCCCACAGCTTTATCCGTGGTCCCAGATACGTCCACTCTCAGGGGAATGTCACTGATTTGTGCTGCCTGGGGGACATGGGGGGGACACAGACCATCCCAATGGCAGTGGTGGAGACCACAGAGCCCCCAGACCTGCCCCTCTCACCCCTGTGGGAATCCTCATGCACCTGTGTGCAGTGGGAAGAGTTTGGGGATAATTCCTCTGCAAACCCGCAGTGCAGCGAATGATGCTGCTTGTACGGGGCGTGGGGGGAAATAATGTTAAATTAAACTCTCTGTAAGGGAAGAAAAGCATCCAGCCCCATTCTTTACTGCTCATTTTAGTAATTTCTTCCAGATAACCTACACATCTGTGTCAGTGCAATTAAAGCAGAAATTCTGTCTAATGAACAGTTGTAGCCCTTGGGCTATTGTGGAATGAACAATGAAGTTGGAAACAGTCTTATTAAAATAATAATTAAGAAACAAGGGTTGGGAGACAGAGGGAGGTGCAGATGAGGTGGTGGTGGGATGCTACAGGGTGAGGAGCAGAGAAGAATTGAATTCAAGCTGGTTCTGGACTTACAGGGGTGATTCCCACCGTGACCCTCCCCTGCAGAAGGGGCTGGGCACAGGTTGGGCCCGGGGCTGGGCACAGGGTCGTGCCAGGGGCATGTGGTCAGGCCAAGTCACAGCAGAACAATCTCAGGCCAGTCTTGCACTGGGGTGGAGATGTTGGCCCAGGGCTCGCTGTGGCCTGGCCCCGTCACAGGCAGTGTTTGCCCTCCTGTTCAGCAGATCAGCAATTTCACCTGTGTATTTTATTTTGAGGTTTTTTTGGATCTTCAACAATTGATAAAGCTCAGAGAGGAAGGAGAGTGTTTCTTGTGTTAGACAGGGTTATATTTTGGTTTGTTTTTTTTTTTTTTTCCGGAAAACCAACACTCTGTACACCCACATAGCTTTAACTTTCTTTTCTTTTTTGCATTCCTGAGGACTGGACTGAGCAGGCTGAACTGTGTCAGTGATGGGGACTGGCCATTTTTTCTCATGTGATACAGTTTATTCTTTTGTTTCTAAGTAAATAAAAACAAAAAAATCCTTGTCAGTGTTGTTAACCCTTGGGGTTATAATAGTGTTTCTCCACGAGTCATCATTTTATGCCAGTAAATCAGTTAAAACTTGGAGCTGGCTTTTTTGAACTTAATACACTCCTATTTAGAAATGCATGTGCTGCAGAAAGCTACTGACATCTCAGATTAATAAAATAAATAAAAAATAAAAAGGAAATGCCATAAAAAAAGAGGCCAGACAAATCCCACTGGAATGATACACTGGGAATGATTTTAGTGGGATTTATATCTATGAGCTGTGGGGGTTTTGTGGTTTTTTCCTCCTTTTGAAATGGTTGTGAACCAGAGTGATTACTTATCATTTTCATTTTAACTCCATCTGACAAATCGTTTTAGATGGAGAAAGCAATACTGCGTCTTTAAATGGCTACTCTGTCAGCGCATCTTGCAGGGCTTTAAATGCCCTTTGTTATCGCAGTCTAGACAGGACGCAGGCGGAATATTTGATATGTTATAAGGCAGAGATGTGACAAGGTTGAATTAATTTACCGGCTTATTTAAAGCTGAATTTCAAAACATTTTTCTTTACAAACCTGTTTTTTTCTCTCTCTATCCTATTTTTTTTTTTTTTTCCCCGAAGTTCGTGCAGTATGTTTCAACTGTTTAGACTGGGAGAGGAGACATTGGCTTACTGCAGCCTGCAGTACTTTAATTGCCCTTTTTATGACTGTCTAGACATCATGCAGATGCATGTTTGTGGTGAGAAGACATTTCCCCCTCTGGTTATACGATAGTCTGAAACCTTTACATTCCCTATCTCCTTACCCCCTCTGCCTTGGAATGCGCTTTACTCCCTCCATCCCTGAAAATCACTTTTTCTCTCAGTTTTATTTTTTGAAGGACACTTCGGCCCCCGTTTTCCTGCTCTTTTCCACATGCTGGTGTGCAAACGCTTCGTGGGGATGGAGGTGCGAGGAGGGGATGGCTCTCGGGTGTCGCTGCACCGGGGCTGTCCCCTCAGCCCTGTCCCCGCCGTGGCCGCGGGTCCCCGTAGGAGCGAACCCATCGGCGGGCTTTGAATGGGTGCGGAGTTTTAGTTATGCAAATCGATGCATTAATTAACCCCGTTGCTATAGCTACTGCTTTATTGTTAAATGCAGTGAAAAGGGGACAGGCTGTGTCCGTGGATAATCCTCCCGTCGGTGCTGTGCCCTCTCCCGCCCCGCCGAGCGCCCCGCGCCCGGTGCGGGGCAGCTGCCGCCCGCATCCCGCATCCCGGCGGGCAGGTGGCGGGGCACGGCCGGCCCCACAGCGGCCGAGATGGGGCAGCCGGGGCTCCACCGCCG
>VZSE01015292.1:2055852-2091560 GCA_013398275.1 Promerops cafer
TAAAACCTTTCTCAGGCTGTTGCTGCAGCTGAGGTGGAAGTAAATTTATTACCTTTAATTTTGTCAGATTTGGGGCGGTTGTACTCACCTCCCCCATTCACTCTGGTGTGTGTGTATATATATATATATATAAATACAATTTTTTTTCTCAACTCTTTGAGAGTGTGCACATGCATTCACTCCCATCTGGTGGTAGCGACCAGTTCAGACCAGTTCAAGAACTGAACTTGAATCCTGCAGTGACCAGACACAGTGTGCCTTGTCTGGGCATTTGCATGTGTTTTGCATACTTTTTCCCTGCAATGCATAATTTTGCCTGTAACTTAAGATTGTCCTTGTTCCCCGGGAGTAACTTGCCTTGTGAAAGGTCACTCCTCTGGCGAGCGGGAGCTGCAGAGTGGCACAGATGATAACGGTGCTTGGGAGGAGGCAGAGCAGGGAGTGTTTCCCATTTTTTGGCCCTGGACCGTGCTGAGGAAATCCGGTCACAGTTCCAGCCCTGTCATGACCTGTGTGGCTTTGGCCAGCTTGCTCAATCTGGGTTTCAACACCCGTCTGCGAGCCGGGGCAGCCCCTGTGGCAGTGCTGCCCGGGGCTGTGTGTCCTGGAGGCCCTGGGGGAGCTGCAGCCTCAGGACAGGGGCAGGGCAGGGTCCCCAGCACCATTCCCAAATGTCAGGGGGCTCCTCTGGGCTCTGCTGGGTGATACGTGAGGTGGTGTGAGGGAGCCGTGCTGGTAATGGAGTAGAAATGCTGGAGGAGCACAGGTTGCCCAGCCATAATTTGGGGTGTTTTGTGGCTTTTCTACACCTCAGTTGTGTCCCTGAGCCGGGTGCTGGGAGTGAGTTGATGGGTGTCTTGCTTGTGGCAGGGAGGCACGGGCACTGCTGCTCTCTGTGTCTCACTCGAGGTGCCCCTGTGTGAGCTCTGCTCCCACAGGACTTGCTGGGCACCATGACAGGGGTTGGGTGCTGGCACTGGGGCACCTGGAGCTGCTCTGGGCTCTGACAGGGTCATGGCTGAGCGCACTGGAAATTGACCAGCAGATGGGTTCCCCAAGGTTAAGTGGAAATGGAAACTTTCTAGGGGACAGCCAGGGTGGAGAGACACCTGGTGAAACCCGGTGTATACAGCATTTGTTCAGCTGGGAGAGGCTGTGATTGATGCCCATGACATCCACACCCCCCCGTGCCATCCCCGCCGGCTGCTGTGCGCTGGGGTGTCCCTCACAGCACGGGACAGCCTGTGCCATCTCCCTGCCCTGCTGCTGCCTGCCTTTCTGTGTGCACAGCAAGTGCAGCCTGCTGGGTCCTCGTGACCTCCACAATTCAAGGCGCCTCGTTGTGCTGGCCTGGGTGACAAATGAATCTCATATTCCCCGGTGTCCCCGCGGCAGCAGGAGGAGGGAGCAGGCTCGGGCGCTGCTGGGTGATGCGGCGCAGGTGGATGCAGCTGAGGGAGGCTGCAGGTGCCCTGTCAGCGAGGCAGCTCCTTTGCAGTGGGAGACAGGGCTGGGAGGAAGCTGGAATCAGAAACCCAATCCCTGTAATTGCCATTTGCTTTCTGGAGAGGGGGCAAAGCCCTCCCTGCATGGAGCACTTGCTCTCCTTGGAGCGTCCGCGTCTGGCAATTTGTCTGTCGAAACAGATGTGGGCAGCGACAAACATCTATTTCTATAACTAGAAACAAATTTGGTAATTGCCTCTTTCAACAGGACTTGCTCAAGCAGGAAATGAAATTCCTAAATGGCAGTTAGCAAAAGTATTTATAGCTAAGTTCATAAATGAGATGTGCTTTCCTTTGTCATGAGTTTCTGCTGGGTGGAAGGAAAAAAAAACCTCTACAGTAGCAAGCCACATATTGATCATGAGTGTTTCCAGGGTAGACAAAAATACTTATTTATTAATGTGTTTATTTTTACTGGCTGTTAGAAATACCCCTGACAAACAAAGCCTGTTTGGCCTTTCAGGGTCAGCTGGTGGGGTTTGATCTGGATATTGTGTGCTGTGTTTTTTCACTCATTATTTGGGAGATTTTTTTTTTCTGGTTCAGGCTATTTATGGTTGCAGATGGTAAACTCTTGTTCTTGTGTCCCTCTCTCTTGGTGCTCTTGTTCAAAGGGGTGGGTGATGTTCTGCCCTCATCCCTGCCCAAACATCATCCAGGCCCAATGCTGTTGTGCTTCCTCTCGGGAAGCAGGAGATGTTTTGGATGTTCTCAGCTTGGTGGGGGCCATGAGCCCTGCTCAACATTTTCTAGTGAGCAAGCAAATTTACCTGTCTTTTAAGTGCAAAATCAAAATTACTTTATTCTTTTAATCCAGTTCAGCTGTTCTCACCCTTGGGAGTAACTTCAAAAGCCATGTACTCCTTCCAGTCATCTCAGAGGGTGGGATCAGCCTGACTGTTTATGAAATACCTTGTCTAAAAATCCTGGAAAAGGGGAGGGTGAGAGAAGCAGGCACAGAAAAGAGAGAAGGGGTTGGCATATGCAAGATTTCAGAGAGTCTGTGTGTCCCAAAGAACCTTGTTAGTTCTCATTGCTCTGAGGGAGCTGTTTCATGTCTTGAGGAGTTTCTCTAAACAAGTGTCCGGGTGACAGGTCTCTGCTCGGAGCCAGGAAGCGTCCTGGCTGACAGAGCTGCTGACCCCACCTCTCACATTTGCCATTTCCCTGTAAAAGCTGAGTTCAGCCATGCTCATCCTGCCTCTCTGGCCCCTGGATTCGTGTCCCATTCCTGCAGCTGCCACTGAGCCAGGCGAGCTCGGGAAGGTCACCTTCTGAAAACAGGCCCAGTGCTGCGGCCAGGACAGTTGCTGTGTTTTTTAAGCACTAAAAAATGTTCTGGGGCTTAACCAGTCTGATATTTCTGTGACTATTAAGCATGAAATGGGGCTGTTTCCTTTAAAACAAACAAAAATGGGGGTGGGGGGATGAGGCCATCATTTGCCAGTGACTCAGAGGATGTGATGCTTGATTACCTGGGGTGACATCTGAAGAAAAAGAACTATTTTAAAAACAGTTACAGCTCAAGGTTTGGCACTATGAACAGGACTTCTTGAGGTCCTGTCCCCTGTTTTTTTTTCAGCTGGCTCATTTTCTGAGTCTCACTTGCTCCCTGCCCTCCTGCCCCATCTCAGCCTGTTGTCACTGGCTCGCACGGCATCATTTCTGCTCGCTGCATCAGAATTGACTGTGCTGAATCCAGAAATGAAGTTTAGCTGTTAACTGTACTGATGATGCGTGAAGCAGGCCCAAAATGATCTCTTCCCAGCTGTCCTGCCTGTTGTCAAGGGCCTGATCCTGGTCCCTTTGATGCCTCGGAGTTGCTGCAGCTTCAAGGTGCTGCCAGTCAGTGCCAGCAGCGGCACTATCAATATTGAGATCATATTCTGTATCTATCTGCAGTACTTCCCGTGCTGTCTTGTAAACAAACACAGTTGTTGACAGTCTGATGGGCCCTTTGTACCTTGTTTTATGGAGGTATTAGAAGACAAATGTAGCGGATGCTAATACAAAAATAGTGCAGTAATGACACTGCCTGCTCTGATTGTTTCTAAGATGACCTAGCAGATGAGCGAGGGTGAGTAATCTGCCATCTGAAGTTCTTTGTTCTTTCATCTCTTCTTTGCTGTCCACAGCTTCTGAGAGGGAGAACACCCTTTAATGAGAATGAGACTATGTGCGTGTAAGAATGTGTAAGAGCATGTGTGTGAGTTTGTAAGAGTGTGTGTTAAGAGTGTGAGGTTTTTTTAAACTTCTTCCTTAGGAGTTATGGCTAGTGCAGCTACATTTCTTCATCTTAGCTGTTATCTCCTGAGTAATTTCACTTCTTCTCATCACTTCTCACGTGATACACAATTCCAGTATATATAGAAATTGTAATTGAAGCTCAGGGATGACTGGTTTGACCTGCAGATGTGTGTTATACCTGGCTGAAAGCACAGGTCATCTTGGCTGAGACCCTGCCTGTAAGCTGTTCTGTCCACCTGTAAATGATAGCTGGAGTGTCTGGAATGATTGCAGCAAAATACAGGTTTTGGTTTGGGTTTTTTTTTTCTCCTTCATACTTGGGGTGGTTTGGAGAGTTTGTCTTCTGCAGAGATATTCTGTGTGGAAGGAAGAGCATTAATAAAGTTTATAGGAAGCATTTTATGAACTGAAATGTAGCTGTAAAAGGCAAGGCAATGCATTTAAAGTGTATCCCGGCCTCACCTCCGCTATGGCTGTGAGGCTGCTCCCAGCATCACCATTGACTCAAATCACTCTCCCTCCTTGGAAATATATTAATTAATTTGAACCTGTGGGTGCCAGTATTTTGTGGGTGCCAGTATTTTGTTTATAAGGACTCGAGGAAGCTCCCAGATGCGCCTTCCTGCAGCAACCTCTGTGGAGCTCAGAGCGTGGTCTGCAGTGGGCGAAGTGTGGCCAGCACCTCAGTGTGGGACCCACACATAAATCCATAAATTTCAGACACTTTAGAGCTTTGTGGTCTTGGTGACTGGGCAGCAGGGTGGGCAGCAAGGGCATCAGCTTCTTACAAATACAGGAGAGTGCAGCCCAGAGTCTTTGGAAGCAGCAGGGCCCCCATCACTCATTCATACATCTCCATAATCCGCTGCGAAGCCCTTGTTCAAGGCCACGCGTGGTTTGAGGTGGCAAGTGAGCAGTGAACGTGAAGAATGGGACGTGACAAGTGCTTCTCCTTGGTCACGAATACCCCGTTGTAGGGTGGGGAGAATCTGGGGGGGAAAATGCTTAGTTGCAAAACAGTTGCACGCACAGCGCCCGGCTCCCGGAGCTGCCGCGTCTAGACAGAAAATACGGAAAAGCAGGTTGTGTCACTTGAATGTGATGTCTGAACCTGTTAGTTTGAAACGTATTCTGGAATAAAAATTATGCAAAATTAAATTAGTGTGACCTTGCTTTGCATTTGGAGGCGGAATATGCCCATCTTGTAAAGCCTAGTGCATTTATAACACTTCCCTTGGGGAAAATTAGAGAGAGAAATGGAATGAGGTCTCTTCTAATTGAAAAGTGACAATGATTAGGAAGCCAAATACAAAATGTGTTGAGTATTTTTTTTTCTTGTTTTGTTGTGTGTGTGTTTTTAAGAATACCAGTAGAATTATAAATTATGTGCTTTGCAGTTTGGCTTGTTTTTCATTCCCCAAAGGCTTTTTATTAGCATAGCAGCTGAATTGCACTTGTATAATAACATATTAACTCAAACTTTGGGTTTTTAATGATCTTTCTTCATTAGTTTGACTGAGCTGCTTGGATAAAAATCTTACTGAGTATATCCAGCTTCCCAGTGTGTTGGGTTTGTTTTCCCTTCTGCAGAAAAGAAGCCCATGAAGACAAGTTAAAACAGAGGGAGAGCTGGCAGAAACTTTGGTGCCTCGAGTGAGTCTCTTGAAACATGAAAAGCACAAATTGAGTGTGTGTGAGGGGTTTTTTTTTGTTTGGTTTGACTTTTATTTTATTTTTTCCAAAGGCCAGATTGGGCAACCTGAGTGTTCTTGGGATTAAAGCTCATCTCTGCATATGGGATGGGTTTGCTCCTGGGCATGGTAAGGCTGGGCTGCTCCTCAGAGCCTGGGCTTGGGGTAGAGATGGGGCAGGAGGAGCATCCCTGCTGGAAAGCAGCATCCCCTTTGTTCTGGTAATCATCCTGTGCCTTCCTGTTGCACCTCTTGGTGAGCGTAGTGTAATCCCCAATTACAGCAGTCCCAGGGCTGAGGGATGGATGGGACACTGGTGTGTTGTCCCAGATGCTGATGGAATTCCCACCCTTTCTCCTGCTTCAGGCTCTGCTGGTTCTGTGTCTGTGTGTGCAGGAAGCCTGGTTTAGGTCATTTGTAAGTGACACATTTTGTGTGTCCCTTCCTGGGAAGTTGTTGGGGCAGCACTTCCCAATGGCCAAAACTTCACCTGTGGCGCTGAAGCACCAGGACCAATTTAGCAAGGTTTGCTTCATTTAAGGGATCTTGTCCTAGGAAAGGAACTTTTCTTTACTACTACTTTGGCCTTGTTTTTCTTTAGAAATATAACCTCTTTTAACAGAAAAGGAAGTTTTCCATCACTGGCTTCATTTACACTTTTTCTCGTGTTTTCTTACCATGGCTGAAGCACATGCTGCATTTTGAGGCTGAAGTGATTCATCTTCTTAAAAACATTTGGGGGTTTTTTTGCTTAGTTTTTTCTTTTCCATAATGATTTGTGCAAAAGATGGGCTCTGCACCCAGGCTGGGTGGCTGCTGTGCTGCCCACAGGGAGGGCAGGCATAGGGGCTCTGGGATCTGGCTCTTCATGGGTGACCAGGGGAGCACCCAGGGGAGCTGTGGGGTGCCCTGTGCCTGGCTGGGGTGCTGGGACTTCATCCTGCTGGAGGCTGGGGGGATGCTGTCAGTGCTCAGTTACAGCTGGCACCAGGACATGTCTTTGGGATGTGTAGGGACACCCCCTACATAGTGGGGGTGACATGGGAAGAGTCATTGTGCCTTTTTAAAAATGGTTTTGCATCGTCCCCTTTCCCAGCCCTTTAGGTTTTGATGTGTTTGTGCCTGTGGTCAGTCTGGGTTCTGCTCAGAAGCAATGAGCTCCTGTTCCAGCCAGTTCCTCCAGCACAGGGCACCAGGGGCAGCTTTTGGGTCCCACAGATGAGCTGTGCTGCTTTGGGGCTGGATCAAATGTTTGGGAATGTGGTTTTCTTCCGTGCTCTTCCTCTCACAGTGGCACTGGGCAACTTGTTGGGGTTGCTGTGAAAGACCCAGAGCTTGTCTTTCATTCTAGCTAAAGACCATTTTTAAGGCAAAACACCTGTACAATGTTTGGCTTTTAATCCCTCTTTTCCCACCCCATGTGCAACGTTCTAGAGTAGAGGCAGCTGTGTTTTAGGGATGCTGGAAGGATCTGGGCTTGAAGTCCCTCATCCATCCAGCTCGAAGTGCCAGATAAGACTCCTGCTTTCAAGGCATAATTCTGCTTTCTGCAGGCAGTGGGCAGAGCTGGTGGAGCATTTTGGGCAGTGGCAGAAATAGCTGCTGTTTAGCAGAAAGAGCTCCAAGGTAACTGGCACTGCTCACCACCTGGACTGTTTTCTTGACATTTATTTGCTTTTACTGGCACTCAAATGCCACCTGTCAGGAGAAAACTTTCCATAAAAAAAACCCCCAACAACAAAAAACCTAATAAATTTGCCTGACTCAGCAGAAGCCACCCCAGCTGGTATGAGTGGTGCCCTTTGAGGTCTGATGGGCCTTGCTGTGTGTATATGCAGATACATATGTGTGTGTCTGTATAGATTAAATATAGATGGCAGCATCCACGATAGCTTAGGGCATGGCTCTCCCAAACTGGATTTTATAGCTGTCGCTGCTGAGAAGCAAACAAACTGTAAATCCCTGGAATGGTTGAATTTTGCTGTCTGGCCCCTCCTTTGTGCTGGGCACTGGAGTTGCTGCTGCCCAGTCCTGGGCACTGCTGGAGTGAAGGGGGCTGGGGGGGAGTGACTGAGCAGTTTGGGAATGGCATGTACTCCCTGGGCAACAAATTCATGGAAATAATGACCCAGCACAATGTTTGCCTCCAGTACTCGATTTTCCTAAGCCTCAGAGAGGTGTGAGGAATTATTTCCTTAGGAAATTTTAGGAGCGACTTCTCGCTGCCTCCTGCCAAGTGTCTGCAGAGTTAACCGGATAGTCTGTTGTTTGCTTGTTCTTGTTTGTTTGGAGGGGTTTTGGCAGTTTTCCTTTCTGCCAGTTCAAGCCACTCAAGCTGCCGCTGTCAGCTGGCCGAGCCCCGAGCCGAGGGCTGTCTGGAGCTGCGGGATGTGGCCCCGTGGCAGACGCATCGCACCCATCTGGTGTCTCACCCAAAAGCAGGAGGTCTCCCCGCCTGCTTCCTCTGGTGGGTGGGCAGCCTCGGAGGCAGGGGGCTGCCACTGCCTGCTGTGCTGTGCTGTCCCCTGGGCCACCACTGTCTGACCCCTGGGACAGAGGGGATGTGTGCTTGTGCAGGGATGTGCCGAAGAGGGCTCAGTCCCGTCCCCCCCGGAGGAAGGAGTGGTGGTGATGGGAAGAGAACTGCAGAAATTTAGCTTGCATTTAGCTGAACTGTTTCATTAGGATGAATTATGTTGGTTCATGGCTCTGCAGCCCCAAGAGAGGCACGTGAGGCACTGGGATGCTCCTGGTTTTGTGCCCAGTGCTGGGGACACCCAGGAAGTCTTTGGGAAATCCAGTCTGTGGCATAGATTGTCTGCAAAGATCCCTCCTGGAGACTCTTCTGTGACACTGAGAAAGTGAATGAATGGGGTTTTTGTGGGCTCAGGGCACACAGAGCCCACGTGTGAGAGCTGTAACAGGAATGGTGCGGTGTGGTCTCAGCCACTTCAGTTGTTCTCGTGCTCAGTTACCTTTCTGCTGTTCCTGATGGCTCAAAGTCTGTCTGTCTGTCTCTCTTGCAGCGGAGTTGGAGTTTGTACAGATAATCATAATCGTGGTGGTGATGATGGTGATGGTGGTGGTGATCACGTGTCTGCTGAACCACTACAAACTCTCTGCGCGATCCTTCATCAGCCGGCACAGCCAGGGCCGGCGGCGAGACGAGAACCTCTCCTCAGTAAGTCACACCCTGCTCTTCCAGCCACACATGCCAGGTTATATTTGACCTTGGCATCATCTGTCTCTGTTATTGGGGGTGGGGGGGCATTTTAGGCGTGCCTCTGTCTCTTTAGGGTGCCGTGTGTGCTAATGTATGGACAGCCATAGCCTCTGCCTTTGCCCTGAGCTTTGCAATTTGGGTTTTACATCAGTGAAGTGAATGCACGAGGCTGTTGTTGGCATGTTCTGTTCCTGAAACCACCACCCCCAGCTGCCTGGGGTTCATATGCTTTGGTTAGCAGTCCCAAACTGTCCAGTCCTTTGGCTCCAGTTAGAGTCTCAAGTGACTGTATAAAAACTTCCTGCCTGCCCTGCAGAGAGCAGGAAATCCTGACTGACTTGCTTCAGTTTTCACCAGTGCTGCTGCCATTGTTGTGGTGGAAGGGGCAGAAAACACTTGTCAGCCAGACAAGCAGAGATCTCTCCAAGGGGATGTGTGAGAGGCTCTCTAACCCAGGCTCCCAGCTTCATAAAAGCCCGAGGAGAAACGTGTGAGTTGTACCTGTGACAGGGATTTGAGGGGAAGCCTCGCCAGCCTCGAGGCAGATGTTGGTTCATGCAGTTTCCTCAAATGTAGTGGTTCAGAGAGACTTAGAAGGATGTATAGAGAAAAGGCATCACATTGTCTTGGAGGGTGAGCATATACTGTTCACTGCTGCCTCCGTGGCTCTGTCTTCAGTGCAGGGATGTCTTGTACAGATACTTCTCTTTTTTAGCATTCACCGTGAAGGGTCTTAGAGCCCTTTAAATAGGGCTCCCTCAAGGTCACTGCTGCATGCCCCCTCCTCTGCAGGCTGCCAGGGCAGGCTGGACACACCACTGGTGCTGTGGGGTGCTCTGTGTGGGGCTATGCTCCCCTGAATCAAATCCGTACTTGCTGCAGGAAAAAGATCAAATACGGAGATTGCTCGGGGCTTTTTTTTCATCTATTTTTCCATTTTCTTTCCTCTATTTTTTTTTTTTTGAGGGGAATATCTAAGATCTTTCTCTAAGCCAGCCTTCAGTCAGTTGCAGGCTGCCCAGGGCTGTCCCTCATAGCTGCTGTTTTTGTCACACACCACACACAGCAGACAGAAATCCCTTCTTGGCCACTTTGTGAGGGGGATGCCCTGTGGGAAGGAGAGCTGTGCAAACCCCAGCCCAATTAATGCCCCCCTCATTCCATGGGCTGTGGAGCACCTCTCCAGAGGGCACGGGGTGGTCCCAGCTCGGGGTGGTCCCAGCTCAGGGTGGTCCCAGCTCGGGGTGATCCCAGCTCGGGCTCCTCTGTCCTTGCTGCAGCGGGATCGGAGTGCTGGGAATGCCTGATCCCACGGGATGCCTGATCCCACGGGGTGCCTGATCCCACGTTAAACCAGCTGGTGTGAGGGTGGAGATGGCTCAGGCACCTCCCTGCTTTGGGGATCAGAGCCCAACTCCCCACACATATCCCAGCTCCACCCGGAAATCTTATGTTCCTCTTACGGTCCCGTGCACCCACTTCCAGCAGCAGCAGAGTGTGGGCATCCAAGCACATGAGTTATTAAAAATAGCAGAAACATTGTTTTCCCATTTTCAGATTATTTCACTGTATTATCATGTCCAGAGTGTTTTACCTGCACAATGCCAAATGTGTCGTTTTACATTTTCAAAGCAAAGTTCAGATCAAGCCCTCTTTATTTTAATACAGTAATTTCTGTTTTCTTACGTGGCCTGCTTTTTATTTTCTTTAAAAAGAAGTAAGAAGACTAACATGGAAGAAAAGAGAAAATCACATAGAGATTGACTGAAAATTTCAGGCTGAATGAAAAATTGACTCTTTAAAAAACAATTCCTTTTTCCCCTTTATTATTTTTTTCTATTTTAAATTTTACCAAGCCAAAATTTCCAGCCATTTTTTGGCTCAGCTCTGTTACTTATTCGGCCTTCAGACACATCAGTGATTAAATGGCTTTTCAGCAGTGTTTGACATCTGTGCCTCTGCTTGACCCCAGTGAGGATGTGGAGTCTTTGAAACCTTTTTTGGAGCTAAGGAGAGAAATAGGAATGTATAATTTGGGGTTTTATTTTTTCCTATCTTTATGGTTGTTGCCCATCTCCTGCCCTGTCCATGCTGTGTGTGCAGCACTGATGGAGTGGCAGCAGAGATTCCCTGTGGTCCCAGCACCCTCCTGATGGGACAGAGAAGCCCCTCGTGCGCTAACGAGCGGGAAGCTCGTTACAGTGGGATCCAGCTTAATAAAGACCTTAAAGGCAGCACCTTTCAGGCTCAGCCCAGCATGTCTGTCAGTGGAAAACAGCTCCAGTCTGAAGGAGGGCTGGAGCCTGGCAGGCAGAGGCCACACTGGGCTGGATACTGGTTTGTGCAATCCATTAAACTTGCACTGAACTTTTTAAATCCCAAACTTCATTTTGGTGTCGTGACCGCAGATGGGCACTGGAGCTGCGTTCACGCTTTTCATCCGCTGAAATATTAAAGCAGTTCATCTCATGGTCAGGATGCTGCTGGGTCTGCTGGAGTTGTCCTTTTTTGTTGCTGCAGCTCAAAAATTACAGCTGAAGGAGAAATTAATTTCCCTAAAGGGTTTTTTAATGCGGCTCTGGCTGGCAAGCAGTTTTTGTGTTACTTCGTGCATTTCTCCGTCACCGTTCTAGCTGTACTTAAACTCTTGTCTCCTCATGACAAGTACCTTTCCAGAGCTAAGAATATTTTAGAAATTCTACTCATAACTTTTTTTTGCTATAAGAATGGCACTGTCCCTGCACCTTTGGAACAGTGGTATCCCACTCCCTCAAGGAAAAGTACTGTAAGTGCAATTTCCAAGCACACCTTTGTCCCTCAAAATAGAAAATGAGTCTTCCTGAAGGCTCAGAGACTTAATCTGTACCATGCAGCTTTACAGAGAAAATTCTCTGACATCACTAAAACAAGTAGTTCTAAAAAAAGTTGAAGATTGATGTCTAAAAAGACATGTAAAAGTAATTTTATGTTCTGCAGCAAGTCCTGCAATACTTGCGGAGCCTTTTACAGCTGTGTTGCTCACTAGACAGCAGAATCTCACCTTTCATTTTGGAAACCTGTGGCTTTCTAGACTGTTCATTATTGAGATGGATTCAAGTCCTAAATATTCTGAAAATCAGAGGTGGGTGAGGAGAGGCTGAGGGTTTGCAGTGATGTTGCTCCTGCAGTTTTGCTTGGCTCCGCGGGGCCGTGGGGCCATCCCAGGGCCAAAGTGAAGGCTAAAAGCAGGGATGTATTCTGTCCCTGAGGCTTTGCCCTCCTCTCACTACTAATTTCCAGCAGTTTTAATCTTGCTATGGGGTTTTTAGGGGAGCTGAGCTGTTCCCCAGATGGGTTGGTGTTGGGGAGCACTGGTTGCCTGTGGTCAATCAGCACAGGAGTGTGGCCAGGCCCTGGAGTCCTGGGAGAGGTGGTTAATAATGGCTGCAGAGATCCAGCTCCTACAGAAAATGGGTCTTCTGTCTGCTCCTCGTCTCTCTGCACATCCATTTGAATGCTGTTTCTGCTGGTTTGCTACTCTTGCATCCACGTGTTGCCCAGGGCATCATTCCTGGACCTCATCTGTACAAACAGATGAATGGTGTGTGAGCCAGAGCAGGATCTTGATGCCGGCTCTGGGTGAGTGGGCACCTAGGGGTAGGGCATGTTTTGGGTGGAACAGCCCTGCTCATCACCTGCCACAGCGGGATGTCCCAGCTGAGCCTGGCAGGGCTGGGAAGCACCAGGCTGCAGCCACCCTCGTGGGAGCTGGCTGACATCACTCCCGGGAAAGGGGGGAGCAGATGGGATATTGCCATGGCACTGCCCACTGCCAAGTTAAATATAAAACATCTAGCAGAAGGCAGCGGGGTACTCGCTGCTCAGGAAGTCTGCCACGGGGGCACGGCGAAGTAAACACAATTTTGGGAGTGCTTCCCGCTCCTGCCCACTGCTTCGGCATCCTTTGGGATGAGGTGACGGGCTGGCAGTGCCTGTGCTGGCACTGGAAATCCTCCCTGGGCCCCTCGGTGTCAGTGCCTGGGCACAGAGCTGGAGGTGAGGATTTGTCCTGTGGCAGATGCAGTTCCTCTTGGATCTTTTGGCTACTGGGGGAGTTTGACTGCAGACTCTCCCTGCAGGCAAGAAATCCATGTAAAATGGACCAGACTAAACAGTCGATGCCTGTGTAAACAATTGCACGTTGGAGGCTCGAGGTCTGGAATGAAGCAGGGTTGTCTTGCTGGGGAAGGGCCATGGGGCTGCAGCTTGGCCAGCACATTCCTCAGCTGTGGCCAGGGAACGTGCTGGCATTGTGGCACTTCACCTCTGCTCCGAGGAGGTGCTCCTGAAAAAGCCATGGAGAAGGGGGAAGACTCTGGGCAGTCTCATTTCCATTTAAATCGCTGTTTTCCTTGCACTGGCACCAGCCCTGCCTTGAGGTTTGTGTGCAGAGCTGAGCTTCAAAACCCAGGACCTGAGGGATTCTCTCCGTACCTGATACCATGTGCTATGCCAAAGGAGAACGTGTATTCCAGCATTGGAGCAAAATGAGAAAACAGGAGGGTGGGGGATATAATGGGTGGTTTGTCTGGAGATTTTAATGTGGTGCTGGTGCTGTGTTTGGAGCAGGTGGAGAAATAGGAGTTTTCATAGGAGGAAGGTGTGTGGTTTGCTCAGACCAGTCTCTCAGTGCAACACTTAAAGGGAAAAAGGGGGTTTCTTTTTCCCTTGGCATTTTTTTTTCCCCACTGGTGCTAAATACTTCTGCCTGTGCCTGGCTTACTAGTGACAGAACTGGAGATTCACCTGCAAGGAACTGGGAAGTTCCAAGTTATAATTACAAGCCTTCTGGCTGTTTTCCTCCAGCTCTGCCTGCCAGAGGGATGTTGCTATATGTGAATATTAGCAATATTTAAATATTGCAGTTCCTAAGGCAAAAAAGTCTGGGGTGAGCTGTGCGTGCTCAGAGTATCACCAGCAGATGGGAAGAACCTTTGTTTGTTTGTTTTGATCATGAATTGTAAACTAGTCTCAGGGTTTGGGGGCAATCGTGGCTTCGCCGTGCCTGGGGTTGTTGGCACTGAGGTTTGGATCTCGGGATCAGGGTGATGCTTGCAGTGTAGGAAAGCCTCTACACTTCAGTCCCTCAGTCTGTCTTTGCCTAGGACCACTTACTCTTTGGGGAAAAAATACTCTGGAACTATCCTGTTGCTACAGAGCTTTTTTTCTTCTTTTTTTTTGTTTTTTAGCCAAATCAAAATTAGGCTTAACATTTGGTTATTCACTTATTATCTTTATTTTCCCATGATGTCTGTGGTTGTGAGCATCAGAATGTGGGTGTCGGGGTTTTTTTTTTTGGTTTGGTTTTTGTTGGTTTTGTTTTTTTGTTTTTTTTTTTTAAATCTTGTCATTATTTCATGGAGCATTTTTTGATGTCTTGTGAATCACCCACGGCTCATGGATCACAAATTGAAAAATACTCCTCTGGCATGTTTGAGCCAGGGAAAGAAGCGTGCTGGGGGTATGGGGGTGGGAGGGGGGAAGTCTGCACATGGGAGAGGGCTGTTTGCTGGTGCTGTTCTCATCATTCATTCTGCAAATGATCCATTAAATGGAGACGGAGGTGCAGAGGGAGGGGAGTTTTGATCGGGAGGGGAGTTTTGATCGGGAGGGGAGTTTTCAGTGGTGATGTGGTAGCACTCGAGCATGTGCCCGCATGATGCCCAGCGCTCATGATCGTAGTTGGACGTGCTGGTTGGAGTTGGTGCAGGCGGGGCAGGAACACGTTGGTGGCAGTGTCTTCTCCAGGTGACACCTGGCACAAGCTGTTTGCAGAAGGAGCTCAATCCCCCTGGCATCAGACTGACTCACCCTGCCATCTCTTCTCCTTTCCCATGCAGGAGGGAAGCCTGTGGCCTTCGGAAAGCACCGTGTCGGGGACCGGCATAACCGAGGTGAGGGCGCCGCGGGTGCCTGTCCCGCTGTCCCGCTGTGCCGCGGCGCCGCACACCTCTGACCCTCTTTTCCCTCCTCTCCCTTCCAGCAGCAGATCTACACCCCGCGGCCCAGCGAGCGCCTGGCAGTGCCCTCCTTCCTGCAGAGGGATCGCTTCAACCGGTTCCAGCCCACGTACCCGTACCTGCAGCACGAGATCGACCTGCCGCCCACCATCTCGCTGTCGGACGGCGAGGAGCCCCCGCCCTACCAGGGACCCTGCACGCTGCAGCTGCGCGACCCCGAGCAGCAGATGGAGCTCAACAGGGAGTCCGTGCGGGCCCCCCCAAACAGAACCATCTTCGACAGTGACTTGATAGATAACTCCGTGTTCGGGGGGCCGTGCCCCCCCAGCAGTAACTCTGGCATCAGTGCCACCTGCTACGGCAGCAGCGGCAGGATGGAGGGGCCGCCGCCGACCTACAGCGAGGTGATCGGCCACTACCCCGGCTCCACCTTCTACCAGCACCAGCAGAACAACAGCGGGATGCCCCCCATCTTGGAGGGCAGCAGACTCCATCCCTCACAGATCAATGGCCTTGAGAGCACAACGACGACGGCGTGGAACAAAGAGAAAGAGAAACAAAAAGGGCACCCCTTTTAAAAAAAAAAAAAAAAAAAAAAAGGAAAAAGGAAAAAAAAAAGGCAAGAAAGTAAATGAAACGCTCTGCACTTCTCATTAAAAGAAAAAGGAGAGAGAGAGAGAGAGAGTTGAGGAAGATGAGCAAAGAGAAAAAAAAAAAGAAGCCCTTCCCCATCTCTCCGTGTATAAATATTTACTTGTTATGTCTGGTCTGAATGCACAAGCCTACCAAGCTTGCAAAAACATTTCTTTATTGAGCTGTGTCTAGACGTTTAAAAAGGAAAAAAAAAACAACTGTAGTCTTTTTTTTTTGTTTGTTTCTAGTTGGGCTGTGTGTGAATGCTTTTTTTTTTTGTTTGATTATTTCACTTATCTTTAAAAACAAAATATTTGCACAAAAAACATTTTGTTTAAAGATCTGCAATATAAATATATAAATATATATTAAAAATAAGAGAAAGTGTATGTGTAAGGAGCAGGAGTATTTTTGTATTAGAAGAGGCCTATTCAAAAAAAAAAAGTTGTTTTCTGAACTAGAAGAAAAATGGCNCAACTGTAGTCTTTTTTTTTTGTTTGTTTCTAGTTGGGCTGTGTGTGAATGCTTTTTTTTTTTGTTTGATTATTTCACTTATCTTTAAAAACAAAATATTTGCACAAAAAACATTTTGTTTAAAGATCTGCAATATAAATATATAAATATATATTAAAAATAAGAGAAAGTGTATGTGTAAGGAGCAGGAGTATTTTTGTATTAGAAGAGGCCTATTCAAAAAAAAAAAGTTGTTTTCTGAACTAGAAGAAAAATGGCAATTTTTTGAGTGCCAACTCAAAAAGCATGTATTACATTGTAAAAAAACAAAAAACAAAAAAAAAATCAAAAGCAGGGGTTTAGAGTTATTTATATAAATGTTGAAATTTTGCACTATTTTTTAATATAAATATGTCAGTGCTTGTGTTGGTCAAAGCCTCTGTCATGTCTACCATGAACCTGTTAAGGGATCTATGTGGAAGTGAAGAACAAAGTAGCTGGAAGGGGAGGAGGATCGCTGGAGTGGAGGTGCCAGCCCTGGGAGGAGCGGTGAGCGAGACTGCAGCTTATGCAAATCCTTAATTTCCAGAGTCCCTGCGCGTGGCCGCCGACAGCCACGGCTTTTATACATTCCCTACAAAGCAAGAGGAGTTGGTGTGTGTCTGTTTGTCATCCGGTAGGATTATTGGAGTAACAAGGTAAAATGAAAACTCCCTGCTTCCCACAGTCAGGAGTGACTGAAGCAGGCAAAAATTACTTGATTTTTTTTTTCTTTTCTTTTTTTTTTTTTTTTTTTTGGACAACCTCTAACTTTTTGGAGGGGAGGGTGGTGGGGGTTGAGAATAAACTTCTGTGTCTGAAGGAACAAAAGTGGTTTTTGGTTTATTTCTTTCCATGTTCAACTGAAGGGCCCTGTTGGAGCCAAAGCGGTGGTTGTGGAAGTTGATGTCAGGAACTGGTAATGCACCCACTGGCTGCCCTTCAGCTGGGTTTAAATGTCTCGTTGAAAGGACGAGGTGGAAAGTGTGGTGGTGGTGAACATCATTTTCATTTTGTTTCAACCTCCCAAACCTCAATTTGGGACAAACGGGCGCAGCCGTGTCCCGCAGCTCTGCCGTCCCTGGTTGTCGCTATTTTTACGTTTGTTATCCAGCTAAAGAGGCACCAGGTACAGTAGATGGAAATGAATCTGCTCCTATGTTGTATCAATTAAAGGCTACAAAAATAATGCTTAAGGCTTTAGAAGCAACCCCCTCTTACCTCTTCTGGGACGTCCTCCCCCCAGGTCCCGCTGCCCTCCCGCCGCCGGGCGTTGCGCGTGGTTAATTTATCTTGGTTTTGGAAGCGTTTTGTCTTGCTCTGCTCTTGTTTACATTTTCTGTCACCTCGGTGTCTGGTGGGGGCCTCACCCGCGTGGTGAATTTGTAGGTGACCGAGTGAGTGAGTGGGAAACCTGAGAGAGCGAGGGGGAGAAGGCAAAAGGGAAAAATCCCGTTGTGGGTCCCGTCTCTCCGAGCGCGAGGAAGGGTCGGTAGGGAGCCACAGAGAGCGAGGATTTTACAAAGGGGTGTGATTTATTTCCTGCAGGATGCTATCTAGTAGAGTGACATAAATGAAAGATATAAAGGCAATAACTATTGTTTTTAAGCAACTTTTTTATTACTTGAAAAAGAAAAAAAAAAACATAACCATGAGAACGGTTTTGAAGTTCTGACCATTTGAACAATATTTATATATATTTTAAAGAAGATGATGAATAGCTGAACTTGAAGTTTGATCATTATTTTTTTTGCTTTTTGCTTTTTTTTTTATTTCTGCCTAGAAATAGTCCTGTACCTTCTCAATACTTCAGACTGCTTTTCCACAGCTCTTGAAATCTTCATAGTTTTACAGTCACGTAACCTAAATTTTGATGACCTAAAAAAAAAAGAAAAAAAAAAAGAAAAAAATCCACAAAAAAATAAGTAATGCAAAGGAATAAATCTAGTTTGTCATGAAAGGTACAAAACTGACGAATTTGTACGAGTTTTTAAAATGTATCTTTCCTTTATGTAACATGTCTATTTAGTGCCTTATTAAAGAAACAGTAACCCTCCCTAATTAGAGAGGGGGACACAAAATCATCGTTAGTGTTACAAGTAACCAGCGTCTGGTCTCTTGCTCCTTTGGACCTTGCATTCACCTTTCCAGTCCCTTTTTCCCGGAGCAGCTCCCTGTGCCTGGCCACACCTGCTGCTCCCTTGGCCGCTGCTCTGCTCCGACTGTTCTTAGGGAACTTGAACACGTTTTATGCACATTATCCTACCCGGGGAGGTAGGAATCTGTGGTGGATATTGTAAATGAGATACCAACCAAAAGAGAAAGCGAAATATAATATCTACTGCCCTCTTGAGCCAAAATGCGTGAATAGTGTTGTTGCAGTTGGGTGTTTGGGTTTTTTTTGTTTTTTTGGGGAGGGAGGGGGGGTCGTTCAGTGATCTGAACTAGTTTTGTTTGCTATTAAAAAAATACGGTTACCTCAGCAGATTTTGGGTGGAATATGCATCACATGTTTAAAACTGAGCAGTGAGTGAAGAGGTGGTGTGGGGACCAGAGGCTGTTACGGAATGAGGTTGTCTTGTCACAGGGTGTCACCTGGCCACCAAACCCCGTGGAAAAGTCAGGGAAGTGGGCAGGGGCTGGATAGGCACAGAGGGGTAGTGGGAGAGGGTCTGAAGATGCAGTGCAATTGAACCCAGCTCTGATGCTTGAAAGTCCTCAAAATTTCAACCAACCGTCTTTTTCTTTCCCCCCTTTTTTTTTCCTCCCTCCCCAGTCCTCTCCCAGTGTGAGCTTTTATTTGTCTGGTGTCACCCCAAGCTCTGTGGTTGAGTGATCAGTCTGTTGAGTTCCTGGGCCCAGTTTCATTTACCTCTTTCTCTAGTTTGGGGAGCTTAATGAGTGTGGAAGGAGGTGGCTCATCAACACCAAATTTCTGTGGCAAACGATGCCTTTCAGCCCATCCATGCACAAATCCCAAGCTGCCACCTTTCCCTGCTCTGCTGCAGCTCCACTGGGGAGAGCCCCAGGTCCCAGGCAGTGGGTGCAGCTCCTCAGCAGAGCTCAGTTGTTATCTTTTGTCTTTCTTCTGTCCATCCCTCTCTTTGCAGTCCTGAGAACTGTGTATTTCAAGTGCAGATACCACATCTGGGGCCCAGATCTACTCCAAGTTCTGGATGGGTGTTTAGAAATAATGGTCTGTTCTTTTTTTTTATTATTATTATTATTGTTGTTGTTGTTATTGTTATTATTATTATTACTACTATTTAATGTTACTTTTCGCCTCGGGGTCCATTTCTTCCCCATTCCCACATCCTGAATTGCCACCAAGGCAGGGAATTTGCTTTGCACACCCTTGCTGATGCCCCGTTCCCTCTGGCCTTGGTGCAGCTCAGTGGTGAGCGGTGCTAGAGTGTCCTGCAGCTGCCAGCACAGAGATTCAGGCCCCTTAAAAATGATTTATTTTTAAAGAAAGAAAGGAAGAATCAAGGCATTGCTAATGCTTAGCAACCTCATGTCCTAGCCTGCCTTTTTCCTCGGAGTTTTAAGTCGCGTTAGCTTTAAAAGGGGTTGTTGATCTCACAGAGTTTCTTAGCTTACAGTACGGCAAAGAGCATCCTTAAAGTGCCCCCAAACCTTACTGGCCTGGAATGGGAACGTGGCTTTGTTGATTCTGGTGGGGAGGAAGGATGGGTTTCATTTGGGGCTGACACTGGGCAAACACGTGTTCCCTTCACAACCCTTGGTTACATCGGTTTGAAGACTCAGCTTTACTAATCCAGCGTGTTGTTTCCATAAGTGTTGCAAAATTCATTCTGTCTTAAGTGGGGGGTCTAAGGAAATCCAATTGCTTTCTGGAGAATCACCCTTTTGTATGTGTATTGAATTATAAAATTGCACTAACTGCTTTATTAAAAAAATAAAGAAATCAAAGCCCAATGTTTTTCCTAAGGATTGGGGAAAGACTGAATCAGATGTGTAGCATTAACAGTGCTAGGCCAGAACAGAATGAATTTTAATCTCTTCTGTCTCTGTACTGCTCAGAGATTTTCTGTGTACAACACAAAGCTACAAAAAAAACCACAAAAAGAAGTTTTCCAGAAACTGTGCTTCAAATTTTTGCTGTACTATAGAAGCTCATGAAGGACAACATTAAGGTCCTAATTTGCCTGCCTTATAGACACATTTCATTGTATTAATATTTTCTTAAACTTCCAGTTGCATTGTGTTGGCTTTGGAGTTTGTTATAGGCAGTCCTGTATCCTGAGTTCTGTTCAATTTAAACTTATGTAAACTATTGACAGCACATGCAATGCAGTACTTATCTATATTTTGCTGTTTTAGTATGAATATGTACTCTGATGCCAATTTACAAAAATCTGTTGTAAACGCTTCTTGTGTACCAGTAACCGATAGTGGCAATTATATGTCATTCTAAAAGCTGCAATACTTATACAATAAATTTTACAATACTTTGGAAAATTTGCCTTCACCTTTTGCTTTGTTACCCAAAAAAAAAAAAAAAAAAGAAAAAAGAAAAAATCAGGGTTTGTCAACACAATGTAATTTCAGTAATTTCTTCTGGAATGTTGGAAAATGAATCTGCTCAGTTTTGGATATTTGTGTGGGTTCCCCCCTCCCTCGTTCTGAGCCACGGCCCCACCTCTGTACTGCCACCCCTGTTCTCCCCGTGGAGCTGTAGCTGGTTCCTGGTGTATTTGCATGCTCCGTGTGTGTGTGTGCATGTGCAGCTGTTTCCTTTCGGGTAGATCAGGTGGCACAGCTCTAACCCCAGAAGAAGCATTCCTGGTTTGCACCACTCTGCCCAACACTCGTGGTCCTGCCTTTCAGCCGAGAACGTCCCTGATGGCCAGAAGGTCTTAACTTGAATAACGTCAATCAACAAGAACTGCGTAGATTGACTCGAATCCTAAGCACAGAGAATTTGTGTGACTTTTTTTTTCCTTGCTGAAACTGTGGTCAAATTGCAGTGATCACATTAAAGCGGTTGGAAACTTGACTGTTTGCAGGGGGTTTTCTTTTGTGTGTCTGGAGGATGGATGTCCTGTGGATTCACCCGGACTTCGGGTTCCCCCCTGGGGCTAAGGGATGTGTATTAGGCATCAATATCTGAGTGTTGCTGCCAGCTCTGCCCAAGCCCTCGGCCTCCCCAGCCCTTCTCTCTGGCTGGTCACAAACCTCTCTTTCAGGTGGCAGCACTGTTAAAAGTGGCTTTGACAAGCAGCTCCTCCAGCTGGTTTGGATGGGCAACTGGGGGACACTTGGCTTTGATTTGGGCACGAGGAGCTCCTGTGGGCTTCAGCAGGATGCTGGCATGCTCTGCCTGTCCAGTCATTTGCAACACAGCCCCAGGCTGATGGTCAGCTGGGAGAATATCTCTGGTAAGGAATGAAAGCAGCTTAATTGCAGCCCAGGGAGGAGAACCCCAAATCCACCGCTCTGGCCCCGATTCTGGAACCGTGCCACTCACCGCCCGGTTGTGGTTTGTTTTGTGGGGTTCCTGGTGTCCTCTGTGCATTGCTGCTGGAAAGACAGCCCAGGGTGATAGAGTGCTGGAGAGCAGCTGGCCTTGGCTGGAACACTTTTCCCTGTGGTAGGAAGTCAGATGATTTTAAGGCTCTGCCAATGCTGTGACCCCAGCGCTGGCTTGAGCAGCTCCAAACCCTCTTTCCCATCTCATGCCCAAAGAAACTCCAAAACACAAAATTTCTGAGAGCAGGTAATGCCCCTGCCCCAACCCCAGGATCACAAATATCCAAGTGGAATACATCCACCTTGCCCCAGGCATGGTGAGGCAGGGAAAGGTTTGGTTTGAATTGCTGTTTTGAAATTACATTTTTGGAATCGCAGCTGAAACCAAAATCTTCCCACAGAAAAAGAGAACTCGGCTGAAACCACATTTTCCAAAAGGGAATTTTTTTAAATGACAAAAAAAAAGAAATCAAGTTCAACCAGTGCAGTGCGTGGGAATGGGCAGAGGTAGCTGTTACTAAGCTACCTTTCCATGTCTGTTGAGGAGATCTGGGGACACTGCAGCACCACTGATCGGCAAAAGATTATTTTTAAATTTTTGGGTTTTGGTCAGGTTTTTTTCTTTTCAGCTCAATGGAAGAAGCAATTTTGTGACTTTTGGAAGTGGGTTGCAAAGCCTTTGATTTTAAACAGATTTCTGTGCTGCAAGTGGAATGGGAGTTAAGAAATCAGGTTAAGATTTTCCCTGTGCTTCCAGCATCAAAACCCTTCTTGCAGCTCTTGCGAGCCTCCATGGTGCGCTGGCTGGAAGGTGCAAATTCCAACTGCAGAGAATTTAAACTTCATAGAAGCACTTTTTATTTTTTTTTCTTTTTTGCCTCTATATTTTCTCTGTTTGTCCTGATCCAGCTCTTCCTCTCTGCTGCTGCCTCTGCCATCCTCAGGAGGCCTGTCCATCCTGCTCCTGCTCTCCTGGCAGATGATTCATTGCTCAGGCTCATGTCTGTGTTTAATCTGGTTTGTGCCTGGAGGGCACGAAGCAAAACCCCTGTGGGGCTCGTCCAGCTCTAGTCCTGGTGCTCAGGGATGGTCCCACCACTGATTTCCTCCCAGGAAGGATGGGGGTGGCTTGGGGTGCTTTGAGGTGGTGAAACCTGGTGTGACCCTCTTGCTTTTTAACCTGCTCAAGCTGCATTTCCCTGGGTTGATTTATTGGAGGTTTTTTCCTTCATGCTGTGTAGGCAGAGCCCTGTCTCACCACTGAGGGAGGGTAAGCCTTGACCAGGGATAGAAACCCTGAGTAAGGTGGCTGGAAACAGATTCTCCCTGCAGTGATGGGTTTCTCTGAGACTGCTAAGAAAGCAATGTGCTCTCACAGGGATCCTGCTGTTGACTCTCCCAGCTGTAATGGGGATTTACTCCAAACACTTGCTGCTATCCCCCCCAAAAAATAAAAAGAAGTAGCAAAAGCAAAAGACTAGGCAGGAGAGAAGAGGAAATCATTCCTGCCTGGGGCTTCTAGACATGCTCAGGCTGGAAAAGTACTGCCCAAGGGTCCCTTCATTTAAGGTCTGAAGGGGTCAAAACTGATTCCCCCTCCCTCTTTGCCTGCTCAGGAGCCCTGCAGGAGCTCTCCCCTCTCCTTGGAACACTGTGCAGGAAGACTCAGGGGCTTTGCCCAGGGAGCAGGCAGGGACAGGCAGGAATGGGCAGGGACAGGCAGGCAGGGCAGCTGGCCCAGGTGGGGGATGTGCCCCAGGTGGGCATGATCTTGCCATGGCCCAGCAGGCAAATTTAAGCAGCTCAGGGCAGGTGCTGGTCTGCTCTGGGGGTTTCTCTGCTCTTCTGCTGAGTCAGAGCTATAGGAGGTTTTGCAGTCTTTCCTGAGCAGGTTTCTGAAGCTGCCTGGATGATGTGGAGAAAGATAAACCCTCTGAAACAGCAGCCACCTTTTTTTGAGTTGTGATTGGGATTTAAGGTGTTTTTAAGGGTACCCAGAAGTGGGTTTCAGGCTGTCCTGGAGGCACACAGTGCCAGAGCTGCAGGTGTACTTTTTCTCCTCTGTGGCTGAGAGCCCATTGATCATGGCAGCTCCAGGGCCTCCCTCCTGACTGCCTTCTCCCTGGGGAACCTGTCCTGAGTGAGCAGGGATTGCTGTCTGCTGGAGATTGTCCCCGTGCTACCCAGCAGGTCAGGCTGCTGGCTGCACCACTTTTGAGCTTTCTCCCTGTCTTCTGCCCACGGAGAGCCCGTTGTCAGGTAAGATTGAAAGGTGCATAAATGAAATTTAGAGCTTTGGCTGAGCAGACTGATGGCTCTGCTCTAGGCAGAGGAGAGGTGACATGAAGCCCCCCATGCAGTGAGCTTGGAGTGGGGTTTGCAATGCAGAAATGGGGGAGAGCATTCACTGCTGATGATGCAGGATTCATCAGCTGTGAGTCCCAGTGGGTGTCCATTCCCCCCTTGCTCAGTCCTGAATCAGTTCAAATGCACACGGTTGCCTTGGGATTGATTGTTATCAGCAGCAATAAATCACAACCACAGCAGCCAGTGGTGAGTTTTGGATGCCAGTGAAAATGCAGCTCCTCGGAGCATTTATCTCTGCGAAGGCAGGGAACCTGGACACTGAACAATTAGACCAGCGTGGCTCTGTGAAGCTGCATTTGATTAAGAGAGTAACTGCAGTACAAAGTTATTGCTGTGCATTGCTAATAAGCAGCCTGGCTTTAAAACCAGAGAGACTGGAGATGGGAGCATAAAGCACCTCTGTGCATCTCTCTCCAGGCAGCACCAGGAGCCCACCCTGTCCTTCCTGCCGTGGCCTCGCTGCTGGTGAGGCATAAAAAGGAGAGAAGAGGTGGCTTTTGCTGCAGTGGAAGTGGCACAGATGTCCTGCCTTGTTTCCTCGTATCACAGAAGCTACTGGGCAATGTCAAAGACCTTTAAGATGGGTGCACCTGACCCCGGGTCTGTGGGCAGGGCACGGGGCAGTGGCTGTGTGTCCCAGGCAGCCCCTGCAGTGTCACAGGTGGGAATTCCCAGTTTGCCACTCCGTGTCCCCTTTGTGTTCCCAACAAGGGATGGGCTTGGCCACAGCTCCTGCTCCAAGACAGCACCACTGAATCCACATCTCCAGGAGCAGCCAGCTGCCTTTCTGCAGGAGCTCTTTACACGTTTCTATTATTTGGGCCCACTGAAGTGGGAATTAAGCATCCAAAACACTGCAGCTGTAAAATAGTCATGCAAGCAAGCAGTCCTGCAAGAACAACCCCTTCTGGGTGCTTTGTGGTGTTTTGGGGAGATACCAAATAGGTCTGGGGTGATCAGCAGAGCTGGTGTGAGTCTGAGGAGGGAGCTGGGTTAGGTTTTAACTTGGGATCAGGGCACACCAAGGGCTTTCCCAGGGAAGATGATGGGCTCCAAGCACAGCTTTGCTCCAGACAATTTATTATACACTCTTTTTTTTCCTTGAATCTCAAACCCAGGCTCCACAAGTTTCAGATGAGCAGAACCAGGTTAACAAACAAATGTTGAATGACCCTGGTGGGCCCCACTGCCTATCTCACCTCTATTTTTTCTCTTAAGAGCTGCTGTTTCTGCTCTGCTCTGCTGAGCAGGTCTGTTGATTTTCTGTTCTGAAGAGGAAAGCCTGAGGTTCTCCAAGACCCTGGCCCTGGTGCTCTGCCTCCCTGCTGCCAGGGCAGCCCTTCTGTGGGCATGGAGGAGCCTGAGCTAAATATAAGCTGTGGAGGGGCAAATAGGGGGAGTTGGAGGAGGTTGGGCGAGAGGATCTGTTTATTTTCCCTCTGATCTCTGAGCCCTGTTATGTTTTATTGCTTTACAAACAGGAGGTCTGGAATGCTTCCTTCCCTCCTGTGCCAGTGCAAGGTCAGCTGGGTGCATAATTCCTGCACTTGAAGGAAAAAAATACCAAATATTTACAGTAACGTTGTACAAGTGGCATGAAACTGGAACTCTGCTTACTTTCTCCAGGCCAGGTTTTACTGTAAATGCCCAAATAAGCTATTTATATAAACAATTTCTGTGTATTTGCTCAGTGCCTGGATGCACTTCCACCCTGCTGCTGAGAATTTAGACCTGATGAGTAACCTGTGGCAGAAGAGCAGCTTTGAGTGCAGAAAACCCCTCTAGAAGGCAATGCAGGCAGGTGCTTTATGTGCTGTGGGTCTCAAGGAAGGTGAGGCACCTCCAGCACATTTGTTCCTTACATCTGCAGGAGGATGTGGTGCCCAGAGCCTGGCAATGCTTCAAAAGAAACCCATTTTGGGGTGCGTGGTATTTGAGTAGCTGTGTCAGAGAACAAAGGGGCAGGAGCAAGGAATGCAACTGAGATTCCTCCTGCTGTAGAAAAGGCTGGTATGGGGTAAGGCTTTAAGGAAGCAGACAAAGAAATGTGTTCAAGTTTACTCAGCTCTTCCCATTCGTCAGAACATGCCCAGGTCCTCAGTGAGGTTTCAGCTCGGAACTGAGATCTTGGACTGAGTCATGAACAAGTGTAACTGCTTGTGAGTAATTGCTGGAACCAAAAGTCAGCTTGGAAAATGGGCTTTATCTCTTCTCTAAAAGTTCTGGTTTATGGGAAAAGGCAGTGGTTTTCCTATCGTGCCCTGGCTTTCTGTTCCTTGTGTGGGTAAAAGCAGAGCTGTGAGTCGCCGCTTCTGTGCGTGGGAGTTTGGCACCCCAGGCCACTGCTCATTGCTGCTTTCTCCCTTGGTCCCCAGCTTCTGGGCTGGCTTTAGGCCTTGGGCAAATGGGACAAATGTCATCCAGCACAGGTACGTGGTGCTTTTAAAGAAATGCTGCATTATCAGCCTTACACAGAAAAAATCCCCCCTGAACCCTGAGGCACTGCATCCTGCTGCTCCCCATCCCCTCGTGCTCTCTCTGTGCTCTCTGCTCCTGGGTCCCTGTTAGCCCAGCACTTGTCCATGGCTTGAGGGCCCAGGTTCAGCTGCACAAACAGCCCAGAGCCCCAGCCCTGTCCCCCAGGGCATCCCAAGGTCTTCCTGGCAAACCCAGGGCTGACACTTCCCCCCACGCTGATCCTTGACCTGCCTTTCCTGGATATCATAATTTCTTCTTCGGGTCTGGCTGAGATACAGGGTGACAGGCTAGAACTCGAGTGGAATCAAAATTGCATTTTAATTGTAAACATTTGTCCAGAAATTAATGTTTCTGAACTAATGTTTCTCTCTGACCAGTGTGTTCAGAAACAAATGACTCTCACTAATTGATTTTCCCCTGTATAATGGGAATTGTACATGTAGAAATTCAACCATGTATAATTGAAAATCCCCCTCTTTCAGCAGGCATCCACATAATCACTCAACTGATGTGTTTGCTTGTCCTCTGGCAGATATCACCTAGGAGTCACATGGCTGGCTGGAGGGGGCTAATTTCTCCAATTTTTGTTCCTTCTGCTGGATTAAACATTGAAAATCACTATAAACAGGCTTCCATATTGAATAAATTTGTTTATAATCCCAAACATGCACCCATGAGGGAATGTTATTGATGGCTTCCTCCTTTGGAAAGGTGTGTTTTATACCTTTACACCTCTGAGATCAGTAATCCCATTTGTCCCAATAGATGAAACAGTTTTGAGCAACTTCCAGGAGCCTTTTAGCAGCTGATCGACGGCTCCTCTGCAGTGAAGGCAGAAGGGACTTGGCTCTGAAGCCCTTGGCTCTGCTGTGCCAAACCAACTGCCTGGAGCCCCCAGGACCCTCCCAGAGAACTGACAGCCCGGGGGAGTGGGACCAGAGGAGAGAAGTAGGTGTAAAATCAGTTGTGAAACTGAAAGGCTGTGATTCACTGCTTCTTGTAAGAGACAGGTGAGATCTTGCCCTGCTGCAAACCAGGTCTTGAGGGTGACAGCAGATTTCAGTCACTTCAGGAGGGTTAGGAGCAAGTCCTGCACGCAGCTGGTGTGTAAATGGGTGTGTTTTAGGGGAGCTGTGGGGTCAGTGTGATGGTATTCATCAATTTTGCCTCCTCCAGTAACACCCACAATGGGTGCCAGCAGTGCTTTACAGGAGTTTCCCTGAGGTGCTTTAACCTCTGCTACCATCAGCCCTAACAGGCAAAACTAATCAAGGTTTGCTCAAAAGTAGGTTTGCATCACAGCTTCTGTTGAGAAGCAGATAATCAGGTTTTATTTATTTGTTTGTTAATAAAGCTGTATAACAAAGGATTTCATCATTCCAGTGATATTGAATGTAATGCGCTTGCAGTAATTAATGCCACTACTAATGGAGGATTGGAATTTTGCCTTAATTATATCATTAAGACACATTTCATGCATTTAATTGTTTTTGTAAAATGACAGCCAAGCTCTCCTGCCGCATATTTCCCATTTCCAGATTCAATTACCTCCCATGCAAGGGCAACCTGCTAGTAATGGCCTCTCACAGTTTTTTGCTTTCCAGGGGAAATCAAGTGGGTTTTGGTTAGAGATGCCAATACTTTTCAGGTTAGCAAAGCTTTTACATGTTGTTTGTCAATGTTAGTGATGAACAGATGCACTGAAGTCTCCCTTCCTCCTCGCTGGCCTGGATTTAATGAAAAATAGGGGTGGGGGGAAGGGGAAAATATGTCAAGACAGAACAAGGAGGTTAAAAATCAGCCACAGGCTTTATCACATGGCCTGCTGCACCTGTGGGAGGTTAAATTTGGGTAAAACACACCATGTCTGATCCAAAAGCAGGAGTCTTGGAATCAGCAGCTGCAGCCTCAGAGGGGATGATGCTGAGATCGTTCTCATGGGACACCACCAGGCAGGAGGCTCAGGGCATCCTGTGCAAGGTTTCCTGCTTGTTCTTTGGAACTCAGCTTGTGTCTGTAAGGCCAGGATCAGTCACCCAGCAAGCCCGGGCTCCTGGAGAGGCATCTCAGAGGAGATGTGTGTGAACCAGTGAGGTGCACTGTGCTCCAAACCAGGACCCAGAGCCCTCAGCAGTGGTGACGCACGTGGATTTGTTTGGGGTGAGTAAATACAGTTTTCACTGGACAGGAATTTACAGTTATGTCTGCAGCTCCCAGCTGCTCAGGGGGGTGGGAGTGGTGTGTTTCTCTAGTTTGTGCCTTCTCTGACTGCAGCTCTTTCCCAAATTTGTAATCATTGCTGCATAACTACATAAAGGCAAAATTCAGGGTGAGGGTGGTAGGAAATGGGAAGCTCTGTTGCAATGCAGAAAATATTAAGTTGCCTTGAGGAGGGTCATCACTGCTGGATTTTGGACCATCTGAGATAAACCAAAACCTCCCCAAATGCCATCCAGGTGGCTATTGCTGTTTGCAGGGCAAAGCCAGCAGCCCACAGATGGAATGTGACAAAAAGCAGGTAAAGCAAGAGGAGGAATGCAAGTGGGCTGTGCAGACAACAGAGTGGGAGCTCCCGTGCCAGGAAGCAGACACAGCAACTGGTGAATACTTTGAAAACCTTTCCAAGTCTTTCCTGCAGCACTGACTGTGGGAAGCATTTGGGAGCAGGCTTTTGTTCCCAGACCCTAACCATGCTGTGGGCTCGACGAGTCCTTGACCTCAATTAGTTCAGTTCGTTATTTGGAGCCCAGTGGGAATGAAGTCAGCTGTGCTTTCCTTCTCCTCTTTCTTCCCACCCTTCCTTGCCTGGTGTATGAAAGAGCTGAAACCTGGCCAAGGCACAAATCCCATTCAGCCCTTGCTGGGCTTTGCCCCGGGGGATCTGCAGGAGAGGTGGAGGAGCCCTGTGAGCTGTGCAGGCACAGAGAGGAATCCACCACTGGAAATGTCCTGCTGGATGTGCTGCACATCTGCTTTGCCACTGGCCTGCTGGAAACCTTGAGCAAGAAGCTTCACCTGTCTGTCACTTGTCTTGAAAGTGGTGAGGGGCATTCAGGCACCACGTGCTGGTTGTATGAAGCCCACTGGGGTAAAATAACTGGGACACCAGATACAAAAACTCTAAATATGAGGTGAGAGAAGCACTGATTTCCACTGTACAAAGCAGTGCAATGCCATCTCACATCTATCTACATGGAAACTGAATTTCCAGTTCGATTTTAATTATAGATTCTGTGTCTGGAGTGTTTCATCAATAAATACCTTCCCCCCCAGCCTTCTCCTTACTGTGATTGTTAGTAACAAATTTATGTTGTGTTTCATTTCAGGTTGTCCAACAAATTTTGGAACAAAACTGAGCACCATTAATTGTCATTCTCGGAATAAACCAACAACATAATTTATCAATGTGGCAATAACAGTAATGTTTGTATTTCCCAGTCTTGAAATACTTGGATTGGAGATGACAGCATTATAATTGAAAATAATGGTAATTATCTGTCTGCAAACGTGTTTTGTTGCTACGCTCAATGTCTTCTTTGAAACCAGTCATGAACAGAAGTCACCATAAGCAACAATAAACTAAAAAGTCATTTTCCTAGAGATCGGTGCACTGCATCTGTTGTGTGGGAAATAACTCTGATTTTTCTTTTGTTTGGGATTCCAAAATGGTCTGTGGATGGAGAATTTCAACTCAATACCATCAGGAAAAATCAACTGCTTCTATTTAGGTGAATTTGAAATGTTATATGATAATATGTGTGTTTTTAATATATGGATATGTATGTATGTACACCTTGAGATCATTCATATGGAAACAAGACACCTGCTGTATCAAGATGAGAAGGAAACATCAACATAATTCTTCATGCTTTCCTAGTCAAAATTGCCAAATGTATGTAGTCAAACTGTGGGCAACATATTGAGCTGGGTGTGAGCTGAGCACTGCCTGAGCCCAAGGAGCAGCATTTCCTCCTGGGATCAGGGCCCTGGGCACTGCTCCCACCTGCCCTGTGCTCCAGGACCCTGGGCAGGGGCTCAGCCAGGTCTCACCCAGCCCCAGCAAATTTTGGTTGGATGGTTTTTCTGGAGCAGGCTTAAACTTGAGTACTAAAACACATTCAGAGTCCTTCCTTGGAAAGCAATGTACCATGGCAGGGCAGGGATGTTTTACATTGTGTTTTGTACACATTCCCTTTTTTATTGCTGGTTTCAAGTAATACCCCACTTTTGCATTGCCAGGGCCAGCAGGTGAGACTCCTATCCCAGCTCCCCTGCTCCAGCAGGGACAGGGCAACCACGGAGCAGCATCTCTGCAGAGCATCACTGCTGCAAGCAAGAACCAAACGAGAATTTTGGACCCTTCCAAGTTGGATTTGGGGCAGGAGGAGGCAGGCAAGAGCTTTGAAGGTGACACCCCACAGCTGCACTCAGGGAGGGACAGGGTGTCAGGGTGGGGTCCAGCACCAGCTCCACGCAGCCATTTAACACCTTCCCCTTGGATCCCCATTTCACTGTAAGCTATTGAAATCATTCCCTTATGAACTGGTTTCTGTTGTCCTTATTAACCAAGGATTAATTAATTATTAATTAAGCAACCCAGGCTACTTATTAATTCAACTTGTTAATTAAGTATAGGATGCTAATGAGGCAGCTTGTTAATTGAGTTGTCAGGGGAAAGTGAGGATGGAGAGGAGGATTTTTTTCTGCCCAGTTCCTGTAGCAGAGCCAGAAATGTGGCTCCATGTGGGGACAGTGGTCGTGGGAGCTTCCTGAGTGGGGTCAGGCAGTCACAGCTTGGGAGAAGCTTTATTTACATTTATTCCTTTTTATTGTCAGCACAAAACAACCTTTCAAGAAAAGACTCCAGGACTTGCAGCCCAGTATTTCAGTGCTATGTGCAGGACCAAGCAGGGTAAGCATGGGGACAGGACCCAGGGGATAGAGGCATGGAGATGACCTGGAGCTGTGGGGGATGATGGAGAGCAGTGGCCTCCTGCTTTTCTCAGTCTGAATGAGATGCACAAATGGGAATTTTGCTCCTTGAAATGCCTTTAGCCTAAGACAAGAAAGGTCTGCAATTTACAGACAGCAAGAGATGAGGAGCTCTCTGCTTTGCCAGAGCCTTTGCAGGGAGTGAGAGCCACACCTCTCTGGTACACTGGAGCTGCCTTGGGTCTGCCCCAGCCCTGCTCTTTTGCCTGCAGGATCAGGCCAGGACCCACTGAGGATGGAGCTGCTGTGTCTCCCTGAGCTGTGGGGACCAGCTCCTCCAGTGTGAGGCTTTGTGGGATGGCCCCACACAGCATCTTGCTGTGTATTAGTGCCAGGTGCTCAGGACTGGTACAGTAATTTCAGGATGTTTTCTCTGGAAAGTTTGCTGATGGGCCATTTATGGTTGCCAGCAAGGCTCCAGCATCAGTGGTTTGTTCCACTGCAAATGCCATTCCCCAGGCGAGCTGGAAATAAAACCATTTCTAATCACTTCTGAAAGTTTCTGAAAAGAACTGGGGGAGGGGGAGAGCTAATGAGGAAAACACACAGCTTTAGAAACAGGAGAGCATTCTCTGAAGTCAACAGAATAAAAAAAAAGTTCTTTTTGAATATTCATTTCTACTGAGGTTTTCTATCGCTGTAATTAATTTGTCACAAATACCCTGACAAAGCATTTCTGGTGGAGTGATGAAGGCTACAGGCAGAGGTTTACTTAGTCTCTTTTGAAGGAAAATAACTAGCTATCAAATAACTTTAAACTCCTAAAGCTTTTCTGGCTTGATCCTGCTTTCATTAAAGAATGCTACTTGGCTTTGAAGACATTTAAAGCTTTTGAAAAATTGTTATATGGATTTGATTTTGGGTTATTCGGTCCCCTTCTGGTGTACTGGTGTATTATTCATGGACACTTTGAGAGGCATTGGCTATTTGTTTTCTCTTCATGGGGAGGGACCCAACAAAGCCTTTAAAGCACCCATGGGGCCATTCAGGCTCAGTTCTGCTGGTCTTCCCCTTCCTTCCTGCACTAACTTGGGATCCTCTGCTCCTTCACCCAAAATAAAAGATTTCTGACAGCAGCCCAGTAGCAAATCAATGCTGAATGTCTGGAATGACTGGCACATAAAGACTCTGCCTCCTTAGATTGGATCAGGATCCCTGCTGGGCCAGCTGTGGTCAGTGTGGGGAATTCAAGTCTTCAAGGTTTCCTCTTGTGTCTTTCTACCTCCAAACTTCTGCACAATGACAGGACATCCTTGCAGGACCCAGCAACTGAGTCAAAGCAGCAAAAATATTTGTGTGATGGGAGAAGGATGAGGCCTGATTCTGTAATCATTCCTCATCCCAAGGAGCACCAGTTCAATCAGATTGCTCATGTAAGGAAGGCTTCACTGACGTGAGTAATCGTGGCAGATTCTGGCCCTGAGTTATTACATGAAACCATCTCAAGCTCAGGAGAAAGCTGCATGACTCAGACCTTGCTTTAAAAAATAAAAGTTTTAAATCCCAAGTTAGGATGTGCCATTTGGCTCCTGCTGAAGTTGGTCTAAAAAGGCAGCACTGAATAATAAAAAAGATCAAGCTTTTGATGTTAAATTGCATGTTCAAGCATAAAATCCAGCCTTGATGATGAAGCTTAGCCTGGCTTATTTCACGTGGGCAAAGACACTAAACAAGAGCCTTACACTCTTTCTCACTTAGAGGAAATGTCTGTGCATTTAAAAAAAGCAAAAGAAAAAAAAAGTTTTGACAGATAAGTAATTAGGAAACATCTGGCCAAACTGAAGGCAACAGAAGTGATTCCAGTCAGAGGTGGTTCAGTGAAAGCTTTTCATCTCAACTCCAACAGAAACAGCAAATTTAGCACTTAAAAAAAACCATATAAAATTCCAGCTTCTGATGAAGTGTTAAAAAGTGAGAGAGTGAGAAGTGCAGAGACATCCACCCAGCCCAGGGCTGCGAGGAGGAGGAGGAGGGAGAGCCCTGGCTGTGCACAGGATGAGGGGTGTGCCAAGGGCCGGGAGGCAGGTCCGGCGCTGGGACAGTGGCACGGTGTTCTGGATGGAATTCCCAGGTGTTCTGGATGGAATTCCCAGGTGTTCTGGATGGAATTCCCAGCGTGGCTCCAGGGCTGATGTGTCCCTGTGGATGCTGGCTCCTGTGTGCTCTGGTGTTCCTGCAGCGCCGTGTGCCCCTACCTGCGGGCATCCAGGACAGGTGAGGCTTGTGCCACGGGGTCTGTGTGAGTGGCTGAGGGGTCACAGCTGTCCTGACAGCCCTGGTCCCATCCCTCCTTCTCCAAAGCTCCGTGGGAGCCGTGCACAGAGTGGTGAAATATCCTTACTGGGGATTTGGGGTGAGGGATGCTCCCTTTCAGTTTTTGCTCTGCACCGTGTTTTGAAGTGCTTTTCCCACATTTAGTGAATGCTGGTGGTTTGGAGGCTCCATTAAAATAAATCCCAGGGTTCTGTGAGTGCTTCCTCACCTTACTGCAAGGACTTTATTGAGCTCCCTCAGAGCTGATGTGTTCTCATGGTGTTCTGGCTGCCGAGTGCCTGCTGAAAATCATCCTCAATTTCAATTTCAAACAAACTTCATTCTGAGTTTTTGGGAAAGGTTTTAGAGATGTCTTTTTCTTCAGGCTGGCAGATTTACACATCCTGTCCAACCTCTTCAGCCCCCGTGGCCCTTCCTGTGGGGTTCACACGTGCTATCTCAGCAGGGGTGAGCAGGACAGCCACCTCCCCTCTTTGCAGTGCTCAGAATCAAGCCCTGATGCTGGGGGCTGTTGCTGTTTTAAACTGCCCATTTTTATAATTTTAACACACCAGATGGACAGCCCAGAGCAGAACTCAGTGCTCAGCATCCAGCTGCAGCCCCGAGCTCTGCCAGGCAGGGCAGGAGGGGCAGCAGGGCCCTGGAGGAGGGACAGGAGTGGGAGAGTTTTGACGATGTCCCTTTGCTGTCCTGCCCAGAAGGGAAGGAGAGGAAGGAGAGGATCCTTGCTCCAGAACAGCAGCCATTTTAGGATGCTTCTTGCACAGCTGGAAATCATGGCGATAGCATCAGCTGCCAAGGGGAGTTAGGAGATTTGGCAGGATTCAGAGAGAAAGAGGGAGCAGTTAAACCATTTGTGAAGAGCAAATGCTTCAAAGGCAGAGCGAGGGGCCCTGGCTCCCCGGCGGTGCCAGCGTGGTCCCGCTTTGCCCGGCCCCAGGGAGGGATGGAGCAGGGCCCAGCCCCCAGCAGGGCACCCACAGCTCTTGAGCTGCTCCTGATCTTTGTTCCACAAGCCTGTCCCCATCACAGACAGCTGGAATACCTTCCAACTGGGATGCAATTATTGTTGAGTGAGGAAATATGTGCTCTGTAACCTCACCGCAAAAACCTCTGTAAAGCACGAACAGGAAGTGTACAATATATTCCTTTCCAAATTAATTGCTATTATTCTGATTAAAACACATTATCATATAAATATTTGATTAAGAATGTGATTAAATCTTTCTTGCTCATGAACTGTGACAACTTTAAAGTCTAACCTTTTATAGCTTGGCATCACATCATTATTTTTCTCATTAGCTACGTTTAATAATTCGATCTCATAATATGCTTTGCCATTTGGAACCTTCCTTTGTGTGCCAAGTTCAAATCAATGCTGTTAGTTATTTGTGCCACTGCAGATAATTAAACAAAAATTAACAGCAATTTCACGCTGCAGTCTGGGTGTGGGCAGAGGAGTGTTCGGGAAGGGGAGCAGATCACAGAGCACAAGTCAAAGGGGTTCTTCTGCCATCTGCAAAGCTGGCCAGGAGCAGTGTGGGAAAGTGGAGGTGTCTCCTGGAGGCTCCAGTAATTCAGAAAGTCCCTTTCCACCAGGTGAAACCTCTGGGCATCACAAACAGAGTGAGCAAACTTGCTGTGGACACGTATGAATGACGTGACAGGGTAAAGTGGGGAGCAGTTGGGTCTTGGGTGTGTGGGAGGAGAACCAGAGGAGCTCTACCTGAGGCTGTCAAGGCATCCCTCTGAGCAGAGCAGTCTCCCTCTCCCCCAGGGCACACATCCCTGGATTCAGGTGCTGCCCTGGCTCCTTCCCCTGGCTCCAGGCTGTTACTTTGGGGAGCTCAGTGTGCTGCAGCCTCCCCCTGTCCCTCAGCAGGATCAGGCCCTCACAGGCTGTCTGGAGGCAGGAGGATGCCTCCGTCTCTCCCAGCTCACTGCAAACAGCCAGAGCCCACTTTCCTAATTTAAACCACACACAAAAGCTTGCCTTACATGGTCGCGGATGCTATTTTTAGGTCCGCCAATTAATCCAGCTCCGTTTGAGCTGGATTAGAGATCACATACCCCCTTAATTATAGGTGTATAAACTCCAGACTGGCAGCTGTTTTGACATTCTCAGCTGGGAAATGTGCCCTAAACAGCCGTCCCCTCCCTGGTGGGGCAGGACTGGGGCCCGGGGCTGCTGCCTTCGTGCCCATCTGCTGCCGTGGCACCGCGCCTGCTCCGGCGCTTGGACGCCTGCCCTGGGACACAGGTGCCAGGCAGCACAGAGCTGCGATGGGCAGCCTCCCTCTTTCTTCTTTTTCCT
>VZSE01015292.1:2091571-2195697 GCA_013398275.1 Promerops cafer
CCCCCCCCCCCCCCGTAGGAAATTCTCCCCTGGCTCCCCAGGCTTTTTCTTTCCGCTGAGGACATCTGCCAAGAACGAGAAGGAGCCCGTGCCAAGGTGCTTCCATGGTGGGGTCTCCATGGGGGGCTGCTGGATGTGCCTGCCCCTCACGGTGGGCAATGGGGGCAGCTCCTGGCACTGCCAGAATCCAGCCTCTGTGCGGGGATGCTGGCCTGGCACGGCTTGAGCTCCCACACCCAGCAGTGCCAGCCCACGAGGGGCTGCCCATGGCACTGCTCTGTGCCCGTGTGGGAGCCTGTGGGGCTGCTGTGCATCTCAAACCGTGCAGGGCACACAGGCAGCTTTGGACATCGTGGGTGACCCCACAGCTGCTGCTCTGGTGCTCCAAGGGTGGCACAGTGCCCCTCTCCCTGCCAGGGTTCCTCTCTGGGGACACGGACACCCAGGTGAGGAGCTGCCTTTTTTGTTTTCATATGGGTAGGGGAGATTTTAAAGCTGAACATCCACACAATTGCCCATTTTTAGCCCCACAGTGCTGCTGACTGGTGGCTTTCTGGCCGGAGCCCACTGACACCTAAAGCAAAGAGGAAACTTCAGAGAAAGTTCCGTGGGAACCCTCCCTGGGACGGGGCTGTATGCAGCCCAGAGACAGGAGCTGTCACTGGAGACCACCCTGTGGCACCTCCAAAGGCCCCACGTGGGGGGCAGAGCAGGACTAGAGGGTCAGACCCTGCGTCAGCTCCCGATCCCGGTGCAGCTGCCGGGGCACGGCTGCTAACTGTGGCTGTGGCCAGGGCAGCCGGGAAGGTCCCAGGCTGAGCCATACCTGAGCAGTGACACAATGCCCCAGCAGCGCTGGGACAGGGCCACCCCTGTGGGAGGGTCCCCGCGGGTCCTGCTCCAGCTCTCCGTGCGTTTAATGCCCTGTGGTCATCTTAGTTCTTTTCTTCTTTCCTGGGAGCTGCAGGCTGGACAAGAACTGGCACGAAGGCTGTTTGATCCCAACAAATACTTTTTTGTTTCAGTGTGATATCAAATGCTTTTGAGCCTAGTGAACAGAGCACCCTCTCACTGGAGCTCCCCCCTCCTCGTCTGGCAGTGTCAGCAGCATCAGCACAGGACAGTCCTCTGTCCTTTTCCTGGGAATCTCACTGCACCTCTTGGATCACATTTAATTTTGTGTTTATGTTGAAGTCTGGCACACTGCATCTCGTGGGACAGCTCGGTGACCAGGCACAGGCTCCCAAAGGAGTCTTCATTGAAGATGGAGTCATATACATTTACTCCTCATGTTTTCCACTGCCCACTGGGAAAAAAGCCATGCTAGTGCTGCCAGTGCTGCCCTCGGAGTGGGAGAGGTTCAGTGCTGTGTTGGTGTGTCTGGCTGTTGCCTTCAAGCAAAGGTCTTCCCTGGCACAAGCATGTGGAGGGCTCAGTGGGGAGCCCCCCACCACAGGGCTACTTGAGGGGTGGCTTATGAAGCCACAGGCCCGGGTGAGTGGTGAGGGTGGAATGAGCTCATTTCCCAAGTCAGCTCTGCAGCTGCCTGGGACAGGCCAGCTCTCCCAGCTGGCAGTGACATCCCATGGGTGCCAGAGCAGCCCTGGGACACTCTGGGGCCCAAGCAGGAGGCACAGGGACAGGCACACACTGCTGCCAGAGCTCCTGCTCCTCAGCAGAGAGCTGCAAAGGAAACATGAGGATTTCCCAAGCTTTGCTCCTGCTGGTCTGACCATCAATGCCCTGGCAGAGCATCAGTCCCACCAGTGTCTTTACAGAGCTGTTCAGAAAGAAACACGTGTCTGGTGGGGGTCAAGAAAGGGAAAGGGGGGATACCTGCTTCTGTGGGCTTTGGGAACTCGTCAAAGCTTTGGTGGAGTTCTGGGAGAAGGCTTTTAGGCTGTTCTGATCCAAACCCCTGGCTCTGAGATGCAGGGGCTGCTTCCTTTCCCTGCCTTGCTGCAACTCTTTGGTGGGTATGAGGCTTTCATTGCCACGGGCAGCCGAGCAAGAATGCAGGAAGGTTGGAGCAGGAAGGTTTCAGAATGCAGGAAGGTTGGAGCAGGAAGGTTTCAGAATGCAGGAAGGTTGGAGCAGGAAGGTTTCAGAATGCAGGAAGGTTGGAGCAGGAAGGTTTAGTGTCTGACAGAGGTTTCCCAGAGTGACTCACAGGGCAGCAATTCTGCCCATCCTCATCCCACTTCGAGGACATACCTGTGGTGGATTCCTGAGGCACCGAAACCATCCCCCAGAGAGAGCATGGTGAGGTATCACTGTGAATCACCCAGGGTGTGAGGGGTTGTCTCAGTGTCCCTGTCCCCACGCCCAGGGCTGGACCACCTGTAGAACAGCTCTGCCAACTGAGAATTGAGCAACAAACCAGAGGCTCAAATCTTCCTGCCCCTGAGCCATCCATCCACAGGCTGGATGAGAAAACCAAGCGGGGGAAGTGAATTTACAAATCTCTGCAGTGGGAACTGCACAAACACCTACAGCTTTATCTTATCATAGTGACCAGCACTGGCCAGTCCTGCCACTGGGACAGGAGGACTTGGATGCTGCTCACAGCACTCAGAGCCATCCAAATTCCTCTTGTCCACTGCCAACACAGTAGAGAAACCCCCTGTGAGGTGAGAGAGGCCCTGCTAGCCCACTCTGATACCTTCAAGTTCTCTCAATAGCCAGCAGGAACCACAATTAACGTCTGCTGCAATTTCTTCATTATCATAATGACAGTGCTCAGCAAAATATATGAGAGACACTGACGGTGACGCCCAGATGCTGGAACCATACGATGCCACATGGCAAATCGTGGCGTGGTATAAAAACCCAGCTTTTATATGGTACAGCTGCCTCTACATAATGCCCTTGTAATTTATCAGTGGATGGCATCTGGCTCTTTCCTGTCATTCTTCGACTTCCAGACAACCATAATCTCAAGTGTCTTAATAATAACACAGACCTGCCAGACAGGGGAGGAGGGAGGATGGAAAGGGGGTGGGGAGCAAAATTGCTCCTTTTGTGCTGCTCTACCCAAATTAGAGGGGAAAACCAGAAAAAGGGAAGCCTGGTGGGGGACTGGGAGTGCTGGAGGGGGGGCTGGGGTGGCACCGCAGGTCCTGGAGGAATCTGCATGAGGGGTACCTTGCAGAAGCCATCACTTTGGTATCCAGGTCTGGAAGGGCTTCCAGGCATCTGCTCTTCCTGGGGCAAATTTCCCTGTGTCCTTTTAAAGAAAACCATTTGGCTGAGGGTGAAACTTGAGTGTGTGCACAGTGGTGGTGCAGGGTAACACCATGGCAGAACTCAGCCTGCAGCCTGGGCCTGCACAGGCTGGAGGGACAATTCTGGGTCCTGCAGTGGCTCCATGGAAAAGGTGTTAAAAAGGGAAGGAGATGGGAACTTTGTAGCTCTTCAGCCATGCTGCTGGATCCTGCAAAGCTGTGCCAGTGCCAAGCTGCCCTGGTGTCCCTGTCACAGAGAGCTCTCCTTCCCACTCCCTGGTGCTCACGGGAGTGCCTGGGCCATGACACCTACTGCAATTTTGGGGTGCCTGAGGGTGGGCAGCCCCGACCTGGTGTGCTGGGGGTGTGAGGAGCCAAACCTTTACAGTCTGTCACAAGTCTGGGAACATGAAATATCTGCATGTCCAACACAGCATCGCCCCACGTGTGTGAATCTCCTGGTGCATCTCCCATGGGAGTCAGGGGAAATTCCTGGGGTAGGACTGAGCCCTGCGTGTGAGTGACTCTGCAGGGCCAAATCCATTCCTGGGTTACACAGGTGTACACTCACTGACACCACCGGGCCTGGGTTGGACTCGCTTCAGGTCGAGTCCGGGGGACAGAGCAGTGCCTGGTGCTGATGGTGGCACGGTGGTGACACGGTGGTGGCCCAGCCTCTACTTGCCCCCAGCACACTCTGGGACCCCGCAGGGGCTGTGGGATGTGGGAGTGGGATGTGAGATGCGGGATGAAGAATGTGGGATGCGGGATGTGGGACGCGGGATGTGGGAGTGGGATGTGAGATGTGGGATGTGAGATGTGGAATGTGAGATGCGGGATGTGGGATGCGGGATGCAGGATGCGGGATGTGAGATGCGGGATGCCGGATGCGGGATGCGGGCTGTGGGACGCGGGCCGTGGCAGGCTGCCTGCTGCCACCACGAGATGGCGAGCGAAGGAGCCTCTTGGCAGGGCTGTCCCAGGGAAAGGGGCTCGGCTCTCGGAGGCACGGGACGGCTCAGCCCGGTTTCCCGTAGCCAGGGATGAGAGGAGGGTGGAGAGCACGGCCAGGCTGGACGAGAGTAAGGATGTTTGAAGTTATCCAAGCAGGATTCGGGAGAGCATGGCAACACGTCCCGCGGCTGTTCATAGCCCCTGACTACCCCCATTTTCTGACGTGCTGAATCTCCAAGGGAAGGGTGGCTGCCTGGTCCCCTCTCCATCCCCTCTGCTGTCAGGAGAACCCACTGCTTATGTCCCCAGCAGCTGCGGGGAGTGGGGCAGAGCCGGGCGGGAGGGGTGAATGGCATATGAGGGGCACCTGGAGGGTGGGCAGGCCCTGAGATAAGGAGCCCTGGCTGGGAGTTGCACGGGGAGCAGGAGGAAGGGATTTTCCTGGCCATGATGGAGAGTATTGCTGTATGGAGGTGGGAGCATTGCTGTATGGAGGTGGGTGTTGGGGCTGTCTCTGCCTGGGGATGGAGAGGCTCTGAGTGAGCCCTGTTGCAGGGAGGTGGGGATGTCATCAGGATGATGGAGACCAGCAGGGCTGAAGTCTTGCTCATCTGATTATTTTCTGTGACTCTTCCTGCCCTGCCCTCTGGGTGCTCTGCTCCTGTGCATGCACACAGGTCCCAGCCTTTGGGCTGTGGGGCTTCTGCTCCTGCCTGGATTTGACCTGGCAGGAGGGTTTGGGCCATCCCTGAGAGTGGTTCCCATCTGCCCCAGTCTGCAAAAGGGTCAGCAAAGCTACTTCCCCCTGGATATTTCTGCTGGAAAAGTTTCCTGTGGAAGCCAGCTCAGAGCTCCACGGGGAAAGATGTCTGCAGGAACTAAAAGGGCTTCTTGTTAAATACGTGCACACAGAAATTGTAGTGAGCTGTGGGAACACCTCCCCTGTGCTGGGGATGGGTGGCACTGACACAGCAGGGTCTGGCTGCTCTGTGACCTCCAGAGCCAAGCCTGGGGCAGCTGAGTGGGCAGCAGAGTCCCCTTCCCCTGCAGCAGCACAGCAATTACTTTGCTGCTCTATTGAGACAAATGAGGCTGGTTATGAGAGCCACTTTGTAGAGGGGATTAGTGCTCCAACACACACAGCCAGTGCTCTTCCCAGGGCACCCTGACCTGCAGACCTGTTTTCACAATTTGTGTCAGTCCAGAATATCTTGATTTTTTTTTTTTTTTTATTTTTTTAAAAATGCACAGAATTTCTGGTTGGTTTGTCCTTTCAAGATAGGACGTGAGTAGAGAGACGTGTTATTTTGCCCTACTTTCTCTGTTTGTACAGTAAGAGATAAGTCCCATATTGTGTAAACAACCAGACAATATGTGCTGAACTGGATCTGTTGGTACTAACTGGGACAGCTTTATCTTGGGAGAGTGCCTGGGTGGGAGGAGATCCCTGGCTGGAATGAGTGCAGATGATGCCAGCTTCACCTCGGACCAGAAATTTCTTCAGGCTTGCATCAAAATACTGGGCAGGAATCCAGAGGTGAGGCACCTCTCTGCTGTGTCCCGTGAGGTTCCTGGGCTTAAACATCCATTCAAGAAGGGCTTCAATGCATGGCAAGGCATTGCAGCTCCGTGCTCATGGCAGCTCAGCCACAGGAACACCTCTGTTGGTGTGCTGGGGGAGTTCAGCTTCCTGTGAAGGAGGTTTAGGCTGATGCAGAGTGTGCCAAAAGCAGGTTTGTGGCCTGGGACACTGAAGTCTCAGCACTGTGGTCCCCCCCTGAATGGGTGCACACTCCTGTGTTCACAGGGGGACTTCTGGCACCACGTTGAACTTGTCTTCAGTGGCTACCTGAAACGAGATGTACCTGTAAAACAAACAAAGCAGCCAGCTACAGACCCCCAAATCCTGCTTGCTTCCATGCAGGGTGGAGATCAAGTGGCCCAAGCCAGCCTGCCCTGTGCCAATGCAGTGTCTGTCCTGGCTGGGTGGGCACCCAGCTCCTGTGAAGGGACTTGGTGCTGCTTTGTGCCTCAGTTGCTGGCCTGGACTGGAGGGTGTTTTGGTCCCTGCTGGAGGCACAGGTCTCCTGGCAGCCTTTTGAAATCCTGCACGGTCCTGTGCTCCACCAAACACACCCAGGGCAGTGTGTGCAGTGTGTGGGCCAGGTCTCCCCTGGGGCTGCACTCCCCAGGTTCTGTGCCACCCCCCAGCACACAGGCAGCAATCCTGGGAAGGATCTGAAATATTAGGAAGGGTTTCCCAATGTGTCTTCAGTGTGTGGACTAACAAATGCCTGCAGGCTCTGCTTGCATTTCTTTCTTCCCAAGAAGCTTTCAGCTGGGCTGCCTGTCCCTACTCACCACAGCCTGAGCCAGCTCTGCCTCTTCCCTCCTCCCTGGCCCCCTCCAAACCCAGACCACCACTAAAATCAGCTGGTTTTGCTCTTGGGGCAGTGGGAGCTGATGAGCCTGGTGTGCTGCTGCCACGCTTTGGCCAGGATTGCTCTGCAGCCCCCTCCTCACACAGCAAAGCCCCCCAGGCCAGCACAACCCCTCTGCTTTCTGCAAAACTGGCACAGTGTGCCCTGGGAATTTGCAGGAAAGGCTGAACACAAACAAAGTCAACGTGTCCGTGGGTTTGCTTAACGAATGGCGTGTGTTGCCCTCTCAGAGGAGTGTTTACCTGGCTTGCAGGGCTGGCTTCGTGCACACAGGTGAAATGTTCCTGGAGCAAAGTGCAGCCTGGACAGCAGGAGTCCAGCAGTGGGACAAACACGTTACGCCAGCGGGTGAGCTGGAGCTGCATTCCTCAGTGTTTTTGCTTGGTGTGGGTGTCCCTGGGACTGAGGGGGAGCTGCCAAGAGGCTCCTTGTCTTAATTAAAACAAAAGTGTAGTTAGGCTCTAGCAGGTTCAGTGTTAATTAACCCGCAGGGATAAAGTCACTTGTTTTAGAGCTGCCTCTTTCCTGGAGCTGCTGGTTGAAGTTTTGTGGTCAGTCTTGTATTCACCTCTTTTTGCACTGATTCCCGTCCTGGTAATGGCAATGTTGGGTGAGAGGGTCCTTGGGAGGGCTCTGCTCTGGTCTCTGAGCTGTTGCCAGAGCTGTTTTGGGTCAGCTGTGTCTTGGCCTGGACGTGTCCAAGGATGGAGCTTCCTCGGCCTCTTCTCCCTGCATTGCACCAACCCTCCAGGAGAGACTTCCCTGATGTTCACCCTGAACCCCCCAGGCACAGCCTTGGCACTTCCCTGGCACCCCAGGACGTGGGGCTCTGCTCTTCCAGCCTTGCCAGTCCCCTCTGCCTGTTCCACCTCGGGAGCAGCTGGAGTGAGGCAGCCTGGTAGGTCTGGGGGTTGCCAGAGAGAATCACATTTTTCCAAAGAAATACATGTTTCCATAAAAAACAAACACTGCTGTCTTGGGTCAGCCCTGAGGTCTGCTCAGCCCCTTCCTCACAGGTAGGAGACTGCAGATGTCCCACAGCTCAGAAATGAAACCTGCCCCGAGAGGAAATGCCTTCCTGGTGCCCAGCTGGGAAGCCTGAACTTTGGTGTCCTTTCTTGAAACATGTATTTTTTAAAATGTGGCTTATCCACCATTTTAGCTGAAGCTGGGCTGGTGAATGCTGCTGGGAAATGGAGTTTGGGTCTGAACATTTCCTCTGTGAGCTCTGGAGGGGTGGTGGATCTTTATCTCTCTTCAGTCTCCCTTGGCAACATCTATTTACATGGCTGCACAAGCTGCTGAAATAGTTACTTCACCCTGGCCTTTTGTTTTGTTTCATTGGAAACCAATATTTTGGCCATGTCAAGGCTTGAATTCTTTTGTGGCATGTTTAATCCAGGTTTGATGGCTTGCTCTGCTCCCAGAGGTAGAAAACCAAATAGAAATAAATACAGGGAAGGAACTGATGAGATGCAAAAGAAACTGGGGTGGGAGAAAAAAAACCCAAAAATGTGAAGTATCAGCAATTTGGAAGAAAGCCTCTTTTTTTTTTTTTTTTTAAATTTTATTTTTTTTCTAGTATGACTTATGAGACTTCATGACTTCATGAATCTCTGTTTAAAAAGGAGGGAGATGGTGTCAAAGCCTTTGGTGGCACACCCAGATCGTTAAGGAAGTTCTCACTGGCTGAGGGATTTGGGGGTTTCTGTGCATGGCTGACAGGGATTAATCCATCCTGCAGGCTGGGGATGTTCCTGACTTCTGTGCTTTTCCAGCTGGCTGGTGGCAGCAGCAGGCACAGTTTTGGTGGGAGTTGTCACCTTCAGCCTGCAGTGATGGGGACCTCAGTGGTGGAGCTGGCCTGGAACTGGCCTGTGGTGCCCACATCTCTCTTGCCTCTGTATTTAGTCAAGTAACAGCATCCTCACCCTTACACAGAGCCAGCCCTGGGGTGGTGGTGCTGGATGGGGTCTCCCACCAGTCCCCATGCCTCCAAGCAGGACTCTGGGTGCCTTTATTTTCTTCCCAGTTGCCCTGTCTCACCTGCTTTGAGCATAAGTTTTCTGGACAAGGAGCTTTTGATGGAGGAGGGAGGTTATGGCTCTCCTTGTGCCTGGGGGTGATGCTATTTCAGACAACCAGAGCAGAATTTTGCTGCAGCTGAGCAGCCTCTGCCCAAGTAGGTATTTATTTGTATGGGAGCCCAGAGGGGAATTTCACTTGCTGCCTTATCAGCCTTATCTGCTTCTGCCCTGAAGCCAAAGTGGTGATGAGTGTTTTCTTCTCATTTATCTGTGTACCTGCCTTAGTGATTGGCCAGAAGGGATGGGGGATACTGTAGATCTCCAAACAACTCACTTTCTTCCAATATGCATAATTTACCAAGTTATACGAGGAATCAATGCTACCAGATTGCTTATCAGCCTGGATAGGGCACTGCTGCTCCCCTTGCAATATTCACACGCAAATCTAAGCAGGATCTCCTGGAAAGCTTTTTATCTGGGACTGATTTTCAGCTAAGATAGGCATTATCTGCACCAAATAAATGTTTTTTTGCCCCGTAACCCACGGTGATGTCACAGACAGGGCTGCCAAAACAAAGCCAGGCAGAGGGCCAGTTTGCATTTGCCTCTGGGGCTGGGCTGTGTGAGCTGCAGGGCTGGGTCTGTGAGCCAGACTGCAGCTGGGTCCTGCTGGGCTGCTCAAGCCTGCCTTCCACGGTGCCTCACTCCTTCACTGCCCTGCCACCACCCTGCCACCTCCCTCGAGCTCCCAGCCCACCTGCAAAGGGGTTGTCTTCCTCTCCTCCTTCCCCCAAGCCCATGTGGGTGCAGCCCCACGAGGCACCATGAGCTACCAGAGCTCAGGACAGTTCCTCCTCTTCCTCCTCTTCCTCCTCTTCCTCCTCTTCCTCCTCTTCCTCCTCTTCCTCCTCTTCCTCCTCCCTTCCCACTGGTGCCAAGGGGCTGGGGGAGTCTGACCCTCACCCCAAGGGGACCCCATCACACCTCCACGATCCTGCCTCGTGTCTGGCAGCAGATCCTCAGCCCTGACACAGGATAACCTGGCCTAAATAATGGATTACAAGAGCTGATCTCACTGTGCAGATCATTTTGCTGGCTTTGTAAAGTTAATCAGTTTACATGCTGCCGTTAGGTCAGGAAAGCTCCGTTTACCTTAAATAATTAATCAAGATCAATTAAACACGGGGTAATTGTGAAGAACAGCAAAAGGCAGAATGACCCTAATTTCTTCCCCTTCTTTATCATGTTCAGACAACCCAGTGAACAGCACATCTTGCAGAGCTTGGGCAGTGAGAGAATAACTTACATTTATGTCTGTGATGACAGCTCTATCCCGAAGGTTTGACCTAATTACTGCATCTTGTCTCGACTTCTGTCTGGGAGTTATTGTTGCTGTCATTGTGGCAAATGCAGCTAATGAAAACATCCAGTGGTTCCATTAAAACATCAGCCTGGTGAGTCGGCTCTGCTGTGCAAGTGCAAATGAATGTTTCTGAATTTCTGAATTTTTTTGGTGACTTATCACATCCCTTTGATATTATCCTCCAAGAGTTCTAATGAGTATTTTGTTTGGGTGATACATGGTAAGACCAAAGAAGAAACTTCTTGAAAATAATTCTATCATGTACTTGATAGTTATTAAAAAGTCAGTACCCCCTAAGAGGAAACTGAATTGCGTCTCACATAGGAGAACTTTACAGAGACTGAGAGTTTTGGCCCTTTTAGTTGATCTTGGAGATGCTCAGACATAACTTACAGTAGTTTACACAGATATTTCTTGAGCTGTTTGTTGCATAAATAAGTTGGTTGAACATGGTAGCAGCCAGTACAGAAACTGGTAGGAAGGGTCATGAACCAGTGACAGAGCTTCAAAGCAGCCCTTTGGAGGGGGGTGGGGGCTGCAGGGCCACTGCAGGATGTTCCTGGAGAGAGCTCGTTTCCTTCACTTCCACTGAGTTACAAAACTTGTTTTTCTATTCTGAGAACCATCAGCACTAAGGGACCATAAAGAGTTTTAGAGGACTTCCCTTGGCTCACTTGGAAGGAAGCTCTTTGCAGGGAACTGGCAAATACCTGCTGGTGGCTGGCTGGGCTCCTCCCAGAGCTGGAGCAGGATCAGGTGAGGGTTTCCAGTCCTCTTACCTGGTGTAAGAACTCCTTTAGCATGGTAATCCCTCTGGCCCTGACTTCCAGGAAGAACAGCAGGTCCCTGAGCCATGGGGACTCAGTGATCTTAAAGGACTTTTCCAACCTGGATGATTCTATGGCAGGCTTTGAGAGCAACACAGACTTGCAAGATACTGTGAAATTGGGTATTTTTTTTCCAAATTGGAGACTTTTACCCCAACGGAGTGAAACCAAATAGTTACTCGCTCAAAAGGGTATGCCCAGAGTTGAACAGGCTAGACATGAATTACTGCTCTAAAACAATCTCTTCTGCTACCCTTCACTCTCATGGAGCCTGATTGTGGTGTGTTGTGACAGTTTTGCTTATTCTTTGTCCTCAAAAGTGGCATTTTTATATGGATACATCTACAGATGATACATTGTGAAAAGAATTCTGCAGTGATAGCTCAGTGTTCTTTCTGCTTCTGATGAGGAAATTGCAGAGGGTGTTTTTGCCTGTAATTCCTGGAGATCAACACGTTAATGAAGTAGCCAATGAACTTTGGGTTGGATGTTGCAATGTCCTCGGGCTGTAGCACTTATCTGGATTACTCTCCAGAGGACCCATGTCCTGTCTGCTCCACAGGGAGGTTCACAGAACAGTCCATAAATCCTCAGCAATGCACACAGTGGATGTTGTTTTAATTTATAATCCACCCCACGCCACAGTGCAGTGCTAACTTGTTGATGTGGTGCCTGCTGTGCTGACCCAACCTGTGTGCAGTGGACACTGGGAGCTCTCCAGGCACTTCTGGCTCCCCTTCAGCCCGAGTCCCCCTTCCCAGCAGCACAGCACAACAGTCTGACAAGCCCAGGGCCTGGAAATATTTGTGCTACAAGGACTCCTGGGCTGAGTGTGGCTGGTGTTTGTCCCTGTGTTTTGCACACTGGGCAACAGCAGCAAACCCTGAATTTCAGGAGTGTCCATACTGGCAGGAGTCTGGTTCTGCACACGGGCAGGCTGCAAACCTCCTGTTAACAACAAAACCTCTGACCCACTTTGTTCAGAGGGGTTGCATTCCTTCTCTGGGGTGCTTTGGAGGTTCAGGGATAAGGGAGTACTTAGCTCTGCAACCAGAAGCTTGGGGGAGGAGAGCAGGCAGTGTTGGGAGCCCTGGATGAGAGCAAAGAGTTAACTTGCACCACTGGTTGCATGACAGCCCCCAGCTGTCTGTGCCTTCCCCTCCAGCACTTTTCTCCATTATTTCATCAAAGCAACAGGCATGGTTTTAATTTTCCATGACTTGCTTATGAAATATGATCCTCGCTGTAATAAAGAAATGATTTGGTTTGTAATGGATACATAAGAAATCAATTTCCTATTTTTAAATTAGGTGGGATTAACAATGAAGCAAACAATAAGCAGAGCAATGGGGGGAGAAGGATGGGAGAAAGACCCAGCAGCCCCCAGTCAGGGCTGGCTGCACTTGAACGTGTTAAACTGCATTTGTTAATTGCTTCACCAAGGCAGCCACAGCTGTAGGGGTTCTTCCAGTGTATATTCATTTTATGCTTTAAAATCATGGTGTTGGGAACATTGCTGGAGATTCATTACTTCCCTTCTGCCTGGCAGTGACATTTAGGGTGCAACATGATTTCTGTTCAAGTTCATAGTTAGAAAAACTGGCACTGTCATAAATGTCTTGGGATGCAGCAGGGACAGCATCCAGCAAACACCCTCACCTGGACCAGGAGGCTGGGAGATGCTCTCCAGCAACTGGAACAGAAGAAGCTCCCAGCTTCCACTGTCTAAGGGTGTAGCTGGACGTGAGAGCTGCTTGTTTGGGGATGGAACAGCAGTGTGACACAGCCTGCAGGGAGTTTTGTAGCTGTCACTGCTAGGAACCATCTGGTCCCCCTCCTTTACCTTCCTTCTACAGCACTGAGCAGTGCAGCCTGGGGACCCCCAGGCCAGGCAGTTGTCAGCAGTCCCAGAGCCCTGCACAAGACTAATCAGTCCAGTCACCTTCCTGGCAGCTCTGTGCACTGTGTCCCTGACAAGAAAGCACATTCCAGTCCTTGCTGTAGAGAATATTCCCAGTGCCTGGTAATTCTGTGCTGGTGTGCCATGTGCTCCACCTCTGCTGGCAGAGCAGTCCATCTGCTGAGGTCCACTGGAGGGGTCTGAGGGGCACAGGGATTAACCTTTAGCCTCTCAAGATGCTCTCTGTGTTGTTTCATCCCCTGGGTTCCCTGGGAAATTCACCTCCCATGTAGGAGGAAGCGGGCACGGTGCTTGCAGGGCATGTGCAGGGGGCCTTTGGGCAGCCCAGTCTCAGATATTTGCTCCAGGACACAGGTCCTTGGAGCTGCAGGAGTCCTGGAAGGAGGACTGCCCTTTAGACCTTGGACTGCAGACGGCTGATCCAGGCTCCTGCCAAGCCGCCCCGAGCGCTGCCAGCGTGCTCCTGTGCTGTTGACAGATGTGCTGTTACTCTGCTTTCCTACGTGTGCAGGGAGCTCAGGGATCACGGTGTCCCTTGGGGGGTTTTGGGGGTGGGGAGTGGTCCTGAGGGCACCGAGCCTGTCTGAGTCTGTCTCCCTCAGCAGATCGCCCAACTGCAGCGGGGCCTTGCCAGAGCTGCTTTTCTGGTGCCAGCGACTCCTCCTGGCCCAGCTCCACCCTTGTGCTAAGTGGCTTTGGAGCTGCCCCAGGGGTCTGTCACGGGTTGGAATTAAGAGTTGCATTTGGCTGGCTGGTCTGTCTTTCCTTCCTGGATGCAATTGCTTTTTTTAGCTTATCTTGGTTCTGCATGGGTTTGTGAGTTCCTGCTGAAGTCTCTAACAAGATTTGTATGGTGGCTTCTTTTTCCTCCAAGCAATCATAATTTGGCCAGAAATAAATGTCTGCAAAAATCTTTTTAAAGTCTCTCCCTCATGCAGGTTTCTGCAGCCTTCTTGAGAGACAAGCCGTAAAAACTGATGGGACTTTTGGAAATGGTTGGTGGGACTTCTAGGACTGGGCAGAAGTCCAAACAATTTCTTGTAATCCTCTCCACATAGATCTGTTATTGCTGGGGCAGGTACCAGATGCATTATCACTACTAATCTCCTTCAAGGGTGGAGGGGTGCCTGAGTGTAGATAACTATGATGAAATAGAGCCAGATTTCTGTCTTTATAGAATAAAGACCAAGAAAACTCCACAGAATCCAAGGCTTGCTTCTACTTATTAGTGTCAGAAGGCTATTGTTTTTGCACTCTAAGACCACCACTCAACCCACAGCTCTCAAGCAGCCTCCCCCTCCCTTTCCCAGCTCTTGTCCTAGTTTAAATTTATGGCTAATTTACAGCTTTTTTCTCCCTATTGGTTACCTCTGGAGCTTGACATAACTGTTGTTAGTATGACTTTGATAGGCAAAACCAGGCTGAATGTGGGGTTTTTGCTGGGGTTTGTTTTTGTGCAGATTCCTTTGGTCACCACCAAGGCCAGCAGGAGCTCTGCTGTCCAGCTCTGCTGTCCTGGCTCTCCATGAAGTTGTTATCTAAGGCAGTCCAGGGACTGAGGTGGAACAAAGTCCAGGCACACTTACCTTAGCCTGGGCAGACCTGGATGAGCAATAGGAAAAGGAACAGGGGAGTCAGGGTGCTCAGTGAGGGTCAGGGCAGAAGCTTCCCTGGGTGTCACCACCCTTCTGGCTCCTGCCAGCAGGAATAACTCCTGGGAGAGGAGTACCTCTCATGATTCCACATCATTCAAAGCATTACTGGACATGGATGGTGATGTTGTTCACCCAGTGGGTAGAAATTTATCTCCATGCCCCTTGCAAGGCTCTGCTGGCTTCCCAGCCAGCTGCACTGCCATCATCTTGGAGCTTTAGGTTTCGGTCTCTTTCCAACCTTGGATAAATTTAAAGCTGCTATTCATAGCTGCTCTCAGGATCTGGAGCTCCAGAACACCATGGGAAGTTTCTCATCTGTTCAGGAAGACACAGATAAATATAGTGATGGTTTCCAGTGGGTAAAAAGAGGTTTTGTTGTTCTATTCACGTTCAGAGCTGGCATTTGTGCTGTTGCTGTGCCAGCCTCCACCATGGTGACAGGCCCTCTCTAGGATTTCTGATGAGATGGGAAGGATGACAAGTTCAGACTATCAGTTTAGTTTAAAGCCCACAAATCTATACACAGCAGGGGTAAGATCTATTTATTGTGAGCCTAGGAGCCATTTTCCGTGGAGGATGAGCTTAGTTTGTGCTGGAGAAGAGCTGTTTATCAGGATCAAGTTTCTGGGAGGGACTGTTCCTTGGCCATCTCAACCTGGGAAATGGCCTTGTGATGCTTTACAAGAAAAGGAACAAAAACTACATTATTAGTTCAAAAAAAAGAACAAAACCAACAAAAATGAAACACAGCAGTTTACAAAGGGATTTTTTTGATGAATAAAGGGCATTGAGGCTGCATAAAAAACAGCACAAAAACTTTGATATGTTCCTTCGGGAGGATTAAACCAGATGTTTTCCCTTTTCCAATGGCCAGCATCTGACATTTCCAAAGAAGACACAAAGAACATTTCTGGGATGTGTATTAGAAAAAGTTCTGCTTGCAGAACTTCACTTCTCAGAGTGAAGGAAAGCTGAGGGCAGAATCATCTCAGAACCTGTGTCTGGTCAGATTTACACTGAAGAAGCAAGCTAAGAAGCACCAGTGTGAGGAGGAGCAAAACAAATGTCAAGGTGATTGTCACTGATGGCATCAAAGGCAGAACAAAGCCCTCCACACTGGGTAGGGACAACTCAGAGGTCTTTTGTATGGCCTCTTAGAGCAAAGGCACCATAACCATGTTTTTGTTTGCAAGGATCAGACACAGCCTGAATTTTGCATATTGACACGTGGATTTCTGCAATTTGCTCACAAAATCCTTCTCTGGTAAAGTTTTGCAGCCACCATATCCATGGTGGCTGCAGAATGCAGTAAAGGAATACAATAGCAATTAGGGGTTTTTATTTTCTCATTTCCCCCACCTAGCTGATTTGCATAAGGACACACAGATGGGGCAGGACGTGGTTTGGAATCTCGGTGAGGGGGATTTGCCAACACTCATTTGACCAACGTGCCCTTTTGTATTGCTGAGGTTAAACCTCTGCCAGAAATGTCCTCCACGATCAACACTGATAATTACTGATTTGGAGTTTAGAGTGCTCTGCTTTGCCATCCATAGCAGCATTCCCACAGTCTTCCAGCCAGGTACATCTCCAGTTACAATAATTGTCTTTCAGCTGGGGAGCTGACTGACTATACTGCCGCAAGTATGGAATAAATCATGTTACTATGGTAGCCAAGGTTTTTGGAAAACAGCATTTCCCAGAGCACAAATGCCATTTCTCTGAATTTTGCTTCTTTTCCTGAAAATATCGTCCCAAAATTGTGAGAGGTTTGAAGTTGGGTTTCACTATTTTCCAACATGAGTTCTGCAGCAAGCTGGACGCTGCTTTTCAGGTTTATTTATTTATTTGGTTTAACCTTCATGATGTTGACAGAATCCAGGTGCGTAGATATCTTATATACTCAAGCTAATTACTGCTGAGACTGACATCTGAGAAGGGGATTTGAAGGAACAAGACAAAACACAGTCAAAACTTGACCTTGAAACATGAGAAATAAGTCCAAACGATGGCATCGGGCTTGGAGGCTTCTCAACCAGTGCTAGGATTGGGCCAAGGTCTAGGTCTGAGCTCTGGATTTATCTGTGCTAACAGGAGCACTTGGCACTGAGGCCAGACTTTTTACCCAAGGGACTGTGCCAAATTTAAGGTAGTTGAGCACAGCCTTCCCTGGATGTGGTGCATCCATCCCACTGTTCTTGTCCAGTGAATCACGGCACAAACAAGGTACCAGAGATTGCATCCTCAAGAGCATTAATGGTTAAACTGTGATTCTAATTTTGTCTCTCTTCTAAGCCACCGGTACATCCACAAGTGTTTTAACAAAGTATTTTGTTTCTCACTTCCCAGAATACCAAGTGCATTTCATAACACAGCTGTTGCAAATGTTATGGCTCTGTACACTTCATGTGTTAGTCTTGCCTGTGCTTCCCTTCTCTGAATTGCATTTAATAGGCCAAGTTTTATATTTCTCTACTAATTTGTTGAAATTTATTGTATTTGTTGCCTTCCCCTCTTTCTTCTGAAAATCAGGGGAACTTCCAAATTTCAATTTAAAAGCATTTGTTTTTATGGAGCATAGTATTTGTTGGAGGGAGAAGAGTTGAGATCATAATCTGGCAGAGTTGAGTAAGTTTCTAAATTTTAAACCACCGCCTTCTCTCTTTTTTAAACATTTTCTCTGCCAATACTAAACATTTTGATCATTCAAAATGTAAATTGTACTCCCCATAGATGCTGACGGGTTGAGGATATATTTACATACAAAGGAGCTGTTGAATGACTCATGCAAAAACTCATTTTCTTGTTCTCATTCTTAACAGTACAGCAGGTTTTTTCCCCCATTTTCTGGTTTCCAGAATGATCTGTGTCTCTCAGCAGTGTTTGAAAAGGTGCATGTGGTTAAAATGTGTGCAGCGGGAGAACCACAAATGGTTTAAATATTTTTTTGCCAGAGGAGCTCGTGATAGGCACTGTCCATGGGTTGTGTTATGTGGAAAAAACACCCAGAGCAGGACCTGACCACCAGTGGTGGTCAAAGGAAGGAAAATTCCCTGATTTCTTGGGGTGAGGAGCAGAGAGCAGGGGCTTAGTCAGAATATGAACACCAGTGTTGCTAGAGCTGGGCGTGTGCTGTAAGACCTCAGTGGTGGTATCTGTATCTCCTCACGGAGCTGCATTTTATGGGAGAGGTGTCTCTTGGTGTTCCCATGTCCATATGCCTGCTGGGCTTGGGCCCCTGGCACAGATTCCTCTGGCAGGAAGCAGGAGTCGTTTCTTTGGAACACTCGCTTGAGCCTGGTTGAGTTTGGGAAGGCAGAGCAGCACACTGCAGTGCTCAGAGCTCTGGAAAGCCCCAAGCTTCTGTACATCTCCTGGGCAGCATTTCAAGCTGTGCCTGGAACACATTTGCACTGCTCAGGGCTGGGAGACTCTCCCGAGGCCCGTAAGAAACCCTGAGGCTGTAACTGGCCACAGCTCTCTGATATCACCATGACAGATTTCCTCATCTCTCCTTGTTCTTCCTTAGATGGATCCAAATATGAGTCTAGTGCTGTCACACCAGTTTTGAACAGCTCGGGCTTTTCATCAGCTATTTATACAATTACTTTATTAGCAACTTTATTTTATACACTTGATAGTAATGCTTGAACCTCAGGAGTGCATATTCCAGCCTTCCTTGGCTCATTTCCTCTGACTTATTTACTGACTTCCACCTTAATTTTTCTGTTTATTTGGAGCCCACTCAAGAGGACACATATAGGTGACCCTATAGGAGATGCAGATGTGATTTTGATCACCTCCACTGAGGCTGCACCACTCTCCTCCACTTCCATCACAGCTTTCCATTGACTGTTCTTTGCGTGACCTATGCATTGACTTGTGCTCTATTATTCACTTCAGAACTGATAATGTTTGTGTTAAGTCTTAAACATGGGGTCAGGGGGTAGTTAGAGCCTTTTCAGATTATGTGACCTCTCCTAGCAAACTCTGAAGGGCAGTTGTTGACCAGCCCTGGCACTGTTTGCTCTGCAAGGAAGCAGGGTCTGTAAAAAGGCTTATTACACAATGTAAGTGATTTTCTTTTTGCTAAGCAAATATTTGCAATATGTTTTGGGAGATCAAGCATTCAAAGTGAAAAAGCAGGACACCCGCCAGGGATGTGGGAAGCACATAAATGACACCTCTAATTGGGAGAACTTGGGCTGGTTTTAGTGTCTTGGCTCTACAAGGAAGCCAACACAGGTTCCTACCCTGATTTTCATTGAGCTCTAAGGCTTTAGGCATCCCGAAAAATCTGGAAAACTTTTTCCCAAATTGTCTTTACTTCAACAGCTGCACTCGTTACTCTTGCAAAAGCCAAGGTACTGTGGAACAGGGACAAATCCTATGACTTTAACAAATGAGCAAGTTCCTAATATAGGGCTTTCCTAGAGGGTAGTTTATTTTATAAATGCCTGCAGTAACTAACAATGCCCAGTTAAGGAGAGTGTGTCACCATCTGGATGACTGCTCACAGCTGGTATCATAATTTTTGGATCATTCCTTTGGCTTGAATTGAAGTTGCAAAGACAGTATGTGGCTTAAACTAGTTGGCTCAGGAGTAGCAGATCAACTCTAGTCAACATCTAACTTCCACATGTGCATCTCTCCCTGTGCGGTGGTATTGACAGGAGCCTCAATTTATATGCATGCAGTTTATAAACAGCAAGAATACTGGAAATGAGGTAATATTTTGTATAAACATTTATTTTATAGTTTAAGAACAAGCCATTCAAAACATCTGGAAATCACAGGAACATGAGTAATATATAATAGCAATATCTTAAATATGCATTAGTAATATAAAGTCATCTTTCACTCTGATAGAAGTTACAACTTCATTTTTCTAAAAAGTATTTAAGACATGAAATATGTTTAGGTAATACATATATACAGCATCAAATTTTCTCCCCTCTTTCGAGTGGAGTCTGAGACTCCAGAGGTTTCTGTGATGGAAACAATGTGCTACAGCTTGAAGGCTGGATTGGTTTGGATTGTATATGCAGAACTAGGCAAATAATTTACACCCATCACGGCTCAGTGTGCATGTAAGTGACAGAGCAGGGGTTTCAGACCCTGCACGTGCACTCCCACAGCTGCTCACCTATTCACAACAACCGATGTAGTTATAAATCATTAGGTCTGGAGTTATTTCTAGAATGTCTCTGTTTCTATATCCTAACTAAGCTACGACCTACTTTCATTATAACCCCCTGCCCATCAGTGTGCTGTTATGCTTCCAGTGGTGATTTGGTAAGATGTGTTTGCTCTGCCTTAGCATGTGCGAATCGATAAATAATTGTGGGTTTGATCAGCTTACAGCTGTTTTATCCTCATCTCTAAGGCAAGCAATTCCCTTTCTATTTCATAGGGAAGGTCAGCATTAACTTGCACTTCAAAGTATTGCTTGATTTCTTCCACCTCCTTTTCCCAGAACTCTTTTGAGATATCAAACAGTTCGGTCAGGTTGACATCTTCTAAACCCTTCAAGTTCAAAGCAGCATGAGTAGGGACGTAACCTATGGCAGTGGGTTTGGCAGAGGCTTTCCCTTCAATTCTGTTGAACATCCACTCCAGCACACGGGAATTCTCTCCGAAGCCAGGCCACAGGAATTTCCCTTGGCTGTCTTTCCGGAACCAGTTAACGTGAAAGATCCTGGGTAGTTTTGCAGCTGGACGATGGGCCATGCTCAGCCAGTGGGCCAAGTATTTGCCAAAGTTGTAGCCAAAGAAAGGCCTCATGGCAAATGGATCGTGCATAATGATTTTGCCTGTTTGAAACACAGATGGAGAAGGTAAGGGAATAAATAGCATATTTATTCTAAAGCACAAAGATTCAGATCCTCCCAGGGTTTAGTACCCGTGATCCCTTCACCATCCTTCTGAACCAAAGAGCTTTAAGAAGCGACACAAGCATTATCCTTGATGCACAAAAGGTACAAATTAAATTGATTTTTGTTATTAAATGTCTTAAATCTCAGGTCAAGCAGCTTAAATGAAGATCCTCAAGAGATGGCTATCATTCATGCATTTATGTTGAGCTCTAGCAGAAGAGAAAACTTAAATTTGTTTATCCCAGACTGTAACAAGAACTCCCTGTCAAGGCTTCTGGCAACCCTGTGCCTGCATCCTGTTCTGTATGCTTGCCACCTAAGAGATTGTTTTGCTTAATTTGACTTTTACAGAGAATTTAGCTGTTAATTCCAGTACAAATATTTTCTATTGTGAAAATGCACAGGCTGCAAAATTAGCTGCCAAGACTGAAATGTGAAAGAGCAGAGGGAAGGAGAGGGCAGGCAGTCTAGAGGGGCCTGCTTTTAATACAGGTAGGCAGATTAAATTTTGATTTACCTTTGTGCTCAGCAGCTGCTGTTGCTTCAGATCTCATTGCTGCTCCTACAAATACTCCATGCTTCCAGTTAAAGGCCTCATATACAAGAGGGACACCTATAAAGAACAAAATCACTTCAGTAATTAGAGGTCCAGAAATATTTTTATGACAGGTTTTACTATCTGAGATAGTGCTGAATGCATGTTACTGGATAACATATTCTAATTTTTCCTGGTTTTTTTTTTTTTTTTTAATCAGTTCATTTCCTGCTCTCTTACAGCAAAGAAGTTTAAATGAATGTTTTCAAAACTGGCTACTGATTACTGAACACATCCAGTGGAAGATATCTGGGACATCAGAATGTCCAGCAGATTTTAGTGGAAATAGAATCTGATCCTGTGGTCATATTAGACTCAGATCTAGCATTACTTCTATTTCTTTTCCAACTTTAGGTGACCTTTAGCAGAACAATTCATTTTACTTCCTTTTCTTTAAACTGTCTAAAACGCATTCATTTCTCTAACCATTTGCTAACTGAACTACTTAAACTACAGTCAAATTGAGACCAATGCAGCAATTTTCTGTCTACTACCCATGTTAGTGGGTCCTGATCTCCCTGCAGCCCTTTATTATTATTACCTGTTTTGTGTTAACATCAAACAACTCAGACACTGAAACACCAGTGGCTGGAAGCGTGTGTGCCAAAGGCTAACACGGAGAAATTGGACTAACGTGGTTATTTCCTTGCTTTTGCAGCTGTGAAAGCAAAACCTGTGTCTGTGCCCAGCTGTGTGTCAACCCTTCTGTGGCCAGCAGTTCAGCCTGGAAACGTGGCTGCTGCATCTCTTACCAGCTGGTCTGCGGCCTCCAAAAATGATCCCTTCGATGGGAACGCCTTCGGGTGATTCCCACGCGGGATCCATGATGGGGCACTGCCTGGCTGGGGAGCAGAACCTGGAGTTGGGGTGAGCACAAGATTCTCCTGCACAGAACACAATAAAAGGGTCATGATGGCAGAATTAGCTTAAATTCACTCATTAATTTCAAAGAAAGCCAAGAGAGGGCCATGGTGTGGGCCAGGTACCGTTGTCTGGGGTCCAGTCCTTGTTCTTCCATGAGGTCACTGTTACTCCAGCTGGCAGGGGCTCATCAATGCCTTCCCAGTAAACACCTCCATCACTGGTTTCTGCCACGTTGGTAAAGATGGTGTTCTTGAATATGGTTTTAATAGCATTGGGGTTTGTTTTGATTGAGGTTCCAGGGGCGACACCAAAAAAGCCATTTTCAGGATTGATTGCCCTTAAGTTGCCTGGAAGTTAAATGACAAAATATAAGTAAAAAATACTGATTTAATTCTATCCAGAAGTTTGTAGCATGTCTTACTGCACCTACAGCAACCTGTAAAACATTCCAATTTAATTTCCATACCTTGTTCATCAAATTTCATCCAGGCAATATCATCACCCACACACTCAATTTTCCATCCTGGCAGGCTTGGGTTCATCATGGCCAAGTTAGTTTTTCCACATGCACTAGGGAATGCTGCAGCAAAGTACTTCTTTTTACCTTCTGGATTGGTAATTCCCAGGATCTATTGAAAAATTAATGCAACGGTTAAACACAGTCTTTTTTTCATGCACTTTTTGTTTTGGAGATTGTCTCCCAGCAAGTGGAAATGATAAAATATTTAATTATGCATATTTGTTCCTACAGAAGAAGCACCACATAATATTGTTGACAAATAACTCAAGCTGTATTTTTTATATGAGAGTCAACTCTTCTTTCCATTTGAATATCTGTAAGAAATTCTTATTTTTTTTTAAATGCTAGGTCTATATATAATAAACATTTATTTTTATTTTGCAGATTTAAGACCATATACATCTGTGTTTCTCTGTCGAGACAGAAGAAAACCAGGCAATATTCTTTTGGCTGCACAAGTGCAGTGAATGGAAAGCACTTTGTGCATGGATACTTCTGCTCTTCTCAAAGACCACAGAAATTTTTTCTAAGGCTGTTCTCTTATGCACTTTGAAATTATTTTTTTCAGTGGTATTTTATGGTGGTAGAATGTTTAAAGGACAGCAGAAATTAAAGCCAGGAAGGTTACACAGCAGAACTCCCTCAGAAAATCTGATATTTGCAGGTTTTTGAGTGCATAGATCTCTTTATAATTTGGCCCAATGATGATGTTCAGGCTCTGCTCAAGTACATGGGTCTGCCTACAAGAAGTCACTCTCAGAAGTTCCAAGTCTTGCTTATTTTGTGCCATTACAAGTCTTATTTTAAATGTTTAGTACTTGGCCTTGCAAGCACTTTTCTACTCCTTATGAGCCTGGCACATGACAGATTCCTATCTAAAGTTACAGGACTATCCATATGAGACCAATTTCATTGATGGCGAGACGGGTGACGGATTTATGTGGCTCTAATTTGGGGTTTAACGGCTGTTCAAACACACAAGATTTAATAGCATAGATTTTTACCAGCATGTGCTCTGCCAGCCAGCCCTCCTCTTTGGCCAGTCTGCTGGCAATTCGGAGAGCAAAGCATTTCTTCCCCAGCAAGGAGTTTCCTCCGTAGCCGCTGCCAAACGAAATGATCTCCCTGCGATCCGGGAGATGAGCAATCAGCGTCAGCTCCGGGTTGCACGGCCAGTTGTTGATTAATGGCTCTGCAGAACAGAATGTTGTACTCATGAATGCAGCAATTTCCATGCTTGATCACGCTGTTGTTTCATCAGCATCAAGCCTCTGACAGCAACCCACACCAGATGCTTCAAGGAAATCCCTGGTAAGTACTAGGGATAATAATCTCCTTTCCCCTCAAACTCTCGTTGAGCTTTGATTCCTTAAACTGAGTTTTGAACCTAGTACTGTTACAGAACCACCCCGGTCTTCTGTGGTGAGGGTGTCCCACATGCTGAGGACACGCACTCAGCTCCAAAACACAGCCCTGGGAATTTCCAGGGGTTTTTGATGGCTCTTGGGGTTTTTAATGGCTCATACCTTTCAGCGGCAGAGGGCATCCAACTGAGTGAAGGCATTTTACAAACTCCCCATTGCCCAGGGCTTTCAAAACATCTGTTCCCATCCGTGTCATGATCCTCATGCTGGCCACTACATAGGGTGAATCCGTCAGCTCGATCCCAATCTTGGACAAAGGTGACCAAATAGGCCCCATGCTGAAGGGGATGACATACATTGTACGTCCTGGAAAACAGGGAGTAGCAAGATGTGGCCAAGAGCAAAATAAGGAACATTTGAAGTAACCTTTATAAACATGGAGGTTGTTTCTCAGTCCTTTAAAAGCTGTTTGTCTTGTGGGAGCTTCTGATGATGTTTAAAGAGCTGTAGCTTTTTGTTTGTCTGATTGTGCAGCAAGAAGTTTTATCTTAAATGCTGAAAGCAGCAGTTCAGACAGATTGTCTAGCCAGGAGTAAGGGGTGGGGGTGAAGGCCAAGTTCTCTGTTAGTGTAAATCCCTGAATCTGAAATTATTGCTGTGGATGGGGGGGTCCTTCATTCTCATCTCACTTCCTATCTGCTCCTCAGTTGCTGTGTGACTTCCTGAACCAAGTCACACAAATTTTTGTACTTTGCCATTCTTTAGGAAAGCAAGAGTGCTGGAAAGAGACTGAGGACTGTCCTTGCCCAGGTATTTGGGTCTGTGGTAAAGATCTGCATGAAACCAGTGAAGTGACTATCGGGGGTATAAAGCTAAGTCTTCAGCTCAAATTAAGTGTCTCAGCAATGCTAAAAGTTCAGTGTCAATCATCTTTTTCTTGCCTACCTTGCATGCAGCCTGGGAACCTGGTGTTGAAGGCTTTCTCAAAATCTTCCTCAGACATCCAGCGCCCCAGCTGGCTTGTTCCACTTTTAGGCATTGGAGTGGTATCTCTCTGCTCTTGAGTGATGATGACAGTTTTGCTCTCAATTCTTGCCACATCTCTTGGATCAGTGAGAGCCAACCAGCTGCATTTCACCAAAAATCAGGAAATTAGACTTTAATTATCAATATAGCATTTTTACCCTTCTGTGGGACCACTTTAGCAAAAAGGCTGCTAAAACAATGCTTTGTAAGGCAAAAATAAGTGACAAAGCAGTATAACAGATAATGTCAAAAATTAGTCAGATACATTCTCTCATAAAAATTGTTTTAAGACTTTCCAGTAATAATAACAAATTATATGGCCTAGGAAATTCTTGTTACATGTTAATACTCCTTTGCCTCTTATCTCAGCCTTATTCTCTGCTGCTAACTTTCAGGGAAAAGTTAATCTTGTTTAATTCTCATTCTCATCAGTGTGAAGTTGTTTTGTATGGGGACCACAAAATGATGCCTCAAGCTAAGTGGATGCCAAGGAAATTAGTTTAAGTGTTAGTATAAGTGCCAGAGGGATCGGAACCCAGCTTAGTGGATTGGCATAGTCCCTCAAGTTAGAGGCATCACAATGGAAATACTGAGTATAAGCATGACGTTAAAAGTGAAGGAGTTTATTAAAGGGGATTCTTTTTCCCCTCTAAGGAATTTTTGCCATCTATTTACAATAGAGGAGATTGTTTTACATTTTCACCTCTGTGCATCGAAATTTTCCACGAGTATAAAAATGTTCTAGTTGGGCTGTCATAACCATCATCACTACAGCTAAGCATATAATTAACAATGAATAATTTATCTGGTGAATCTTGCCCTTTTCTCTCCCAAATAGTCTGCAAACAGATTGCCAAATTCCTGCACTTAGTTATTCAAAAGTCTTTGCAGATTCCTCCCATGAAGATCTCGTGGTTGGCACGTAATTCTCGAGTATGCACTTGTTGTTAATATTCTCCTTTCATGTACAGTTAGTTGGGAGATATTATGAAATATTTGAAAAAAGTATTTGCAGAATACATTAGAGTCAAAGCTCATCGGCACAATATGAATAATGCCTGTACTGAATAATATTTGAACACCCACAGACCTATTTGAATGCCACAAAAAAGTATGTGACGAATAAACTAATTGGCTAAAATAGTAGAATTCTTCAAAAGAAGATTTGCTCAATAATATTTAGCCATTGCTAATGGTAAGTTGAGTAAGTCTCATGACATTATTTCAGTTCCCTGATGTAACTAATTAATAGAGAAAATGTACAGTTGATAGTCCAATTGAATAAAATGCTTTATGCTAATTTTTAGAGGAAAAAGTTTGCTTTTCCTGAGTATTTCACCTATGTAAGCTAAAGTCCCAAAATGTTCATGGAAAGCAAACATTGGAGAGTTATAAGAAGTTTTTTAAGTAAACAGGATAGAAAATGAATTTTCCAATTCTGAGATGATACTTGACTTCATTTAGGCTACTCACCAGTTCTCATACTTGTTCAGCTTCTTGATCATGCCTTGCTCTACCATGATGTCCAGAATTCTTCTGTTCTCTTCTTCCGAGCCATCGCAGATGTGAATGCACTCAGGCTGGCACAGCTTGGCATTGGTTTCGATGAAATCCCTCGCTTCTGGAGACAGACTCTCCAAATCCCCCTGGATAACTTTGGGCATGACATTCATCTCGGCTTTCAGCTGTGGGGGCATTATTGAAGCTGTTGTGGATCCTGTTGATGGCTGTAAAATACTGATCACAATCTAAAATCAAACAAATTAGGCGTGTTAGCATACTTTACATTCTAACCACAGTCACAAAGCCTAACATCTTATAACAAAAGAATTTGCAATGGACTTGATTATGTTCTGCTTTCAAATCAAGGTAGGGAATGTGGATCACTGCTAATTTCAAGGTGGACAAAATAGAGGCCATTCTACTTACTGTCTATGTAAGATGGAGCTGGATGCCAGAGAGGATTTTGCTGTACCTTTCTGTTGAGCCCGCTTCACTTGCCTTGGAGCTCTCTGGCAATTGCTGCTTTCCAAGGATGCACCTCCTTCCTTAAATACTCTTATGGTAGTGTCCATCCCACCAGTTGAGGTGAGGTGGGCTTGTCCTTTACATCACCACTGGATGTGTCTTGGGACAGTGCCACTGACATTGTCATCATGCAGAGTTGTCAACAAAGCAGCCCTGGCGGGGTAATCATTTAACAGGCTTGATTAATGAATGCTGAAAGCGGAGGTTCTTAGCCCCTGCGTTTGCTGTTTTGAAGCAGTTACAAAATTTAGCAGTTTAACCAAACTTTGATCCATTTTGGCTTTGAAATCAAAAACGTCATAACTCCTCGGTGTGTGGGAAAGGTTGAGTACAAAGAGTTTCTGGAACCAGGAACACAGAGGTCATGCATGGAGGCAAAGTGCAGTTGGCACATTCTGCAGGCAGATGGTCACTAGTTGGCTGTGAAGTGGAGGCTCGTCCAAGGAGTGTTTACTCACCTTGGGAACATTGCCTGATCTGGGTATAAAGTTCAACAGTGAGCACAGACAGGCCTGAATAGCCACTACGTACACAAGGCTCACAGCTCTTGTTTTTGTCTGTGCAATTCTAAAAAAATCCCAAACAATATAAATCTAAGTGTTGGGGTTCCTTCAGTGTAGGCAAGGAAGTTTTTGCTTATGGCTTGTTTTAGGCTCTTGCAAACTAAACAGTTATTTTCTATTGCTACAACCTCAGAAGAGGCAGAGCGGCAACTGTCTCAATAATTAACCTCCTCTTTCAAATATTATGTTTTATTTTACTGGGAGTTCTATGGGGGGGAGGTGTCATAAAATATTAACCTGTCTCTAAATTAGTACTCAGAGCAAAAGCACAGAACTGCCCAGGACCAGGGCTGCACACTGCTGCTCTGTGGGTGAAGTGCACTGTGTGCATGTGCACACACACAGACTTGGGTCTGTATCTGTGTCAGTTGTGGCAGGATCTGATATCAACAGCCACTACTACTCTTATAATTCTGAGGGTTATCTCAGTGTGATATCAGACACTTGAGTGTGATCTCAGACACTTTGAGCTCTTGTCTCTGTTTCTGCAGGCCTGTCTTTAGCTTCTCCTATTCCATTTTAGACAATTGTAACCATAAAGAAAGGTGGTCATCATGTCTATTTGTCCATGCAGTCTGGGTGTGTGAAGATTTAAGTATTTCAGACAAACAGAACTGTAGAAATTACCCTGCTGCCACTTCCTCTCACTCTGTTTATACCCAGTCTTAGCAAAGCCTCTGGAGCCTGGATAAGGTGATGCTTTTGTGCCAGCTTGTGACTTTTTTGTACTGATGGGGCTTTTACCATGGTTGTCATTGGTATTTTGAAGAACAGGAAATCTGGGATTCCCAGCAAAGTTTCAGGGAGTTCTAGAAAGCAACAAAATTGACTTATCTTGTATAAAGGGTGTTCCCAACCCAGCTGTTGTGAGGTTTGTGAGGCAGTTGGATGTTCCCAGCAAGGTTCTTGTTGGGGCAGCCAGCAGTGACTTGCAACCCCCAAAAAGCCAGGCTGGCAGAGCAGCAGGGACCAGGATTGCAGCTCACCTTCCCACCCTGCAACTCTAAAATACTGCAGAGCTGACTCTCCCACTGCAGGAACATCCCCTGGGACTGTACCCTCTATCTCCCCTGCAAAGCCTTTTATTATATTTTGTAAATAAGGGAAGACAACAGTGAGGTAAGAGGGGTTGTCCTTGATGCATAGCAAGGCCAAACATTCCTGAAAAGGAAAACAAAAATCCAGTGGGATAAGAGGTGCTAAAGACTGCTCCAGATAGGGCTGTGATGTAAGCAAAGATAAAATCCAAAACCAATTTAATAATGGCAAAGCTGTTGTTTGTCTTCAGAGTCCACATACTGTGTTGCTGGTGGAGCTGATCAGAAATATTTTCCTTTTAAAACACGTCATAAAGTACCTTCATTAAAAATAAAATGAAGCATAATCTTTAATAATTCTAAGCAGAGCCCTTCTTCAGAGAAGTACAAAAATACTGAGTGCTTTTTGCTGGCCAGGTGAGTCAGTGTACACAGAAATAACTGAGAGTAAGCCAGCAATGCTCAGTTGTCAGGAAGAGAGGAGACCAGGAAATTATCATATTGCAGCACAAGTAAAATCAGAATAAAAGCTTACATACAACAGTGTAATACAGCAGAATCAGTCCTAGTGCCTCTAGGTTTTGAGAGGAGAAAAACATTCCCAAACCCAGAGCATTAATTTCTGCCAATTAAATTACAGTCAGGCAGGTGTTGTGCAAATTTTCTAACACTGCAATCCTAACCTCCCACAATCTTGCTATACAAACTGTGGGCTTCTCTTGAGAAGACACTAAATATGCCAAATTGGTGGCACTGTGTTATGAACATATGTCCATTAAAAATCACATTAAGGATTCCAAATGTTTTTCATTTGTGATGGCAGCAGGGCTCGAGTACAGATGTCCACTGGGAATTCTAGACACTTCAGCATCAAATTACTTGTATTTAGGTAACACCTCCCATCAGAGGATCTCAAAGCATATCACAAACACACAGTAAGCCTCAAGCCCCTATATAAAACACACATAGTATTTGGTGCAATGAAATAACTGGAGCATATGCAAATCAAGGCCAGGATTTTTTTTCAAGACTCTTCTCATTTAGAGATTCAGCTTTTAGACAGCCAACAGAAGGCATTAAAGGTTTTATGTGAAGATAAGGGAATTCTCCTAACACCCACTGTTTCCCACACAAAAACCCAGATGTAGCACTTCCAATAGCTCAGTTACAGTGGTCTTGAGGTGTTCACCCAGTACTGGTGGGTGCTGCTGTCTGGATTCAGTTTCTGGAAGATTTCACAAATGGCAAACATGGGAGGTGGTATGGGGAAATGTAAGGCTTGTAAAAAAAGAGTTGTCTTGAATGTAAAGTTTATTTTCCACTTAAATGAGTCTTTTTTTAGTAGTAACTGTATTATAATGCTCATCTAATAGCTGATACGATTTCTTCTGATTGAACTTTTTTTGGCACTTTTTCTCTGTGATTCTTGACACTTGAATGTGATGCTTATCAGGTGCCTTCTTGGAAGCTGTCAAATAATTTAAATGTGTGTGAATCTGACATTTCAAGATGATAGTGTTCAACAAGTGCCTTAAAAGGAGGGGTTTTAGGATGTTTGTTTTGATGGACACTATTCAGGTTGTTCAAAACAGAAATTTTTGAGCACTTCAGGTTTTACAGACTTACTAGAACTCAATAAATGTAAAGGTTTTTAGATGCTCAGAAAAAGTGTCATTAGAAAGCTTAACTCATCACTACAAACCGAGGTGCAACAAAGCACTCACAGTGAGATCTGAAAGTTGTTAATGGCATATAATAATACTCAGAAATTCTACTTCCCTCCCATTGCTAATTCTCCTACATAATGTCACCTCCAAAGAGTTTGTCACTTGGGTATTTTGCTATAAAATGGTAGGTTTTTTAAAGATTCTCGGAGCTGTTCTACTAATGGAAGAGCACTGCCCCTGGATTGTTATTTCTGTGGTGGAGTTGTGCTCAGCTGACACTGAGCACACTCCGGCAGCTGCTGGACTGGGTGCCACAGAGCCCAGATCCAAGGGCAGCCCTTGCAAACTCTCAGAGAGCAGGGCAGGGATTGTTCTCTCAATTTCCAAAAGAAAACGTGAACCGTGCAAATTGCCTGCAGTTGCAAAAGAGTCTGTGGATGAGCCAAGCGCTTATTCCAGACCTTGCGCAGCCCTGTGCGATATTTCTGCCTCACAGCCCCCTTCCTGCAGGCAGCTCTTGGGCACTGACCCATCTGCAGGAGGTCTGGGGGTCTGGCCACACGTGCTGCACACTCCATGTGTGCTGTGTGACCCGTGAGACTGAGCCTCTGTGACTGGCCACAGGTAGCAGCAAAGCAGGGGCACAGTGCTTTGCCTCCTTCCGACCTCCTTTCCAGCCCCAGTCGATACAGGATTGGGCAGATTGTAAGATATGCTCTTTGTGGAGCCCTACAAAAGGCAATGTAATTTTTTTGGCCCGTGTTCAAAATGAAGTGGCTTGTTCTGATGGTGGAGGAGTGGGAAAAAATACCCAGATTTATCACGATTAGACTCTGCTTCCATTAGCCTGTTCAGCGTTTTCAGCTTGACAACAGACATTTCTCAAAACAAATGGAAGCAAATTTCAGCAGCCAGGAAGATGCACTGGTGCATGTTTAAAGTCTCGAAACAAAGTCACCAACCTTTGATGCTTAGTTTAGTACCAGCTCAAGTACTCAGTCCTGAGCTATATTTTAGGGAAAGTCCTGGTTTGGTGCAGTACGTGCCAAGGCTGACATTACACCATGGGCACACTGGTTTCTTGCTTGTTGTCCTGCTTTGGCAGATAAAATAGTTATTATTGTTATTATTATTACTTTATTTTTAAGCTCACTTTTACAGGCTCAGCTCTGGAGACAGGATTGAGACATGTAATTTTACCTTTGATAAGCAGTCACTCCTCTGGAGCCATTTCTTGAGCTGCGACTCTAATCTGGGGACTCTTCCCTAAAGGAATACCGTAATTTTTAAAAAATGATATTTTTTAAAAAAACCCCTGGCATTTTTAAAAAAAAAACCCTGGCAAGGATCAGTGTGAATATGTGAGTAATGGGCTCTGTAGCCACTGGTACCTGACCAGTGGCCAGGTATGTGTAATTCTCTTAGCTTGGGAGCTCTTCTCATCTTCTACAGAAGGTCTCAGTCATATGGAGAGTTTGGGCCCACCAAGACTCTGACTGACTTTACTCTAGCCACAACAGAATTATGATTTTTGCATGGTTACTGCAGGGGTTTTTGCTGGATGAACAGCAGAACCACAGCCAGGAGAGAAGGGTACAAACCATACTACCCAGAGTGAAAAACAGTGAGCAAAAGGTTTGTGTTTCCCTTTTCAGCATCTGCTCTGCTCAGTCACACAAAGCCTGGCTCCAAATCCAGTTTGCAACTAAAAATGGTTACCCTTGCTGGAGTGAAATCTCTTTACCACAGAGGTGAGTGTTTGCAGCTGTCAAGGACTTCCTGCTTCCTACTTGGGTAGGGAACAGACAAATCCTTGCACGAGTTCAGGCACCTCTTGTTCAAGAGTTTCTGGCTTCCTGTGGATGACTGGTGTTCTGCTAACTATGCCCTTTTACAGAGATCTCACCTCCTCAGGGCCTAAAGAAATGACATGGAAGCACCTTTTTATATTCTAAATGTTTATTTTTTCTAGGATGAGACAACCCTGGCCCCCCTTGCTCCTTCCTCTTGCAGGCTGTTGATTATTCCTCTGTGATGCTTTGCCTGCTAGCAGCACTGTGCTGGCAGTTGTCCTTTCAGGGTTACCCAGCTCTACCTGTGCACTTGGCTTTTTCTCTTTTCTTTAAATCCTCCCACGTATCTTTGTTCTCCCTCAGCATTTCAGTCCCTTGTTACATGCAGTCTGACGCACTGATCACAGTTCTGTACGTCCTTCTTGAGCCAACTCCTTTTAAAAACCTTGAAAGTTTATAACCAGTAAGAGTGGGGGCAGATTCTGAAAGTTTAGGTTCTGTTTCTTCCTCTGCTCTGGATTTCCCATTTGACTTTGGACATGTAACTACATCCCCAAGCCTTTATCATCTCCTAGGAAGGGGGCTGGGAGGTGACAATGCCATTTTCTCCCTGTTCTTATGAATTCTCCCAGTTTGGTTGATAGTTCCCAGCTAGAGGAGCCTAAAACCTAATTAAACATGATCATTATCTCTTCTCATTTTTGTCTGTGCCACAGACAGTCCCTGCTGGGTTCTCTCCAGGTCACTGTAATGCAAATAGTAAGGTCTTACTTGAAATGAAAAGCATTTACTATAAACTGTTTTCTCCTTCAATAGCCACACAAAAGCAGCAACTTGGGCTGAACTGTGTTTTTTGTTTCAAGTGAGATTCGTTCTATACTTTTCCCCCACAAAAACAGCTTTGATTAATATTTCAAGCATTTTATAACACTAAAAGCCAAACAACACGATAGAAAAGCTGATTACGCAGAAATGAAAGCCAAGCTGCATCTAAAGGTCAGAAGGCAAATGTGCCTATGTCAAGCACTACATACCTTTTGGTTCTTGAACCTGGCAGCTGGAGGAAAATCAACATTGCACAAAAACCAATAATCCTCTGTTTACTGGAAAACTCTTATGTAAGTGTTAACAGGTCAGATGAAATCCTACATACTGTACACTTCTGCTTAGCACCATTCTAACAGGAATAAGGCAATATCAGTGGACCACAATGGGATTTTTTCAATGTAAAGGCACTTCTGTTTGGTCAGTGTAAATGGTTCCTACGAGACAAATGCCACAATTATGATAATTTCTACAAACAACACTCAGTAAAGAGATCAGGAGTTCAACTGGACCCTGGAAATCATGCTTTTTTTTTTCTTATGCTTTTAGGAAGACAGGATTCTGACTGCTATATGTGTATCTTTGACTGACCATCTGTAACTGTCTCCAAATTTACTGATTCAGGATGATATATATGCATATGAATTCTGTTTATGTAAAGAGAAAATTCTTACGTGTGTGCTTGAACCACTATGTACAAATGAACAGCAACCAACCTGCATCCTGCAAATAAAATAAAAAACCACACACACTTGCCAACCTTGTAGAGTTCAGGTATTGGCTCTAAATAACACTAAGTACCTTTTTATTGTGGGTGAAGCAGAAATGTTCTCTGCCCAGATCTTAAACAAAAGATGGGTGTGAATGACAGATCAAGAGACTTTCAGTTTGTAGAGGCAGCTCTGAACGGAGTAATAACCGTGATTCACAAACGTGTCACCCAGATATTCTCATCTGCTTTCTAGACACGGCTTCATCTTGATGTTTAAGATTACAAGGACTAAACTACTGACTTGGTTTTTTCTTACAGAAAGAGAAAAGTTGTACAACTGAGCCTGCTATACCATATTTTCATTACCAGTTCCTGATGGGGCTATCTGGTTGTGGACTTTAAGTGATGGGTCGACATTGTAGCAGTGCAGAAAACTAAGATTTAGGGTATTTCTGTTGATAAATATCACGGCCTACACCACCTGCTGTTCAGTGAAGTGACATTAATATACAAGTTGTTAAATATTCCCTTAAATTTTCTTGATTGCTTTAGATTTTTGAATTAAGAAGTTGATTTGGACTCCTCAGAAAGTTTAACATCCAAGAGGATTTGTTATCTGAGCTGGAAAAAAGTGCACAGGAACCCACTGCTCTTCTGAACCCACCAACCGCCTCCTTACTGCTGATTTTGCAAGGTTTAACGTGTACTTGCTGCACGTCCACGTGGAAGGAGAATTTGAACTCCTCTGGGTTTGTACATCTCACTCACAGATTTATTAGGACAATCATTTAATAGTCTCACTCTTCAGTGATCCTATTAACTTCCAAGTTTTGGTGTCTGTTCAGCTGTGCACAAAGAGCTGTTCTCAGAACTGTTTTCCTGATTAAAGATTAACAGTGTGATAAAAGAAGGAAACATGGGCATCCTTGGAGTTTGTTTCTTACATCAGCTGGGTTAAACCTTTACTATCTTTTCTCACTGTGTATCTTCTCTCCGTGTTTGGCAATCAAATTCTGCACAGCTCCAGCACGTTTCCCCCAGTTTAGTCAAAACAAGACGAAAACTTTCTGCCTTTTAAACTTTTAACTCTTCCACCCTTGCACAAACAGCAACAGAAACCTGTAATAACTAACTAAGGGGAGTTGTATTAAAAACTTTCTTTGCTATCTGTTGGATTAAAGAGTATTCTGTAAAAACAGTGGAAGTCACTGAGGTGTAGTTAACTGTATAACCACACTAATGTCTTTTGAAATGGAAGAAGTTATATGCTCCCAAATAAACATCCTTCTTCCTAACAGATCCAGGCACGCAGCTCTGCTGTTTGCCACAAGCAGCAAATTGTGTATTAGTGGATGGCAGGATTGTTTCTAAATATATCATAATGTTAGCTGAAACAGTTAATAGACAAATTGCAATTATGGTTAATAATTTTTAGACCACTTCCCTGACTTGTGTCTAAGCAATCAATCATCCCTGGTACTTTCAGCTCCAATTAGCTCATGTTAAATACTTCCCCTTTTATATATCCCACATCTGTACTCTATTAGGTCTTGGTTTTTTGTCATGCTATATAATTATAATAATTTACAGTATGGGGCAGGATTTTAAGAGCACGGACAATACTTGAAAGCATTACATCTTTTAACTTTATAGGGGTTGCTTTTGTTCTGGTGCAAGAATCACTCATATTTACAGAGATGATTGGTCTCAAAGTCAAGATGAGCACTGGAGAGAGAGCAAAGCTTGGCTTTCCCCGTGCCTTAGGCATAACCTGAATTTAACTGATCCTGCATGAACAGCACAGTCCAAGCACTGTGCCCCGAGACAGCTCTGCAGCTCTGCTCACCCTCCTCTTTGCATGAGAAGTGGTAATTTATAGCCTGCCTAGACACCAGTCAATCAATACCCTCCAGCATGATTTCCATCTGGCTTTGCTTTGCTGTGCTCCCATCTCTCTGCTTTGGGAATTCAGCAAGGAAACAAGTAGGAGTGTATGTTCTGATGTTCCTGGGTCTGAGGTCTGACTAGTTCTTGTATGACTGTAGCAATAGGGAGCAGAGAATTGTGTTCTTTGGGGCAGGCAAGAAATCCAAATCAGATCTGAATCCTAAGTGATGTCTGCTAAAATAAACTGTAGCTTCCATCTCCTAACCAGAGGTCTGGGGGGAAAAAATAAAAAATTAATAATATTCTTCTTTCCAAGTGATCAAACTGTATGTTTTCTCCTGAGAATATTCCAGGCCAGCACTGAAGCACTGACTTAATTCTGAATCTGCAAGATTCAGTTGCTTAGAACGGCATCAAAAAGAACATAACTTTTTATCTCACTCATTAGCTGATGTGCTCTCTTTTTTTCCTTTTTTTATTTTTTTTTATTTTTTGGTGGTCTCTGAAGAAATGCTTTATATTTGTGAAAGTGGGACACCAAAGGAACAAGGAGCACCAGAAAATACAGCAAAAAGACTTCAACCATTTAGCGACAGCTTCAAGACCTGAGCAACATTTAAAGGAGCCGGATGAATTAGAAGATTGTAAAAGTATCTCCGTTTTCTCTGAAGCAGGTGATGGTGTGAAGGAGGTTATCTGGTGCTGTCATTATTAAGAGGGGCAATATCTCACTGCAAAAGAGGTGCTGAAGTAGTGATTGTCCCTGGGGTAGGAGGAAAGGGAAGGCGTGCGTGCTTGCAGCCCGGTGCTAAGGCACACACACTGCTGACAGGTGCGGTGTGAACGCGACACATACTTGGAAACAAAAGTGAGACATTGGTGGAAAGTGAAAATGGAAAACTTTCCAGATGCCAGGTGGAAAATGATATTAAAGCTGTCAAAATAAGTCACAACAAAGCCTGGGTTTTCTCCTAGACTAAGATGAATCATGTTCTGGAGAAGAATGGAGGTTTCAACTACAAGGTGGAGTGCCATAAATGAAACAATTACAGGCATTGGAGGTTAAATTTGAACCTATTTGCTTTGGGGTTTTATGCTTTGGTCTCTTTATTTTTCCTTCTTCTCTTTCAAGTGCACTGCAGCATTCCTGATTTACTCTACAGTTTGTGGACAGGTCAAAAATGTGTAAATAAATCCCACTGTCATTGCTTCACGTAGTTATCTATTCTGGGCCTAATTCCAAGCCCTGTTAAATTGATGGCAATCCTTCCATTGGCATCGGAGGACTGCAGTTTAGAACCTGTGATGGAGGTGCAAAGCATCACCAGAGAGGATGGATAAACAGCCTCTGCAGTCATCCAAAGTGAGTTTCTGAAACACAGGAAGGGAAGCAAACCCTGAACTACATTCAAGGTCAAATATGCTTTATGTATATGGTAATGGAGCTTTTAAAAAAGTCAGCTACACCTAACATGCATTAATCCCCTTAAATATTATAAAAGACATTATTCAGATTTAAGACTGACAATCTGAACAGATAATCCAGTATTTTACTTCTAAAAAAAAATCAGCTGCACTGTTTCCGCAGATCAGAACAAAGTTTGCTGTGTTTCCTTAGTGCAGCCAAGGAAATTCACTCTGCTGATTGAGGATTTTTCTTGTCCATGTATTCACTTTCATGCACTGGTAGATTCTTATCAGCAATTTATCTGCAATTTTGTGGCTGAATTTTGTTTCTTTATGTAATGTTACTTTAGCACAAGAAAATGTGCCTACATTAAATTCCTTATGCTCCTTATGAAATACTCCTAGCAAACAATAATTAATTTTGAACATTTACCCCTCCAAAGTATAATTATGGCTTAAAATATAAAATACATCTCTATTATTTCGTGATAGACTTTTCAAGCAGGCTGTTGATGTGTTGGAAAGAACCAGACTCCCAGAGGAGTGGGTAGAAAGTTGATTGCAGCTCGAGATAGACAATGCAGCAGCAGCAGTAACTGGAGACTGTTCACACAACCCACCATAATGGCCATTATGGAATTGTTAACCTCTACTGTGTCAAAACCTACTCAGAAGCTGGTTGAATTCATAGATTGCTGATCCAAGTGGTTCCTTTAAATTCAGCAGAAAATGAACTGAAGGGCTATTCTGCGTTTGAGCTATAAATCCTTGGAAATATCGGTTAATAATGGAAATAATGACAGACCTTTACTGTAGCTGCATGGATGGTGCTGGTATTAATAATGCAGAAGTGCAAGGCAGGACAGCTCTTAGAAGTTGATGACTGCTGAAGTGCAGAAAACCTCATTAAAATAACCTAAAGGATGGTGTATTATTATAACAACTTTTTTCCTACAATGCCCTTCAACTATCATAATTGCACAGTATACGGAGCAACTTGAAAAGATTTAGAAATGTGTAAGAAGTAAAATCTCTGGCCACAGTTACTGGCAGCCTAATTATGTGAATATATTGTGTACTCTGCATCCTGTTATTCAGTTTTGAGAGCCCGTGGATTTGTGGATGATGAATAATGTGGTGTCTAACCAAAATATCAGCACTAAATTGCTGGAATGGATATTCAGCCTTAAATAATTGCTTTGGATTTGTGTTGATTCCAAGCAGTAGAATAGTTATGACTAACTTGCAGTTGTTAAATGTAAACATGTTGTATTATTTTTGCATTTAAGATTTTACAGAACTGTGGATAGGAGTGGTTGTTGTCAAGGGTGTTTATGGGATTTTCAGTGGATGTCTCTGAGGATGAGGTCTAATAACCACACCACATCTGAGGGTACTGCTCAAAGGCCAGTGGTGTGGGCTGCTGTTTGTGCTACAGATATTTCAGAAATGCCAGTTGTACTGGGTTACTTCCACAGACAAGGAAAGCCACCACTTGGTTTGGGGCTTTGATTAGTGTTCGGTAATTCACTTCAACAGGATCTGGACCACACTGGGCTGCAGTCCCTGTGCACTGTACTGTACCCTGCAATGCACCGAGCTAATATTTAGAGGTAAAGCTCCAAATCTAATGTCTGCACTGGCACACAATAGAGTATTCAAAGTAAGTGGGTTTTATAAAATGTTTGATGGCTGGAAATTACTAGTCTAGAAGGGTACACAAGATTAAATGTTAAGTCACTCAAACTGCGCAAGTTTACCTCAAAGACATTTCCACAATGCCTTTGGAGAAGTCTTTCAACTTGCTCTCACTGAAAAACCAATCCTTGCCTAAGGTACAGTGTAACAATGCTTATACATCGCTCCACTGCCTCTGCAAAGCCACTTGAGCCAATTTTGTACAACACTTCTGTGGCGGCAGCATCAGGCGGCCCTTCAGCGGCACTCCAGCACAGGGCTCCCGGCTGGAGGCTTTCCATCGCAGAAACATGGCAAGTGCTTCAGATATTTCTCCCAAGTGGAGAAAACAATTGAGCTCATCCCCGTGGTATCCAGCCAAGTGGGAGCAGAAGGTTAAGGGCCTACAATTAAGGCCGAGAGATCTTCATCTTCGCTCAGAGGGTGAGAAAAGTGCAGCGGCTCTGACAGGACTTGCCGTGCGTGGGGACCGAGGAGCACCGGGCACCTGGTGCATTGGGAGGGAAACCTCCGCAGGTTCGGGGCTTTGTGTTTTGTCGGGAATTAACAGGTGAGAAGCAGCTGTTCCCCAAAAGAGCTGTTCCCGCTGCACAGATGCACGGCAGGCGCTCAGCCCCTTCCCTGCCGCCTCCACTCGAGGGCCAGCCCGGGCACAATGGCCCCGGCCCGCCCGGTCCAACAGCCCGGGGGTACCCAGTGGCCGAGGTGGCCCTGAGGGGCCTTGGGCCGGGGGAGCCCGGGCGAGGAGCGGCGTGCGGGGGTTCGGGGCTGCGGGGCGAGGCAGGGCCGGGGCTGGTCCTGCACGCCCGTGGTTTGCCCTCGTGTTTAACCTCGAACAGGATGGCTCGGCAGCGTGCGGGGCCTTAGGGCTGCAGGAGAATCAAGGCCGGCAGCGGAAAGCTGGCGAGGCCAGGCTGACCCGAGCGGAGGAGGGGAGCGGAGCCGGGGAGCGCGGTGCGGACGGGACACGCCGGAGCGGGCCCGGTGTCCCGGGGAGGGTGGAGAACGCCGAGCCCACACCCGGTGTGTGCGGGGAGCCCGCGGGGCCGGCCCGCCCTGGCCGAGCCAGGCCGAGGTGCGCTGCGTGCCCCCGGGCATGGCCCTGACCCTGCGGGACGGCATCTGCGTGTTCTGTGACTCGGAGCTGGCGCAGATCCGTATTTTGCAAGAAGAAGGGCAAGAAAAGAGTGCAGAAAGCAAGGCGACAGAGAAACCACCAGACACGCTCCTGATGGAGGTACAGGTTCTGGATAAGGTGGAATTAGAGATACGTTGTTTTCTGTTAGCGTCTACTAGCGCACCGATTTGGTTCTGACTTAAGCATTAATATTATTTATTCACATTTGTTGGGCGTAAGTATTCAGTCCCCTGTACATATTTTTATAATTTCATCTCATTTTTAAAAGGACAAACTAGAAGTTTAGACTTTCTAGATTCAGAGAATATTCTGAGTTGGAAGAGACCCAGCTTATCAAGATGATACTGAGATGATATTTAACTGTTGAAATTCAGACAAGGTTTTAATTTAGTTCACCAATTTGATACTATTTGGTTTGATAGCCTCCATCTCTTAAGTGCCATTACAGAATTTCCCTTTTTCTCCTTAATTCAGTTAGTTCAATCCTGCAGCTATTGTCAAAGCTGGGTACGTAACACAGTCCCATTTGAAATGAATTTTATTAAAAAGGACATGAAAACACTGCTGTTTTGTTCTGTGCTAGCTATTATATTGGTTTTACAATAAAATACTACTTTTTCTTTCTTACAAAATTCATGCATCACTAGATAATTTCTGAGGTAGGTCATATTGCCATATTTGAGTCTAGCTAATGCAGGAAGTATCACAACCTGGTTAATTGCTATATGACAAAGAAGGCATTACAATTAGCCTGCAGAAGTCCTACATTTGTTAAAAAACAAAGCATACTGCTCATTTTATTTTAAAAGCTAAATGTACTGAAATGAAATTTTAAATATTTTCTTTAAAAAATAAAGATATGGGTTTCTGTGTTCTCGGTGCTGCAATCTTACAATGATGCCTTGAAATTTTATATAAAATCTGGAAGAGGGACAGCATAATTTTAATAATTATTATTACTTAATTGTAACTTACCAGTTAGGCTGCTGTATGCTAAATGCAATTTTTTGTTGTGGTTTTGTCCATCACATGTAAGACTGAAAATCAGAACGAATTGGCGGCTTGCATTTTGTTGACTGCTCAGTAGATTTGCCACTAACGATTGCCTTTAATTGAGAAAGTTGTAAAACATACTCTTTTTTAAAAATAGATTGACAGAGATAATGATGCCATTGCATTTGGAAATAGCATCCAGCAATTGAGTCCATCTGAAGAGGGGGAAGGAAAGGAAGTTTTTTCCACTGTTGGGGAAACAAAGAGTCAGAGCTGCAAAGGGGGTGATGATTTGTCAGACTTATTCAATGAAGGTAAAGAGCAAGACTATCCAGCTGCATCAGAACAAACAGTTGTAAGAAATCTCAAGAATCTAAAATTTGAGGCTCGTGCTCCACATCAGGAAAAAGGTAAAAAGTTAATAATCTTTGTAGTTAATTTTCAGATAAGGCATGTTAAATAAGATTTTGAACTCAGGTTGAAGTTTTACATTAAATACTCAGAGTGGTAATTGTTAAGTTTAGATTAGGCTAAGTCTTAACATTCTATGGAAATTTGGAAGAAGAACTAATACCTTCAACCCTAAGTGCTCAAAGATCTTGTTCAGGCTGATGTCATCTGCCTGGTGTTCAGGAGAGACATTTTGGATGGCATTTAGAAATTGATGGTCTTTTGAACAGTGTGTGGTATTTGAAACCTCCAGGGAGACTTCAAAGTTAATATTGTATAAGTGCCTTTGAATAAACCTAGTAATTTATTTAGTGTCTTGATCCGCTCATTCAGCTTCAAAATGTGCCTGTTTGAGGGTTTATGGTTGAGCTTAGAGTGGTTCCACATTGCCAGCAGAGGGTGGTGGGCAATTATCAATCAGTACCTGTCAGCAAAGCCTTTCCCAGAACCTAAATAAGAGTAACAGAAAATGGCTGATTTAAGATGTTAGAAACCTAAAAGTATGGTACAGAAGTTAAGGACTGACTCAGAAGAGAACAGATAAGCATCTGTTTCCCTAGAAACTGTGTGTGTACTGTAAAAACTGGATGACATCAATGATGTTGAGTCTGTGTGTGTTGTATCTGGAAGTGAAGGTATCTTGGCTGAGGTTCTCTATGGATACTGTACAAATTGTTAATGTCCCCTGTTTCAGTTACAGTCTTTATAGGAAGCACATTTGAGCAGTTTTAACAAAGCTAACAGTGTTCCTTTGTGTGGGCATGAATCCACAATGAATAAATGACAATAAAGTGGTTTTGTTTGCTGTTACTGAAGTGAGGTGTTATCTGCACATCTCTGTGTGGTATAAAGCATTGTATAAAATGCATTTTAGTCTCAGCATGAATATCATCACAGAGAGCACACTTGGGAGCTGAGACAACTGTTCTGGAAAGACTCTTCAAATATGACGTATTTGCCATTTCACAGTTTCAAATCTTCTTCATAACTGAAAGTGTTGCACATTTAATCTTAACTTGTTACTCTCAAAAGAAATCCATTACTCTTGTGCCCTGAATCCAAAGAACTGATTTTTTCCCCTCAAATTCAACCAGTAATTTTAAAGAGGCTTTTACATCATGATTTTTTTATATGCACTTTACAGATTCAGGAGCACCAGAAATCTGGGAATAGCTTAACCTGCAATTTCCAAATCTTTGCATAAACTTACTCAGTGCTAATTACACAGTTGTTATCAAGAAGTTTGTTGCACAGGTTGTAAGTCTTAATGATGGTATTGAGAGAGGAAGTCTCATCGTGTCTTGGAGGTGAGAGCAAGGGTAGGAGTTAGGTTTCCTGGGATTAGATTCTAAACTATCACTAAAAAATAACACAATTTTGGGGGCAAATCATTTAAGTCTTAATGAATCCTTTGATGTAGAAGTTTGAAGTAGTTTTACCCAGACTAGATGGACTCTTTAGAAATTGGTACCCCTTTTTGGAAAAATAAAGTCATTATTTTGTGGCATGTACAGTGTAAATGTGTCTTTGTTCCAACAGGAGAAAAACAATGTTTCAACTGTTTTTTCTGCACATTCACCTCAGTCAAGTTATCAAGTCTTAGGCGTCATTTGAAAACCCATTCAGATGAGAAACGTCACGTGTGTCACCTCTGCCCAAAGGCCTTCCGGACAGCAACTCTGCTGCATAACCATGTGAACACACATACAGGTACCTAATGCTTGAAAATCCTGCATACTGTCTTCAAAACTGAATTAACAGGCAAGTGGCTTTGCCTTACAGCTGTGTTCTGTGATCACTTTATGCTCAGAAATTCCTCTGATTTTCTGTGGCGTTCTGCACTGAAAAGAAATGGTCTGTAGTTAGGGACTCCAAGTGTGTGTATTTGTTTATTTTGTTAAGTACCATTCTAACAAATCTTGTCAGCTGAACAGTGACTTCAGCTGTGCTTCATTCCTACATGCAGAATAGAATTTCCTGCGATGTTTTCATTTTGCTATATAAACATAAGAAGCAAAGTGATAAATTGTGTTTATAATAAACTTGTTGTGTACATATATATGGAAGAAATTCTTTACTGGGAGAGTGGTGAGGCACTGGCAGATGTTGCCCAGAGAAGCTGTGGCTGCCCCATCCCTGTAAGTGTCCAAGGCCAGGTTGACCAGGGCTTGGAGCAACCTGGGGTAGTGGAAGGTGTCCCTGACCATGGCGTGGGGTGGAACAAAATGAGCTTTAAGGTCCCTTCCAACCCAAATCATTCTATGATTTATTGTATGTAAAAAATCAGAATATCAGAAAAGATTCTATTAAAAAATTCTGCATGTTGATTTAAGGCAGACAAATCACATTGCTGCAGTGTTGAATAAAAGTCTCATGGTGTATTGTTGCAGGGAACAAACCCCATAAATGCAGTGAGTGTGACACAGCCTTTGTGACCCGAGGGGAGCTTTCACGACACAGGAGGTACAAACACACTTTGGAGAAGCCTTTCAAGTGCACAGTATGTGAATACTCCAGTGTAGAAGTAAGTACAGCCTTACTGAATCTTTTGGGAGGGTATGAAAGTTTTCACGTGCCAAGATTTTAATGTACATAAAATTTTTGCCCAGATTTTTAACCATGAGAAGTCCAGGCTCCGCTGATGGCCTCGGACACACTGATGGATTGTGTTTATCTGTTATGCTGCTGCAGTGTTACTGCAAGGTGGCTGATGGCTACAACTTCGTGGTGCTGTGCATTTCATTTCATTTCATTTCATTTCATTTCATTTCATTTCATTTCATGTGCACATCTTTTCATCCCCATCATCCTGCAAAAAAGGAACAAGTAACCTGAATTCCTGGAACCCTTACTTTGTCCATGTAGTATTTGCAAATGTGTTGCTCCAAATTAATATTGATACAATTATTTAGGGTTTTTTTAACTAGTTGCATTTTAAGAGCTTTTTCTCTTTTGCTATGCTAAAATTGCTGCTAGACAATATGTCTGTGTGATTTTGGCCCTATAAAAGCATTTTTGGTCCTCATTTACACTACATTCCATGTACTGTAGGACAGTACTAGCTAATGTCTAAAAAGAAGTTCATGTATTGTGTTTATATACTTGATCATGTAAGGGTTTTTTCCAGGACTAGAATTTTCTTCATCAAGAACAAAATACCTTAGATTCTGCTTAAGGGTGCACTTGGAAATTGCAATTGAATTGGGTGCACAGGCTTTCAGAAATGCACCTGTGATTGAATCACTGTCACAGTTTAGTGGATATTCAATATCTGAATTTGTGCTGTGTCCAGATCTAAAGCTGTAAGCAATCCTGAACTTTATTCCACACACCTTATCTTAATAATTAGATTTTTGATAGCTTGCATCTTTAAAAACCCTGACAGCTGATACTAAATTTCCCCATTCTTTCCCTTGTTTCAGTAAGGAGCTATTCAGCATTCACTGCTGTTACAGAACTCACCTTCCTGTAAGCTTTACCTGAATGAGGAAAGCTGGAGGAGCTCTCCAGTACTGCCATGCAAATTATTTGACTTTTGTGTAGCAAAGGTTGGCAGTCATATTTAATTTTATTTAAGTGAATAGTGGTGTAGATCTGAAGGAATCTAGCAGTGAATTCATTAATTGTGTTTATAAATGGAGGAACTGAACATTTGATAACTCCTAATCATGTACCTACAATATTTATGTAGAACATATCAGAAAAACAGCATAAAAAAGTAGAATTGAATTATACTTTGTAACTAAGGTGGTTCATTGGGACTTGAAGGTGAATAGACTCTGGATAATGAGTTTGGTCTTTCATTTATTTCCCTGAGTGTTTTCAAAGATTTTTATGTTTGGTATATCCAAGTAGCCTGACAGTAGTAGGTATCCTCTTCTAAAAATTTTATCTTTTTTGTTCTTATTATAAAATTTCCCATTTTGCTAATGTGGACACTAAATATAGAAGTAAGATAATACTGGGAAAGAGTGCAGAAATGTCCTAAAACCACAACAGGCTGATTGTGCAGGGAAAAACATGGATGTGAGAGTGCTGATTCTGGGATTAATACAATGTTTTAAACTGCGGTAGGTGTAGTATGTAAAACTGCTTATATTTTAATTAAATATATCTCTAATGTAGATGTTGCTTTAGTAAATCTCTCATTTTTATCTGAGGCCAGCAAGATGAGACGCCACGTTCGCTCGCACACGGGAGAGCGGCCCTACCCCTGTCACCTGTGCAGCTATGCAAGCAAAGATGCCTACAAACTGAAAAGGCACATCTTAACTCACACAGGTGGGATTCTGGGGTAATGATCAGGTCCAGGGCCTCAGCTCCTTAGTATTCATAGGGTTAGAGCAATCTCATTTCAGCCTCAAAATTAGCCTTTTTTTTTAATTTGTGATTTGGAGTAAAAACATGTTCTCTTTCAGTGTTCTGGATTTGGCAGTTGGAAGCCCAGCAGTGCTAGTAGTTAGTCTTGCTGTTCCTCCTAAACTTCTTTTATAGTAGAAAAAGGTTTCATTTCCTGTGGGTCAAGCTCTCACTTTTATTTCTCAATTAGTTGATTTTACATGGAGAGGTATCTACGAGAGATTTTAAAATATCTGTTCAGAACATGGATATTGTTGTGACCCCAGATTGCCAGCAACTAATTTGGTCAACAAAGAATTAAATTGCTTTAATATTGGAAGCAGCATGTTCTTGTCACAGCTCTGTAACATGCAAGTCATCTCAGGGGCAGTGGGTATCAATCCTATACTTCAGGGTTTAACTTGGCTCAATTATGATATGTAATTTGTGCTCTGATTAATGTTTTAGGTTGAATCAGAGTGTGACAGCATGGTTTGAATCCAATTTTCCAAATATCCCCACTTGTCACGCATTGGTTCATCTCTTGAGACAGTTTGGTGCAATTAAACTGAATTATTTTTTTATGAGAGTAAACCACAGGAGTCCAACTGGAAGAGTTCAAGAGTGTTACCCACTACTGGCAGGGATTTCTTCCACAGAACCAGTCTGGAGGTGGTTCAAAGCTGTGCCAGTTACCAGTGTTGATGTAATTTTTAATGATAGTCACACCTGATGTGGCTTTTTGGGGAAGAAAGGCAAGAAAATAATTTCTTAATTTCCCTTCCCACCATTACCAATGGCTGGTGGTGTGTCACTCTTACTATGATGTTTCACTGCTGTTGACTTTCCCTCCTTGCATATTTGAAGATAATTTGCCTTTTTGTACATGAAGTATTCGAGGAAGAATAGATGATAATTAAAATAATTCCTGATTCCTAGTTTAGAATTATATGAATGGCTTTATGCTTCAGCAGTGTGACTTGTGGACTCAGAAAGCCAAGATGTTGTGTTGGAATCAGTTATGTAAACCTCTGGAGACTTGTTTGGCCTTTTGTGCGCTGTCAACTAATATTAAATTTGGTTGATCTGGAAACTGTTGCTGTTAGAACATGGATGTTGAATTCTGTGGGAATTTGAATTGATATCAAATAAGTAGAGTTTCTAAGCATATTTTATTTTAATTTCTTTTTAATAGGTGAAAAACGTTATGAATGTTATGTTTGCCAAGCCAGATTCACTCAAAGTGGTACCATGAAAATCCATATGTTGCAGAAGCATGGAGAAAATGTGCCAAAACACCAATGCCCACACTGTAGTACTCTCCTTTCCCGAAAAAGTGATTTGGGTGAGTTTAAAGGAAAACATTGAAAATGAAATGTAGACATAAGTAGAGGTGAAATCTCTAATTTTCACCAAATTTCACCAAATATGTTATAGCTGACTTCATATTATCACAGAATATTTTAAGTAAAATGTATTTGTAGTTTTACAGGTAAGTTCCTTCTGCAAGGAGATGTGGTGACATCTTGTGGTTGATGTTTTAATTTGTTTAAAATGCAAAGTAGCAAATATTTACCTTTTTCTTTTTTTATTATTTGCTTGGTACCTGTGGCACTGTGACCTTCTGTTTTTCCAGAAGTGTTGGCAGCAATAGAGCTGCCCAGTAATAACAAAACCTATAGAGAATTTTAAGTTTCCAGAAATACATGAAAATTCTGTATTAAAACTGGATTTTTTGAAGTATTTTATTTGTTCAACTATTTCCACTGAAATCAGTAAGATTCAGGCTTATAGCTGCTTGATTTCTTTGGGAAATTACAACATCTTGCTGCAGCTTTTGTTTAATCTTAAACTAATTTGCCTATTTTACCCCTGCTGCAGAGAGCACGGAAGGTTCTTTTGTGTTTTGCTCTGCGAGCTTTGCATTACTCAGGGCTATACACAGCCCAACTCCTGTTCAAAACTGTGAAAATAAAAACCTTGCCATTAAAATGTTTTGAATAACTGTCCAGGTGTCCACCTGAGGAATCTGCATTCCTACATGGAAGAGGCAGTGAAGTGCAGGGACTGTGAGGCAGCTTTCCATGAGCGCTACGCTTTCCTTCAGCACAGGAGGACTCACAGGAGTGAGAAGAGATTGAGATGTGCTCAGTGCAGCTGCACACGTAGCCAGGTATTTCAGCTCCCTGGGGAGATACTGCTGACTCTGGTGCTGGTGTTGCAAGGCACAGTTGGCTTCAGGGTTGTATTTACCTTAAGAGAATAAAAACTTTAGTGACTGCGGTCCAGCTAAAATAGTGTAGTGGTGCTTATTTGCAGGGTAAATCCTTCACAAATTGAAATTGAAATGCTGGAAAGGTGAGTCTGTCTTCTTGGTAAATCTTCTTTACATGGACTGCTTGGAAGTATAAAGTAAGAGCAGTCGCTTTCAGGGATCCTGTGATAAAGAACAAAATGTAGTATTTGAGCCTGAAATATGATTTTCAGCAGTGATGCAGAATAAATTCAGTCTGAATGGAAAAAATTATTTTAAAGAGTACTTTTAGGATAGCTATGACCCGTTCAGCAAGGAAAGTAAGAAATTATTATTCACTTCAAAACCATATGCAATGAGAAAATATTCTCATTTTGGGTTAACTGCACACTTTAAAGTAAATGTGACCCTTTTTCCACATACAGATTTTACATGTAGAACTTTATTGCTTATCCAGGAACTGGAAAATGATAAATTTTATTTTATACCCACCAAATGGCAATGTTCTTTTAAAGCAGAATTTTAATATATATTCTGGAAAATCTTCAGGAGTTTTATGGAAGTTGTTAACTAAGTCAGTCTTCAACTTAGTGTTCCAGAATTTGTCTGTCAGAACCATATTTGCTTTGTGTGTGTTAAATTGCTTACATAGATTAATATTTGATTGATATTTTTTTTCTTCATTATGCTAACAGAGTAATATGTGTAAGCATGCTGAAAATTGTGGATTGGTGAGGGCAAAAACTGCTACACCCAGAAAAGGAAGCAAAGGCAAAAATAAAATCCATGAGAACCCGAAGCGTGCTAAGCCAGAAGGTAATCAGTGACTAAGTTAGAATTTAATCATGTAAATTAGAATCAAGACTAAAAGGCTAAGGCATCGAATCTTCCCTGCTGCTTAATTACTGTTTCACAGTGAAGCTAATAATGGAAGAATACCTCAGAATAGGCTTTATTGTGTGTCAGAAATTCTTGTTGTGTGAGTGGGGTCACTGCACAGGTACCATCCTGGGCTGTGCCCTGCTCCTGCAGTCCAGTTCCTAAACTCCCTTTTTAGCAATGCTTTCAGATGATTTTTGTGGAGTAAGAGACAAGAATGGAGATACACCTTAGGCCTAGGTGTCCCTAAACCTCACCTTTTGGTGTATCAGATAGTATCTGCACTGAGAGAAAATTGGACGTGGTGGGAAGAAGAAATGTTGGAGCTTTTCTGAATCTAATGAATATATATCAGCAGCTGAGTTTACATTAGCATTGACACTTCTGTTTTCACTGGTAAGGCTGTAATGGTATGGTTAGAGAGAAGTGTTACAGCTGCAGTGTTTATGTTTTTGCAGTAATTAGATTTTGCTGCTTATTAATGTTTTCCTACATGCAAACAATTTCTTTTTGGTAACTTGTGAATACCTTCATCTGAAAGCTTGATTTTCTAGAGCTGTGGTAATGTATCTTCAGATGTTGTTCATGCAAATATTCAGTTTATTAATTGACTCACACAAAACCTAGAAATTTCTGTGCTGTTCCCAAAGGTTTTTCCCCAAAACTGGCATTTGCAAGTATTTATATATCCCTTCTTGCACAACTTGAAGGGCCCTGTGGGATCCTCAGTGTGGTTTTGCAGATGATGACGTGTGAGACTGGAGCTGTCAGTGATTTGCTGTTGCTAATAATTTAAAAATAAAAAGGATGCATATGATAATTAAATTTCCAGTTAAAAAATGCTTAGTTTTCCTCTGATGAGAATACCAAACTCAGTAACATGGCTTGTAATGTAATATTCAACAGAAGATATATTCATTCCCCAAGTGAAGTGCAAGATAAAAGATGTGCTGTAGTTACATATTGGCAGCATTTTCTCCACTAAATTAAATTGCATACTTGTTAAATTTATTGAAATATTTACTTGTCTTTCTGGTTCATCCCAATTTTTTTTTTTTTCCAAAGTTACCCTGAAATCATTCCAAGATGACTCTACTGAGAAAAATGAACATTGTGCCAGTGAGATTGTTCCTGTTTTAGATGGGGCAGAAACAGCAGCTCTGAGGGAACATGGAACAGAAGCAACTCATTAAATGGATCCTCAACATGATGGACAAATAATGCACAAACAGACTGGTCTTCCTTGTTCTCAGTAGTTGTAACTGAGCAGTTCAAAGTGTGGAACTACCTCCAATTAGAAAGGTGGAAAAGATGCTGGTTGGAAGCTGTTGAAGCCCTTCTGTGCTCATGTTTTTTATTGCTGCAGTTTCTACTGTGTAACCTAAATACCATTGCAAAGTGAAAGTTAGAGGCAACTTTCACCTGGATTATTACATGCATGTAATAACAGAATGGGAAAAAGCAGCTAATTTCAGAGTCATTTATTAAAGAATGGATGGGTTGTTTCCCCTTGCATTTGTTTATTTCCAGCTTTACTCACAGAGTTGCAGACTGATCTGAGGCAAATTTATCCCTCAGTATCACTGAGAGCTGCCTGAATTTCAGTGTTTTTACTTTGCTGAGGTGAGCACATGAAAGGCAATGATTTTTTAGTACAAGGTACATTTACTAAATCTTTCTGCAAACACTTTAGTTTCTAATCGAATTCATGATGCAATAGAACGCATGACACAATTTTGTGGAAAAGCACTATTTTTTATGCTTCATACTACTGGTAATTAGAAACTAATCTTTTGTCTGAGTTTTTCTCAGCTCAGTTAGCTGGGCAGACAGAACTGCATGACAAAAATGAAGCAGGAACAGGGTGGCAGAGAAGGGTAGAGGACCCCCACATTGTGGGAATGTAAAACCTTCTGTGACCTTAAGCTGACTCTTTTTTGAATGCAGGTGGGATCTGTTTTCTTTATCCCTCCTTTAAGCAGCCTTGCAAGTGTTCCCATGGAAGTGATCCTCCATTTAGCACCAGATCCAAACCACACCCACGGCTTTGATTTTAATTAGCTCTTCAATAAAGCACAACTGTGTTATTTAGGAAAGTTCGTGTTTATAGTATACTGAAAAATCAGTAAAAAATGTAGCTGTCAAATACAATTCTCTAACTTTCCTTAGGTTATAAGAACTACTGGGTTTAACTCTTAATAATTACTAGAGTCATTACAGTAAGTACTATTAATTTTTATGATTCATTACAATGATTGCAATTGCCGTTTATGCACTGTTCACACATTTTTTGTCATTTATAATTAATATTTGGAAGCCTCATAAAATCTTAAATACTTTTTTAAATATTCATCTTTAATGCTGCTATTCTTATGTTACATTTCATTATAAATAAGCACCAGCATAACTAACAAATATTAATAATATTAGGTCATGTAACAAACTAAATTTAATTGAAATGCCAAACCCTCATCCCAATTTCAAGATTAATATCTGTGTTTAACTTCATTCTGGTGAGGAATTTGACCAGTATTAAATGGTTTGGGTTTGCACATTGGGCAGGCTGTGGTTGCTGGTTCTGCTGATGTGGTCAGGGACAGAGAATTCCTGTGCTGTGCACCCCAGGTGAGCTGCAGGCTCACAGCAACTGCAACTTTTGACTTTTTTTTTTTTACTTTGAATGGCCTGTTAAAAATGAAACTTTTTTTTGCCAGTTGTTTTATTAACATAACATCTTTGTCCTATACCTGGTAACATGTCTGCATGCCTGTTCTAGGATAACTTCTTTAATTCAGCAGCTGTTCTGTGACCCAAAGCAGGGCCAGGAGCTTTAAGTGCCACCAGTGTCCCCAGTATCTCCATGCTCACGGTGAGCAGGCAAGGGAGGATGTTGCTATTAGCAGGAGATAATTGCAGCCTTACACTAAATAATCCCATTTATAGACACCACACCAAAGGCCTCAGCAAGACCTTCATCAATCATCTCAGTGAACCACATGAAGAGGAATTACCACTTTGGTAACAGAAACCTCCTTCAGTTTTGTAGCAAACCCTGAGAAGGCAGAGGGCTCGAATTAATTGAAATTCCTCATTGGTTTTGTCCCTCCATTACAGAGCTGTTACTGCAGTGTTTATAAAGTTTCATATTGATTTCTCTGTGTCTGTTTTCATGCTGGTAAAGTTTCAGTAAGTTCATTTGTTCTTACTAGTGACAAGACTTAAGAATACTTTTGTTCATGATAATTGCTTAAATAATATTGTTAACTTTATTCTTGTTGTGCTGTTTCCATTTGTGTTATAAATTCTAAGCAGCAGATTGCTTTGTTAAAATTAATTTTAGAAGTTGTTTAAATTCCTTGATCAATTTGCTGAATATATGTTGTTCATTTGAATTGTTAATAACAAAGCTGACTCATTCTGTTCTGACATCTGAAAATCAGACTACATAGTGGAATGTGAATGTAGTAATAAAAGATATTTTTATCTCTGAACTTTCAAATTATGATTTCAGTAGTTAGAAGCTATAAATGTCATTTTGGAAATCAAGAAAGAAAGCTTTGACTTCCTCAGGAGCCTTTCCTAGTGGCTTTATGCTTTTTAACAGCAGTGGTTGTTCTTCGTGATTAAGAGTTTGCATAACTATGCAAATGCAAATATTTGCATCACAATTCTGATTTATATTTTACAAAGATAATTTAATTTCATTATATTACTCACGTATTTTAGACCAGTAGATATGTATTAATATCTTTTAAAGCAATACATATTCTGAACAGATGCCAAATTTAAAATATTTTAATTTACTAATTGTGGAGGAGTTGTTAAATGCACAGGAATTACTCATGTCTGAAACAGATAATACTGGAGTGTTCTGTAGCATTATGTAACAGTGTTCTGAGATAATTCAGTAATTTGGGAAAGAAGAGGAAACTTGCATTCTGAGTTTCCTCTGCAAGCTGGAATTGTCTATGCTTTAAATAGTTAATGTGTGAGGAAATACAGTTTTGCACAGACCCAGCAGATAAAATGCAGAGAAAGAGTAAAACCAGGCCTTTGGAAACATTTTTTTACTATTTAGCCTCTGTAATAAAACAGACTTGACACAGGAGTAGCTTCAATGGTGCTAAAATGTGACGTGACATTGTGGAAGTGATGTGTCAATTAGAACGAATTGCATTCTGAAATTTGGAAGAATTGACCTCAAAAGAATCCTGGACTCTGCCAAGGGGATGAGAAGAAGGAGCCGAGACTGGAAGTTGGCTCTGGTGTTCCTACAGGAATTCTGCAGGAGTTCAGGGGCAGCGCTGCTCTGACAGCGGTCCTTCCTGGCCCTGGTCACTCCCGGTGTTGGTGCCGGGAGCGGTCACTCCCGGTGTTGGTGCCGGGAGCGGTCATTCCCGGTGTTGGGGCCGGGAGCGGTCATTCCCGGTGTTGGGGCCGGGAGCGGTCATTCCCGGTGTTGGTGCCGGGAGCGGTCATTCCCGGTGTTGGGGCCGGGAGCGGTCATTCCCGGTGTTGGTGCCGGGAGCGGTCATTCCCGGTGTTGGGGCCGGGAGCGGTCATTCCCGGTGTTGGGGCCGGGAGCGGTCATTCCCGGTGTTGGTGCCGGGAGCGGTCATTCCCGGTGTTGGGGCCGGGAGCGGTCATTCCCGGTGTTGGTGCCGGGAGCGGTCATTCCCGGTGTTGGGGCCGGGAGCGGTCATTCCCGGTGTTGGGGCCGGGAGCGGTCATTCCCGGTGTTGGTGCCGGGAGCGGTCATTCCCGGTGTTGGGGCCGGGAGCGGTCATTCCCGGTGTTGGTGCCGGGAGCGGTCATTCCCGGTGTTGGGGCCGGGAGCGGTCATTCCCGGTGTTGGGGCCGGGAGCGGTCATTCCCGGTGTTGGTGCCGGGAGCGGTCATTCCCGGTGTTGGGGCCGGGAGCGGTCATTCCCGGTGTTGGTGCCGGGAGCGGTCATTCGCGGTGTTGGGGCCGGGAGCGGTCATTCCCGGTGTTGGTGGCGGGAGCGGTCATTGCCGGTGCCGGGAGCGGTCATTGCCGGTGCGGGGCCGGGAGCGGTCATTCCTGGCCCTGGTCATTCCCGGTGTTGGTGCCGGGAGCGGTCATTCCTGGCCCTGGTCATTCCCGGGGCCGGGAGCGGTCATTCGCGGTGTTGGGGCCGGGAGCGGTCATTCCCGGCGTTGCCCGCAGGTGGCAGCACGGGGCCGCCGCCGTGGCAGCTCAAGGGAAGCCGCTCCGAGGTGCTGGAATTGCTGCCTCAGTTTCCCTCGGCTCGTCCCTCCATCGCTTTGGCCGTGTCCAGGCGATATGAAAAGAGCTCTTCCTTTCCCTCAGCAGGTTTCTAAGCCCTAATGTCACTACAAAGTGTCGTCACCCCAACCAGGAGAGAGGATGCGGAGTGCACTGCTGCCTTGTCTTCTGCTGAAGCCCAGCTGGGGTGGGATGGGGCTGCCTTGTTGAGCCTGGAATGGGAATTTTCTCCCGGTGGGGCTGGCAGAGGCTCAGCTGGTCCCTCCACGTTCACGGACTGTGACACCTCTTCAGCCCTGCTCGTGCCTTTGCTGTGTTTGCCTTTGGCTGAGTCGGCTCCATGGAAGGTCAGGTCGGTGCCACCAGGGCAAGGCAGGTGCAGAGACCCTGTGCTAGGGCATGCTAATATATTTTCTGTTGCTGATAAATCTTTTTAACATATCAAGAACATTGCTGTTTGTTGATAATTTAAGCAGCTTATCTAAGAAATCTTTACTTAAAGAGATGTTAGGGCTTTTAACAAGCAACACTTTTGTTAGGTAAATTTTGAAAAGTCCTTTAAGGTGGGATGAAGTGAACACACAGGCCATGAGGAGTGACCTGGCCCTTTGATAAAGGAGGAGCTTGTCAAATCCAGTAGATTTGTTTTATACATTCTCCAAGTTAAGTGTTGACACAACAATGTGGAAATGGTGCACAGTCAGCATCACCACAAGGACTGGGACTTCTCATTCTGTGATGTAACATTTTACCATGAGATGTCTTTACTCACTGTCTAAGCATTATTCTTGTACAGTATACAAGGAAATGGTGGATTTCCAGCTGATTTCCATTTTTGTGACTGTTCCAAGAAATTTTCTTGAATTGTCATCTTAACGTTCCTGCCATCTTCTCCTTTGTATCCAAACTAGTCTCTTTCCTGTCTTTCAAATCTTTTTGCTGACTGCTGAGTCTGGATCAGGGAAACATGTCTGCTGTCAGCACATTCCGGGAGATCTTTGCCATGATTACTTTTTTGTTAGTTACACGAATTTGGTTATTTAACAATCTCACAACTATACTGCAAAGATAACTGACAAAAAATTAACAGATGGGAGTGTAATTGTTGTTGTGAGGAAGCCTCTCTGTCTCTCAGCCATAGCTGTGTTGTCTCCATTGTACAGATGAGAAGGATGACACACAGAACAAAATGAATCTCTGATTTAATCCTCTTGCTTTCAGGAGCAATGAAACCCACTGATGGTACAGTGTGCTCTGCTTATTACTACTTCAATCTCACTGAACCAGAAATAGAAACCTGGGGTGCTGCAGCATGTGATGATTAAGTTACATTAGCAGAAGGTGGTGAGCAAATAGGCAAGGACCTAAAGACATAAAGCTAGTGCTGTTAATCACTTCCAGAGACATTAAAATCAGAATATTAAAGCTGAAATAACATTTATAACTTCTTAAAGGTCAGTGCTTAAGCTGATAGGAAGGCACTGTGGCAGCATGACTAAAAGCCATGGGCACGAGTGGTGTGCAGCATCTCAGAAGCAGCACACAGAGTTTCATCTGGTGGTAATTGGAAGGCCCAAAAAGGAGACACAGACTCCGTGGTCTTAAGGCCTTTCTAAAGCAGGAAGAGTGAAATGAAAAACATTTTCCTTTGATACAAACAGAGGCCCCTTTTGCTGCATTCTCCCTGAATTCAAGCTCACTCCACGCAGCCCCTAATGGGTGACTGAATTATGGCTGACAGGTTGTGCATGGCTCTAGCAGTAACTTCCACTCAGTTTAATATCTCGGGGTTTTTTGCTTAAGAAACTGGATGTGCATTTGAAAGCAATTTGCATTAATACAGTATGTCTTCAGGCAAACATCATTCCCTGTTTTAAACAGCTTTTAAACTTTTTAACAGCCCAGCTATTGTTTGAAGTCAGTCACAGAAACAGCTGGGCTCTGTCTGGTGTTAGGGGTGTGAGCATTACAAAATGGGAAAGCATTTCTGGACAGTTTTGGTTAAATCTGTTTTCACTTTGAATTGGCACTTGACAATGAAGAATTTAGTGTCTATCTCCTTTGGTAGCTGTTTGAGTTGCCTCTCTAAATTATTTTATTTTTAGCTTTTTGGGGTTGTTTTTTTTTTCCCCAGATTGAACTATTATTGGTTCTGTTCCTGCTCTGTCCAAATAACAACATTTGCAGCTAATGGGAGGAATGCAAAGGAGTGACACTGCTGATTGCTTTGATAAGAAAGAGACTCGCTTTTATTACCAACTAATTAAATGGTAGGCGGCAGCTAATGGTGATTATAATTAAGACTGGAACTGACATCCTTTTTCTGGAAGAGCTGTAAGCTGAGAGAACTAAGCTAAAGTCCCTTTATGGCAAAGGTGATTTTTTGTTATAGGAACTGATCAGCTGTTTCACTGAGAAGTGAAAGTTGTAAAGCTGTTTATAGTTGGTATTTGCCAATCCCATTTTAAATGTCCTGCTGCTTGAAGGGAGTTGTTTATCCTTTCATCATTTAGCTTTACTGACTGTGAATTGAAATAGTTTAATTTTACACAAGCTGTACCCTCCAGGCCGTGCCCTCTGACAAAGCTTTTGCAGTTTTGCTTCAGTAAAATTTGTGGGATAATAAATACCTTAATAGTGTATAGGTAAGACTGTGCTCCCTCTTTGCAGAGGTGTAAGTCTATAGTAAATTCAGATAGTGATTTCATTCTAGTTAGATGCAAAGTGAGACAGCTGTGTCTTCTTCTGGGACAAACTTCCAAGAAGTGATGCACAACCAAAAAACTCCACCTTCCAACATTAGGCAATGCACCTGTCCTTTGGGTACAAAGTGATATTTTTCTGATTTCCTCCCAATGCCTGTGAGGGGTGCAGGGTTCATCCTGGCAGCAGGGAGCTGCAGCTCCTGCCGGGCTGCCCCTCTGCACTTCGGCTGCAGGAGGCACCGTGGGCAGCCGGGCTCTGCCGCGGGGGGTTCCTCCCTCTCAGAAGCAGCTGATGAGCGGAAACAATAAAACTGCTTTCCCCATCTGGTGATGAAGACTGACAGTTCGCAGGGGATGAGTCAAAGGTCGCTGATGAGAAGATCCATCCAGATAATTGCTGTAATTGCACCCTGAGGATGCAGCTCCTCTCACAGAGCATCAGGCAGTGACTGCTGGTAAATCTATACTTGGCAGTGAACTTCATCCTATGCCTTAAATCAAAAAAGTTCCTTCATGGGATATAAATGCAGAAAGCTATTTTGTTTTTTTTTTTCCCTCAATCCAACCATGTTTTCTCCTGTTGTCAGGTGATTAGGAAATAGTTGCATTCTGAAACAGGGAAGTAATTGTTATTTAAACATAAAATTACCATTTAGTGTTAAAGCCTTTGATGAATACACAAGCTGTTGTTACTTCACAACAAATATCAATAAGCAGCATGAATGAGTATACATAATTCATAATATTTAACTTGAAAGTACATATTTTTCTTTCAGTGATTGATTAATTTCTCTTGAGTTTGTCCAGTGACTTCATCACAATTTAATACAAAAAGCTTTTCTGTTGGAGAGTAAACAGTAACAGGACACAAGCAGCAGCCCTGCCACAAAATTAACTTTTTTTACACCCTTTCACAAGGCCCAGAAATCCAAAAGCTTTGTGGTTGCATTGCTGAATGAAACTAGGGAAATAGCACCATTATCAATCAGTCAGCCCTTAGCACTCAGAACTTTATTGAATGAAGAATAAGAAATATCCAATAGAGGTTGTGCTCAGTAAGAAGGAATTGAAAAGGCAGGAACTAACTCAAATACAGCGATCAGATTGTGTTTTTTTCCCCTCAAACCGTTTGAACGTTGTGTATAACACACAACACTTCCTATTTTAATAGACTGTTTCTTTGCCCATAGGGGAATTTTTCTTTTACCACAGAGGCCCAAGGGATGGGAAGCAGAATGGGGTTTTTTTTTCCAAGGAGTTGCAGGGTTTGTTTTCCGTCAAAGCTCCGCAAAGGGTCGCGATTTCCCACCCAGGTGGGGAAGGTGAGTGAGCGCCCAGCATCCCACAGGAGCCTGTCTCTGAGCAGGCATTTTCACTCCCCTCTCAGGCTGTGTGTGCCCTGCATCAGTTTTCTGTGGCTGCAGGAGCTGACAGAATGAAGAAGTGCAGGGGTAACCCAGCGCTGCTCGGAACAAAGGCAGGTTCCTCTCTGATGCTCCCTGGGGCTGCTTTGCAGGTTCAGGCATGTTCCTTTCCACCCACAAAGGCAGGGGCAGAAGAGCATTTTCTGGAAGCTGCTTTAGTGGGTTTTAATCTGCTGTTATTTCCTCCTTCCTGGATTTTTCTGTATCCACTCTGAGCAAGTGTGAGAGGGAAGAGCTGTGTCTAAACTACAGCCCAGCGCAGGGATAACAACAAAGCTTACAATTTATCCAGTCAGGTTTCTTCTTTATTCAGTGAAATTGCTGGGGTTTTCCACACTGATGAAAGCTGTGCTGTCAGAGACATAATGGTTTTACATCATATACCTCTCGTGCAAGTGTTAATTTAAACTTGTCTTTACTATTATGAAATTAGTAGGTAGTAGCGTGGTCTTGTGCCAACACAGATTAGTACATTTATAATTAGATTAGTACAAATTGTTTATAGGTTTCAGACTCCACTTAGCCCAGTAGAATATGCATGCAGTCTGAAAAATTGCTTTCTTTGGTGGAAATTCGTTTGAAATAACGAATGTGTGGCTCAGAAAAGAATTTTACATTTTTTATATTAGTTCAATAACAACTATCATCTGATTCTATGGTCATTTGGTTCATGCCTTTTGCCACTTATTCATCAAAACAGAACCAGTATTTTGTGCCTCCCAGAGATCTTGGTATTTATCTATGATTCATTCAGTGTCTATAATTCAAATATACTCTTGAAAGTCCCCCTGAAGCTCTTGCTCGTGGGAAACCAACAGGCTTACACCAAACATATCTGTCACTACTAAAAGCTATTTGATAAGAGACTTGGGAAAAAATCTTCTTAAAATACAGCAGAAGAGAACTGCAAAAACCAGAATTCTTGAGTCAACTGCTGCACAGGAGCTCTCTCAGCTATTTTTGCCAGGAGTGCTTTGGGTAGAAGACAAACATGGTCAAATTAGCTAAAATGCTGGAAGTTCAGTCAAGGATACTGCCTTAAATAGTTCACCCAGAAAAGGACAAGGCTTTCTTAGGGCAGCCCCTTCAGAATTCCAATGGCAGTTGCAATTTCTAATAAGTAAATATCAAATATAGTAATTTTTCTGTGAATTTGTTTTACGAGAGATTATTGGAATGTTTCGAGGTCAAATTCAGCCCTCCTAACTATGAAATACTCACTAGAAAAAATAGATATCTGAGACTAGACCTTGGTTAATATTGCTGTTTTCCTGTTCTTGGCTTTATTTTTTTGCCATTCATGGCTATAGGTCACATAGCTGGAGGGAAAAAAGTATGGTAACAAGATGCTAAAATTTAAAGGAAAATGTGTTCACTGTCAACCTCCTTTTACTGTGCACTGGTTTTTACTTCTTGCCAAATATCTGCTATTTGACCTCTCTGGGCTATGCTAATATTGACCTAAAGAGCACGGGAGATTATCTTTCAACGTAGGAATAAATTCAATATTTACTCATAAATATTTTTCATAGAGCCATCAAATACGAGGTTGGAAAGGACCTCAGGGATGATATGGCTGAACCTTTCTAGGCAAAATCACAGCCTTGGTAGGAAGGCCCAGCATCCAGTCCAGCTGAATCTTAAAAGTGTTCAGCACTGGGGAGTCCCCTGGGGAGATTTTTCTGTAAAAGATATTCCCTGTAAAAAGGGAATTTCCATCTTCTTTGTAGCCTGGAACATGGTGAGGACATCTCCCTAAGCCTTCTTTTCTCAAGGCTGAGCAACCCCAGTTGTGTCACCCTTTCCTCACGGGGCATCTTCCCAGTTCTTTGATCATCTTGGTGGTCCTTCTCTGGACTATTTCCAGCCTTTCCACATATTTTTTTTGCATAGCAGGGACCAAAACTGACCCCAGGATTCCAGGTGAGGACTGACAAGTGCTGGATTGAGTGGGATGATGGTTTTATCTCTGCTGGTGATGCCCTTGTTGGAGCAGCCCAGCTCCCTGGTCACTCACATTGAGATTTTGGCCCCTTTTCCTCAGGAAGTGGCTCAGTTGCTGGCTTATCCCTGGTTCTGCACCACCACTGCAGCCACTGCACACACACCTGGCACTGCAGCCAGCCAGCCTTCCACTTGATCACCCCCTGCTCTCATCTCAACTCCCTTCAGCTGCCACAGAAGCTTTGTGGAAGCTCCAGTCACTCCCCAAATGCCATATGTGTGGGTGTGACCCCCCCATCTGTTAATTAACATTCTCAAGTGCAGACCAGTTCCTGATCATGTGGGTAGAGGGTGGCTGTGCTCATCCCACTTCCAGGAAAAATTAATTCCCAAATGCCAGAGGTAGAAATAATGGGGTGGATCGTTGGGGGCTGTGGGGTTGTGCTGGTCTCAGCAAAGGGTTAACAGGGGCTGTGCACAGCCAGCCCCTCACTGCCTCTGCTGAAGGAACATTAATTATAGAGAGCCCGAAGGATTCGGAGCTAAAAAGCCTAAAAAGCCTGAGCAGCATTTAAAACCAAGACAGTCAAATAACCGGTTGGATTTGATCTCTAATAAATTACTATGTTCTGATGGTGAAATTCAGCAAGAGGGTGACAGTCAGATGGGGAGGCTGGCAGCAAAAGTTTTAAAAATAAATAGTCTTAAATTGCAGGAAATTACAGCAAGCAGCTCCGTGGAGTTATTTTCCTGCATGCATTGTGTCTGAGGAGGCAGGCAGCCTGCTGGCAAGCTTTTGACCTTTTGTGTGAGAAATAAAATATGCAGGTGCAATAGTGTGAGTGCACAACGGGGGACAGTGACTTTCAGCTGTGGGTTTGAGCACTGGGGGCCCTGCAGGGCAGCCAGGAGTGCTCCAGATCAGCTCCATTAAACCTGAGAGCAGCACAGGAACAGGCTGTGGCTGTAAAGGATTGCAGAATTTGTGTGTTTCCTACCAATATCCTAGTACTCCAAATCTGTAAATCAGCCACTGGAAGACTTGTGTTAAATGGTCTTGCTGAGAGCTGATCTGCTTCTCATATTGCCCTGTTTATATTTCAGTCTGGAGTAACTCTTAGAGCAGTTGAGTTTAGTTTGGTGGCATTGCTGCCACCATGCTCTAGCTCCCAATTGCTTGGCTGAAAGGAAATCCATGGCAGGCACTTCTTCCCACTGTAATATATTCCAAATTCCTACTAAGTAAATATGAATGAGAAGTGATAATTTTAAATGTAGTGAAGGTGCTGTAGATAAAAAGGTGACAGTAATGTTGGGAATGCCAGCTCTGCAGTGGCTGGAGGAACAAGTCCTCTCAATTCACCCTCTGCAACAGAAATGATGAATCCTGGATCTCTGTGGACAAAAGGAGTTGCTCCACTTGGATATTCAGTGTGTCAGTGCTCATATAGACCGAACTGAGGTGTTCCAGTCATTCAGTTCTCACAGTTCAATGTTGCTGTTACTGCTCCAATGTTTGTCAGTTGTTTGGGCATGAAAAATCACCAGTTTTCACAGTGGGAAAAGTGGGAAAAGCCCCCGTGCTGTCCCAAACACTTCCCTGTCTTTGTAAATCATAGAGGAACTTTCACTGAGGATTATGAATCCGAAGTTTTATCTACTGATGGATCACATTTAGAACCAATTTTTAGCTCCATGTTCTTATCAAAATATTGTTTTTAAAGAATTAAAGGATATGTTCTTGGGAGTTTAAATAACCTCCACAGAGAAATTTGTACCCGTGTAGGTTTTACAACTAAACCCAGTTCTAACTATTATCTGCTGGTGGCACCATTACACCAGAGGAATTTATTATCCAAGTCTTAAATGAAAAACTGCTACAGACTACACCTCTCAATCCGATTTAATGGGAATTATTTATTTTTAATTTCTTCATAGTTTGGTGTCAGTTAAACCAAGTCATTTTGTTGCCTTGGGGTCTTTGTGGATGAGTTTTAAAGAAATGAGCTTCATAAGGAGCCTAATGATGATGTACCAGGGAAGAAAATTATCTGACAGTGTCACCTAAAGTAAGTGATCCTTTATGCAATCACACCCTGTTTCTTCTCTCTGCATCAGAGGCAGCTCCATATTGAGTTTTATTTCCCCCCACCTTTTTTTTTTTTTCTTTCAGAAATCTTGACTAACTAAATTAAAAAGCCAGCTTAGATCATGTTTCTTCCTTCAGATGCTGAGGATTAATCTTTGAACTTGGTTTTTCTAATTGTAAGTGGGTAGAAACAGGTAATAAGTTATTTGTCTGTGGGCTAACCACACAGACAAACCCATTTTTTTTTAGTTGGCAGCTAAATACAGCTTATGTTGTTTTCTTCAACCTTATAGTGCCCTAATCTTTCATGTAATTTCCTAGACCTTTCCATTATTGATGTATACTGCTACATAATTGTGTGAGCCACTTATATACCACAGAACATTGTGCAGCTTGATTTTTCCTGTCCCTAGAAGAGCAATCACTTCCAACAGTGTTTTTCCACTCAAATTCTTCTAACTTTAGTTTTTAGCTTAAAGTAACGAAGATTGAAAATTTTGAGTAGTTACCTAAATTACTCTTTGTCCTCCCTGGGAGACAGAAGCACTTCTGATTAAATATATAATTGATTTTATTAATTCTGTTTTTCTTGCAAGGAACTGATTGCTGCAGTCTTCTTTACTCCAAAATGGGAGAATCTCACTACACTTCAGTCCACTGTGAATGCATTTATCCATGGCCCATGATCCTGCAAAATCCAGTCTAAAAATCCTCTTATAAAACCCGGTACCTTTCTGGTTTTCCCAATTTTAGAAAACACAAATTCCCCCCCGTGTTGCCCTCTCCCTCCCCTGGTTAATGTTGCTTTATATCTGGGCAGAAGTAATTTGTGCAAGACACATTACTTATAGGACAGTGCCTAAAAATACACCAAAAGGTCACTGCACAGCAGACAGAAGGCAGCACTTGTTCCAGCCACTCGCGCTGAGAGCGACGGGTCTTTGTTAATATTAATTGTGCATATTGTAAACAGTGCCTGCTTTAAAAATACATTGCACAAACTTGCAGCAATGAGCATTTTGTGAGCCCTAGGACTGGATAACAGGGGATATCCAGGATATCCAGGATAACTGGATAACATCTGTTCTTCACTGATGAATTTAGATGTAATTGTTTGCTGTTCTTGTTGGATTCCAGGTTTGTGAATTGTGCGTCTGCTTCCAGGAAAGTGGGGTGTATTTCCAAAAATGCCAGTGAAATTGAGAATAGTAACAAAGATGTATAAAGTTTCAAGATTCAGAGCAGATGATTTGCACAAACCTTCACCATGATTGTGCTTATAATAGTAAGGGTGTACAGAGAACATGGGAAAAACTCTGCTGGGAGAGCAAGGCCAGATTCCCTCTGTGCTCAGGAGAAGCTGAGCTGCTGTGAGGAGGTGGAGCAGAGCCCCCACGGGGTCCTGCTGCTCCCACAGGGTCCAGCTGCCTTCCCACAGCTCCTAGCCCTGCTCTTTCCTGGCTCCCTCAGCACCTGGAAATGCTCCTCCAAAGGCAGTGGTGGCAGCTGCTCCATGGGCTGACCATGGGATCCCCCAGGGGATTATCCCCAGGGGCATCAAAGTAGCTCCCAACACACAAGACACACACAGTCACCTTTTCTGCCATCCCTTCTTCTCAACCCAGCCAAAATCAAGAGGTGTGATTCTCTCCTCAGGTGGACACTATCCAGGAAGGATGTTTTCACTAAAACTGCGGATTCTGAATCTTTATATGTCTGCAGAGAAAAGGCTGCAGTGTTTGAAAGGCTCTGTCAACATCTAACAAAGAAACCCTGGCACCTGGACACTGTTCCCATCAAGGCCCTCTCACTCGAGCACGCTTGGTTTGTTTTGTAATTTATCCTTAATAAGAAAATGTTGAAAAGATCTAATTCTGGCTGGGCATCAAAGGCAGTGGAGCTGTGCGTGGACAGCGTCGTTTATAACGCGACTGTGCTGTGTGGCAATTTACAACCCAAATTTATGTTGCTATTGAGTATGGCCTTTTTTTCTTTTGAAAACTGGTATTGAAGTGTGTTTACAATGGTAATTATTCACACAGAGTTAGAAGCAAAAGAAAGAATGCAAGTGTGGTGAAAGTAACTGCAACACAAGGAAGGTGATGCTGTGTGGTTAAAGTAATTTCAGAACTACCTCAAATGTTAAGCTGATGAAGATGAACATTAATTCTCTTTTGGAGGAAAGATTGAGGTAGAACAGATGGGTTGGTTGCCAAGAAAATGGTTTGAAAGGAAGTAATGTGCACATTGACATTTCCTGCTTTTACATAATTATTTTAAATAACTTATGTAATTGCCTTGAGTGGAATCACTGTGTTCGTTAGTGGGGTATGAAGACAAGCATTTCCAGCATCTCAGAAGGGCTGTCTTGTGCTCTACCTCAATTCTGTTGCATTTGACCATCCCAGCACATGCTTTTATCTTGTTTTTGACAAAGCAATATGCCATGATTTGAACAAAAATTGAGCAGCATCTTTTTCTTGCCGTGTGTGCAGCTTGTTCCACCTGGAGGGGCTAAACGTGAGTAGGACTTTGATCCCATTCCCACTTGGGGTGGAAAATCATGGACCTTGCCCACCCAGGGCATGAAGTTCATCTCCCTCTTCCTCTGAGCACCATTACAATTTGTTGGCTCATCCCACTCTCCCTCCCTGGGAAGCAAACCCACGAAGCAGGTCCTGGAGCACAGGATGTTGGTAGGTTGAAGGCCAAGGAATATTTTCTCCCCTGGCCCCTCTCTGTCCATGCGCTGTGTGCTGAGTGTCTTCTCTTTGCTCCCAGATTTTCCCTGTGAAAATCCCAGTTTCCTCTCAGAGCACACACCCCCTCACCCCATCCCAAGCATCCTCTGTGAACAACGTTCTGCTGCCTTGTTTCCGAGCTCTGCCTGAACAAATGCTGTGTGTGGAGGTGCTGGTGGGCAGCAGGGCCCCTCTTTGGAGGGCGATTCCTGCCAGCTGTGCCCTGTGCTCGCCCACTATCTGCTCCTGCCAGGCCTTCACCTTGCACAAGCTGCTCATTAGGTGGTGATAATTAAACCTCCCCTGCAGCAGGCAGGTCTGGGCAGCGCACCAAGAGCCCTCCTTGTCCTGCAGCTGCCAGGGAAGGTGCAGCTCCTAATGATGCCGTGATCACCTGCCGGCTCCGCAGTGCCCAGCACCACCTATTGGCTCCCAACAAGCCCTTTCAGCAGCTGTCAGATGCTAATGAAATGTTTCAGCGGCTGAAACAACCTGTGCCCTGTGCAAACCGGGGGGCACATCATGGAGATGGGCATAAATATTCATAACTATTCATCATGGCACGAACAAAACCAAAAGTGCAAGCGTGGTTATCAGAGCTCCTGTGTGGATGTGTTGTGATGGGTTCAGAGTGATGAACGCAGAGTGAATGTTTTGAAATAATGCTGTTATTTTTACAGCTGGGAGGAAAAAACCCACTGAAGGTAGTGGGATTGCAGGGGCACGTGGGTAAGAGCAGGATTTGTGCCCCTGGATGATGTAGGCAGTTTTGGAATGGGGCAATGCTGTCTGTTGTGGGTGATGCACTGAAGCTTTTTCCTGAAAGAAAGGACTTGCTGTGTTTGCTCATTCTCTTTGCACCTCTCTTCTGAACCTGCTCATGGAGAATTGAAAGTTTCTCTCCAGATCTGTGCTAGATGCTTATGGAACACAAATCCCACAGATTGAGTTCAGTGTTTTACTTTCTAAAATAATTAATGTCAGGAATAGCAGTGTGTCTGATTTGGTCAAGAGTTTATAATTTCCCACCTTTCAGCACCCTGAAGCCTCAAATCTTTGACATCAGAATACAAGTGTGAGTCAGTCTCTTTAGACAGACTGCTTTATAAATTCATTCTGTCAATGTGTCTGCATTGGGTTTTTTAAAAAATAATTTTGTTTGTAACGTGCTTTTACTTTTTTCTTCAGATTCAGGATAGCCCTGCTGAGAGGAGACAAGGATGATGTTCCCCTTGAAACCTTTTGCTGGTAGATCTCCTTAAGGTACATCAGAAGCCAGTGATACCTATTTGCTCATGTTTCTCTGCCTTATCAATAACTTGCACTAACCTCCAAAATCTGTTGATTTCGGGGAGTCTAATAATGTGTCTTTAGACATCCCTTACCTCTTTGGCCCAGAGTGAGGTTTACCATTAAAATTCCCTGAAAGGCTGCTGTTTCAGGATTGCCTAAAAAGGTGCAGAGCTGGGCAGGGATTAAAAGATCAATCCTGAAAACTGTTGGAATGCAACTGATTTTACTTATGAGACCTTCAGTGGGAAAAATTCCCACTGTGGTCTGGTTCTTATATGCAGTGACTCTACTAAATACTGCTAGAAACAGATAGGATTCAATCTTGAGTGGGTTTGATCATATGAGAAATATTTCTTGGGTATGTGGGAACAGAACAGGCTCCATGAAGGCATCCAGCTGATAAGCTTCATGTGAATCTGAAAATAATCATTAATTGGTGGTGGTACTTTCATTACCTTGAACTATTATCCATATAGCCTGGGTATGTATATTTTTCTGGAAGAATTTTTGTGAAAATAAAGTTAATTCAGTGTCTCAGATAAAGAATGATATTTTAGCTGGAAATTGTCTTAATAGTTGCACAAAAGGCTTCAAATATTCTGCAGCTTGGTACGAAAAAAATGTTCAAAGATACTGGTGTTGTTCCTGAGCCATCAAAGTTTTCCACTGCCACCATGGTGTTTTACTAAAATGAAAAGATAAAAACCAAAGCTCTGTGCTAATCTTTTGCTTTGTTGCTTAAGGGACATTTCAGTATAAAGTAGCAATTTCCATATCATTTGAATAGCAGTTGCAACCCATTGATGTTTAAAGTAAAATGTGCAACTCCTGTAATCAGCAAAGCAGATGCAAATGCCTTGTCTGCCTCCAAGTGCAGCTCCCTGCTTGCTGCCTCAATTAGATTTGGAGTGGAAAACACGATCAGATAATGACAATCACGGGAGCTCCTCTTTCATCTCTTGGCTGTATCAGTTTGTGCAAAAGCAGCTGGAGCGAGCCTGGCTGGGTGCAGGGGAGGGTCCCAGCAGCACCGCCGCCCTCCTCAGCTGCAGAAGACCCTGAGGAGCTTTGGAGGTGGGAAAGGGACTCATCTCCCCTCCCCTGCCCTCTTCCCTAACCCTTCCCCTGCCCCTGGGGACAGGAATGGCCTTTTAGTTCTGTTTATGCCGTGCCAGCGCAAGCCTCTGCGCATTTTTGTAAATAAGCAATCGCAAAAATAAATGGCTCTGAGCATTTTGATCCCGGGCCAGTGGTTTTGGCTGTGCAGGGAGCAGGTTGGATAAAACCCCACCGAGCTCCCTGAGTTCTGCCATCCCGGGCTTTAGGTGGCTGGAGCTGTTCCTCAGAGGGCTTTTTAACTCTAAAAATGACCTGTAGTGGTATGAGGGAAGAGTTTCCTTTATCCTTCACATTTCCGAACGTGACAGCGAACGCTTCCGTGGTGCTTTTCTGTGCCTGGAGTGTCTGAGCTGCTGGCCCAGTGACTGGAGAGGGCTTCCCATCAGAGTGATTTCTGACTGGAACTGCCCTCCTAGGAAAGGGAAAACTTCCCAGGAAAAGGCTTGGATTTGATCAAATTAAAACAGATGAAGCCTCCAAAACAGGTGGGATGAGAATCCTTTGCTTGCTCTAAAACATTTTCCTGGAAAGAGGCTGTATTTTGTTTTTCTCATTAGTACTTTTCCTAATCAGGAGACATCTTATGGAAAAGGATTTCCATCTTGTGGTCAGCTGTGGTAATAAAACACTCCAGTGGACATTTTTTTCATAGCAAACCAAACTAATTTCAATAAGAAATAATGCAAATCTGTTGTAGTTCCTTGTGAAGGTAAATGCTGGAGACCTCACAAAGTCTGTTTGTGCAGAAGGTAAAACTGTCTCAGGACTATCACCCTTCATCTTTAGAACTAAAATACTTGGGAAAGGTATAATAGAAATGATTCATGACTGAATATTTAATTTTGACACATTATACAGCATGTTGGCCTCAGGAGCCATGCACAGGAACCCAGACAGAATTACTTGGAACTTTAACAGAAAGGAGGAAATTACTCCTGAATTTCTGGGAAAATTTCTATCCAGGGCCAAATATTGTTGCTTGGATTGTTTTCTATTCCAGGATGACTCTGAGTCTCAGTACAACGTCATCATAACTTTGTGCAGATATTTGTTGTTCTGGACAAATTTTGAAATCCATGCTCTAATCTTGAAATAGCAAAACGCTGCAGGGTTAAGTGCTGGAGTTCACTGGAAAATCTACCCACTTCAGTGGGAAAGACTTTTTAATAGATTAGAAACAAAACAAAATTGGAAAGGTCATTTTAAATACTAAGGGCTGTGGCTGAAGGGCAGGGCTGTGTGTGCTGGGGAAGTTTAGTGCTCAGATCTTGTGGAGGTGCTCTGTAAATGACCTCAGCTGTCCAACCCTGCAAGGAAAGGTGAGGCTGGTAAAAGGAACAGGTAATTTCTTAAGTTTAATTACTACTTTATGCAGTCGTGCACTGTGATGCTCATGCAGATTGCACTGAAAATCTTCTGACTTCAGCAAGAGCTGGACCAGCCCGGAATATTTACAAGGAGAGTTAAATAAGTCCTCAGATCAAATTCTTAGAGATGAATGTAAGAGCTTCATAAGTATTTTTTATTTTGAGGGCTTGTAACTAAAGGAGATGTTCAGTGTGTTCCTTAGTGGGTGCCAAAAAGCTTATTTTCAGAAGTGTCTGAATTTCAGAGAAAGTCAATAACTGCTATATTTAATCTGAAGTCAATGCAACTGCTGCTGAAATCCATCTATATTCTTTTGTAGGAATAATCAGGAAAAAAATACAGCATGTATATGAAAAATCATGTAAAATGCATATGACTTACATGACATAGCAAGGTAGATTTAAAAAAAACCAGTTCAACAACATGTCTGAGGTTGTGCTGCAAATGTCACTGAAAGGAAAGTAGAAAATGAGAATATATTTATGAACTCTTTGCAGTATTTGGTAAATAATTTCAGAAAAACTTACATCCAAAGTTTGTACATGGGCCTTGTTCTGTTGGTAACTGCAGCCAGTGGGAGTTTTTGCCATGGTCTCTATTGAAACAGGATCCAATTTATTTCTTTATTTCTTATGTGCAGTTATAAATCTTGGACCTTAATTGCAAGAACACTTAAGGAGGAAAACATTTTCTCTTTTTATTTAAATTTTTTTAAAAAGTCATCTAACAGCTAGTTCATTAAAAGCATTAAAAGATATTTGAGGGAAGGCTTCCTTAAATCAAATGAATCTCTCATCTGGCTGACCAAATGGACTGGGATTTTTTTTTTAATTATTTTTATTACCAGTTGCTAAGAAGTGTCTGCAGGAAGCTGCCAAGCACACTCTTGTGGGGTGGCTTTCCACATAAATGACTGCCAGGGTCACCCAGGTGTGGCCTCAGAGGAGAAAGGTGGAGAAGGTGAGGAACACAGGGAGGTGTTTCAGTGGCAGGGACAGGGAGGCTCTCCTGGGCACGGTCGGTGCTGGGACACATCGTGGAGAATTCCCCCTGGAAGGGGCTCCCCTGGCTGCCCCACCTGGTTCCACCTGGACTTGGGCAGTGCCCAGTTTTGCCATCCCAGTGGATGGTGGAAGTGAGGAATCTGGGTGAGAGACGGAGCTCACGGTGCCTCAGAGCAGGCCCTGAAGCTTTGGCACTTTCTCTGGCCCAGATCCAGTGCCTTTTTTCCTTTGGTTTTGGTTTTTCTGCAGTTCCCAAGCCCTGGGTGAGTGCTGTGACACCAGGCTGCAGCTCCCAGCAGCAGCAGCAGCCCAGAAATGCTGGTTAATCACCAGTTTATTAGCTCGTGGCCTTAGGCAAACCTGAAATCATTAACAGCCCATTTGTTGGGCTAATGACTCTTTTTTACTAGATGTATAATTTAATATATGGTAGCTTTCATGCTTAATTATGCTCTTCAAAGTTTCTTTTGAAGGAATTTATTTTTCTATGTGCATGTATATGAGAGGGTTGGGAGCTGGCTGGCTTTGCTTGCATGCTGCTGTGTTAAAATCTGCACGGTTTATGTAAGAAGATTTTAATTTAGATATGGGTATTTCCCCTGTTGCTTGTTCTTTCAATATTTTTATCTTTGAAAAACAAATAATGATGAATTACCAACAGGTTTAAAATAGCATCATTTCATGCCCCACTGTAGGTTGCTACATTGTTTTGGACAAGATGTAAACCCAAAGTCCTGATCAATAGGGCCATTGTGCCAGCAGCTTCCAAATGAATGCAAGTCTTGATCTCAGTGTCCTGGCTGTTTTCCAGCCTGGTTCACATTTTACTCAACAGCAAGTCCCACTTCTATTCCCTCTAACCTCAGTGGGAACAGAGGCAGAGCACTGCAAAGTGCTGCTAATCCCACGTGCCATTTGCATGCAGCACTTGTAAAGCATCCTGGGATCAGTTGGGCTGGAAAAAGGCTGTGCATGTAAGATGTTTGTCCCTGGCATCCCAAATCCGCTGCTGTGTCACTGAAAGGAGGTTGTGACTTTGTCAATCGGGAAATTTTCTGTTTTCTTTTGTTTTTTAGCGAGGCAGCTGATTGAGAAGGATAATAAAGATGAATTTGATTTTTCTTTCTGTGAGCTCTAGTGTCCCCTTCATGGAGATTAAAAATTTCCCGGTGCTGTTTTCAGCTGCACAGAGCAAGCAAAAGCTAATCTCCTGCTTGGCTATGCCCACCCCGCTGCTGTCCACTAAGAGGATCGCCATACAGTTGTGACTTAACAGGCACTGGGAGAGCATAATCTTGTTTATTCGGTCATCCAAAACACCGATGAGCTGAGATAATCAGCGGGCTGGGAGCAGGGGAGGAGCAATGAGGTTTGCTTTGCCTGGCTGGATCTCAGAGTATGGGAAGGGACCAAAACCACCCCCCCAGCAACAGCCCTGGAGAGCCAGCCTGATGAAACAACAGCCTTGGCAGTGTCTGAGCCAGATGTTGTGCTCAACAATTCAAAATTGCTCTTTTTGTGACTGGTTTAATATAGAAATACTCAGTGTCTGAGTGGCCATGTGAGGCAATTTGTGCAAAATGCTTTGGCTATCAGGTGGCAGAGGCTGTGTGTGAATGGGTCATCTCCCCGTGTTCACTCACATTTGGAAACCTGCACCTACCTTGTACTTGGATATAAATTTACTAAAATTACAACTATTACTACAGCTTTCCTGGGCACGAGGCACAGCTTTTCACAGGACGCTGAATATTTGTAAGAAGCCACTGGATCTGTGGGGATGTAGGAGCACATTCTGCAGAGCCCCTCCCAAGAAATATAATGTTGGACTTTCCCCAGTGACCTAGAGCCTTGAAACTGGGCTGTATAAAACCTCTGGAGATGGCACAGTAGTGAGCTTTCAAATGACTTTATGTTCTTGTTCTTGTGATCATTAATGCTTTCACACTTCATATTCTAGCCCATTAATTCATTGGCTCGGGTTTCAGTGAAAGGCCCCATCTTCACTTTGATTTTATCTCAGTCCATGAGTGTTCAGCAGTCAATCCTTTCCTGTTGTAGATGTTCCAGTGTCTGTATCCTTAACTTTTACAGCTGGCATGAGCCATGGATTAACTTCAAACAGTGATGCTGATTTGGAAGTCTCATTTTATGTTCTCTGAGCTGTCCTAGTCCAGATGACAGGTTTATAGTTTGGGAAGCCAGTAGCAATGGCTGAGCTCACTGGTCTTTATAACTAAAGCACTGTCGTTAGGTGCAGCTCCTCACCATGGTGACACTGCAAATATTGAACACAGAGTGATTCATGGCACCCAATATAATGCTTACTTTAATTAATAGTTCACAAGATAACTTGCTTTATTTAACTTTTCCAACATGAGTGGGTTGGGAAGGACAGAATGTTGCTATGTATAATTTATGGGCACTCATATTTGTGTGCTTGTTTTAAAAATTAAATTTAAAAAGTATTGTGTGTTTTCTCCTCGCCCTGCTGGCGGATGTTCAGGCCCTTGCAGGGCTCCAGGGGATTTTCTGTGTGTGAGTGTTGAATGATGAGCTCTGAAAAGTGATGTTCTTGCTCTCCTGCCTCCCTCCCTCCCTCTGTATTCCCAGTGTGGCAGGGCTGTGTCCTTCCTGGAAGTGCTTTGGGATTCCCAGAGCAGAGAGCACGGTGCTGTGACCCCACTGGTGCACCCTGACCACCACACCCCTCAGGCCTGAGGCTCAGCCATATTTCCCACAAGAAATGAGGTTTTGGGTAAGTGACACCAGACTCTAGAGCTGGCAGGAAGTAAAGGAATATGGCAGTTGCAGAGCTTCGGGGCAATACAGGAAATTCATCATTAGGAAATTAGCCCCAGGGTTGTACTTCTGAAGTGGAATGCTGTGATGAGCATATTCCAGATTTCCATGCATTTTGACTGGAATTTATTGCACCTAAAAATCGATCTAAGGACTAAGAGAGAGGAGGCATCAACCCATCTGCTTAATGGTGGCCACACCATCCTTAGAAGTGATGATACACAGGGTCTTTCCCTCTGGGTATGTCCCAACAATCTGAGAGGTCACAGCCATGACCAACACGGAGGAGGCTTGTGAGGACAGCCTTCTGAAGAAAAACCTTCTCAATTCTTAGGTTTTTCTATTAATTTCCCTCTTGCAACTAAGATTTCCTCTTGTAATTTTTACAGCCATAGCTGTAAATAAGGAAACATTATAAAATCTGTTAAATTCACCAGCATTCTGCTCCAATAAGGGAAAAAAATGCCCATTATTAACTCCTGTTTGCCACAAAGAAGTGCCCATTAGTGTGTGTCCAACCCCTTTATATAAAACTGAGAGCAGTGAAGTCACTGACAGGGCTTCTATTTGTCTACGTTGAGTCCTGCAGAGATGGCAGAGAAAAAAAAATCCTGCATTAATAAAAGAATAAATTCCTCTTCAAGTTAACATAGAATGCTTCTACACTGATGAAAAGATTTGGGCTTGCTCCAGTGTGGTTTTCCCCGTGTGGTTGGTTTTTTGCATTTCTTTCAACTTGCTCTTTGTAATCCATTTCCAGTTGGGCTTTTTTTCCTTTCCAGTCTGACATATAGCATGATGTTGCAAATCCTGGCCTGTGACAGCTTGAGGAATATTTATGTGTTTGGACAAAATATCTTCCCTTCCAAGTCAATTTCAAACACCATGGAAACGTTTTACTCCCAAGGTTTTGTTTGTCACTGTTGGTTATTAGAAACCTCTGCCCAAGGTCAGCAGTGACACACCAATCCTGTGCAGGAGGTATTTTCAGGGATTTTGCATGGATAGCTTCAGGAAGTCAGGAGGGGGTGATGGAGAGGAGGGGAAGATAGAGATAGGAGCTTTTTCTAGACTATTTGAAAGGTTTCTTTCCCTTTGCAAAGTGTGCAAGCAGAAGTAACTGTGAGGCAGGAGCTGGAAGCTGAAACTGTGCTCACAAGCCTGGCCCAGCCTCGTGTCAGGGGACAACCTCTGGTGAGCTTTGCTTCTTTCCCTGTCCTCACAGCTGGGAATATGCCTTGATTTAAAACCAGTGTGGCATTAACTGCCCCATTACACACAGCAGAAAGCTGAGGGACTGACCTCATCTGCCAGAACAAGTGTTTTAATGCTGCCCAAAGTTCAAAGCAATCAAAAGGTCAAACTTGTTTAAGGCAGGGAGTGATAAGAGGGGTGATGGAAGCTCAGGAAGCTCATTCCCACTTGTTGGAATTAAGCCAGCCTGGCTTCAGGAAAATCTCCAGATAGGATGAACCCTGGAGAACAGTGACAGATGAGAAACTCAGGGGTGAGCCTCCCCGTACTCGAGACAGAGAATTCCCATTAAATGCAACAGAAGAAAAACAGACCCTGGTGAATGGGACTTCAGGTCATTCTCCTGGCAAAGCCTGCTCAGGAGACAACTCACAGTGCCCTGATGAGAAGTTTTCGGTCAGGTGATGGAATGGACTGTGAGAGGGAAAGGGGATTTTCAGCCTGAAAGGTTTGTCCCTGAGAAGGAGGAAAGACTGAGGTTGCTTTTGTAGTCCAGAGTGCTCAGAGCAGCTCTCTGGAATGGCTGGTCCTGGGGGCATCTCTGCCAGCATGGGCGTGGTGGGACGTGCAAAACTTCTGATCAAGTTTGAGGGAAGTGGACTCTTCAGTTTATCCCCTTTGGGGAGGAAGATGGAGCTCACACCTTGCTCAGTTGAGACTGGAACAGAACTTTTTCCCTTTCCAAAGGCAGAGTTTTTCCCTCTCAGTGTTTTCTTCTGTGCAGGGGAGAACATGGAAAACTTCTCTGTGGAAAACCCTCCTTCTGGTTCTGTGGGGGGCTGCTCAGCACCCTCAGCAGCTGTTTGGAAAACTCTTTCCACAGTTTGTAATGGCTGCTTTTTCAAGGGTCTAATGGCTTTATTTAAAAAAAAAAAAAAAAAAAGAGAGAAGAGAGAGTGAGGAACTCCTCAGTCTGCTCCTGCCATTTGAATTATGATTGCAGGGGAGCCCATTAGCCTCCATGGCACATGGCCATGCTTTCATAAGCTTGCAAGAGATGGAGTTTTTCTATATAGTTTTTATTTTTTTTTGGTCAAAGAAGGCATTCTCCAAGGTCTGAGTACAGACAAAATCCCTGGTCTTTTTGGCAGAATTCCCTGGTACTTACACAGCCAGGTTTTCTGTGCTCCAGCTCTGGTGTGTGACCCACGCTTTCAACACATCCAGGGCCAAATGAGGATCTTTTGACTCGGGGCTGAATCTGACCATTTTTCTTCTACAGGAAAGATGTAAATAATTCTATGGGTGGGAGAAGAAAGGTGAAATTCAGGATGAGGAAAGGTAGTGCTGAGCTGGCTCTGAGAGGAAGGATGGGTTGAGGAGCAAGCCATAGACCTGCTGTATCAAAAGTCCAGCTCCAGACTGCTCAGCCCAGGGGGCACCTGCCCATCCTGTCCCTCCAGCCTCTGGGGTCAGGTCTGTGCTGCTTTTCACTGTTGGCAAAACCAGCAACACTGCAACAGAGAATGGGGATTTTTCCGAGCCCTTGTTCATGACACCAGATGTGCCTGTGCTTTTTTTCAAGCTCATTTGAATGTATGTAATGGACTTCTGGCTTTGAAAAATCATCAGTTACCAGATGTCTTTTCAATTGTCTACCTTGCAAAATCGTCCGTTACCAGATGTCTTTTAAATTGTAAACCCCTGTAGCCAGAGGTTAAAGCTGTGTCAAAACAGTCACTGATATGAATTCATATTACATTTTAAATGCACTATGATTTCCTCCAACTCTTTCCCCTTAGAAGTCCTCTCAAGGAAATTTTGTGGCTCACCCAAGATTTGCCACCCGCCCATCGCTAGAGATTCAGTGATAAATGCTTTCAATAATTAACAGTGGCAGGGGCTTTGTACCTCTGTCTCATGGGTATCTCACCTCTCAGACAGCAGAAATAAAAGCCTGTTGTAACAGGAAGAGTAATGATCTGGGTGCTGGTGGAAGGTCCCTGCAGCTGCACCATCAGCGCAGATCTTCTACAACTGGAGTTGTTTGCAAGCAGGATTTTGTCCTGGGCCCAGTTTGGAGCTCAAGGCAGCTGGAGAAGCAGCAATGCTTGCAGAGTTCCTAAGGTAAAGGAGGTTTGGGGGTTGTGTGGGGCTGGGAAGAGGCTGTGCAAGTCGAAAGGACAAGTAGGTTGTGTGCGAGTTTCCTTCTTAATCCGACTCTCCAGGGTCTCATCCAGCCTCTGTGCTGGCTGCCAAGAGCTCAGACTGAGTGGCTATTTTGGGATACAGCAACACCAAGTGTTACTTCAGAGATGTTTGGAGAGAGATTTAATAAAAGCAACTAATAAGGTTTGACGCGCTGAAGATTAGGAAAAGTCATTCCGAGCATCTGAACTGGCCTCAGGGGTGGGAGGCTCAGGGGAGTCGTGTGTTATCCTGGGGATGGATGCCCTCCTGGGATGGCTGGTGGGACAACAGCAGCTCACCTCTTTGTGGAACCATCTCTGAGCTGTGAGGGCAAACCAGCAGGGCAGCCTGGCACTAGATGTTGGCCTTAAAATAAAAAAAAAATAAGGAAGGGAAAAGGCAGCTCAAAGCTGCTGCATGCTCTGGGGCTGGGAGCAGCCCCTCTCCCTGCAGCAGGCAGCTGGGGTGGCTGCAGCAGTTGTCCCCGTGTAAATAACCCTGTCCCCAGCCCAGGGGCTGGCACTGGGCAGCAGGGTCCCCGCTCACAGCCGGGCACTGCCCTCACACTTGGTGCCAACTGCTCAGGGCTGTCAGCTTCTGGTTTTGTTTTGATGGTTTAGTTTTTTTTGGCTTTTCTTTCCTTTTTTTTTTGTCACAGGACCAACCCAGAACAGAATCACGAGATCAGTGTTTATTACTTTCCAAATAATCTATAGCCTGGTTTTAGTGCTGACGCCGTTTGACAGGCGGTGTCACCGCTGCGCTCATGTTTCCATGTGACACCACTGCTTGCTGCTTTTCCCCATTTCATAACTAATAAGTGAAGTGAGTTTGACAGCCCTGGTTTCAGCTTCAGCCTGTTGGTTCCCATGTCACAGATAGGCTCTGTTAGCAGCAAATTCTTGTCAGGAGAAGAGAATTACAGCTCAAGCTTGAAATGCGCTGGTGTTCAGTGCAGAGCTTTAAATTCTTGACCAAAGTTAAATAAAGCCAGCTGAAAGTGTGTAGTTTGAAATACACTATCTATTTATCTTTTCCTCCTGACCAAAAATACCTAGAGTGGAAGGATGTCTTTGCATCCAAGCTGAGAACAGTTGAGCTCGTCTAAAAAAAAAAAAGGGATAAACACAGCATTTTAAATATTCTGGGTTTTAAAGTCTGTGCAACTGTCCCTCTCCCTAGATATGTGTAGATTATCTGTATTGAAAGAAAAAGGTATGTATGGACATATCCTAAAGCAAAAGGAATGGTTAGTTTTCAAGGTGTGGGAAGCTTATTTAACTGGTAATAAGAAAAAAATGTTAGTTCTCCCCCAGTAGTCATTAATAGCTCCGAGCTCCAGCCTGAGTACAGATGGAGCTTTGATACGATCACACTTTTGCAGGGAGTAAGTACTGTGTATCCTGCTGCTAATCCTGGGGTGGAAATCAGCTCCTCCTAACACCTGCTGCCAGGACCTGACACAACTGATTTCAGCTGCAGCATTTGCAGCCTCCTGGGCTGGATTTTGGATTTGGGCATATCCCAGCTGGGTAAGTCAGTGCTGGGTGCTTTCTTTGCCTGGTGCTGATGCCCAGAGCCACCATTCCATGCTGCCCTCCTGGGTCCCCTCCAGCCCAACCAGTTCTTGAAGCCCCTTTTCTCTCTGCTGGATGGGGGCTGCTCCTCCCCTCAGGGCACAGCAGAGGTTTGTGTTCAGAGAATGTTTTTAGTTATGGTTTCCAGCAGGATGAGCTATCCCACATCCCAGCCTGGAACAGCCTGTGAAATACAGCAGCTCCTGGGATCAGATGAGGAGCAAGTGCCTGTGGAGCCCAGAGCCCCAGGCTACAGCTCTGGGCTCCTTTAGGGAATACTGTTTCCAGAGCCTCCCTGGCTCTCTGGGGCTGCCCCGCTGCCATAAAAACTGGAGTCAGACGTGGATCCTGATGGTTTTGGCCTCTCTGTTAACATTTGGCTATCAGATCTTGTTATTGAAAAGTTTAGTGGAAGACTGGAGGGGGTTTTGGAGAGGCTTTTCAGTAATGGTTTGCAAAAGTTCTGGTTTAGATCTGAAGGGACCCCTAGCCTGACCTCTGGTGTATAACAGAGAGTATTGAATTTCCTGCACTTAACTCCCACAGTCTATCCAAGAACTGCCTAACCACAGTGCTTTCTTAGGGGAAAAAATGCTCTTAAATGCACTCGTTTCAGCATGGTAGAAATGTTTCTTATCCCTGATAGGGAGGAATGGGATTTTCCAGAAGGCTCCAGGATGAAGAACTTCTCACTGAGGCTCTCTCTGCCTTCCCCTTGAACTCATCCCTCTCCCCAAACAGCTCCCTGTGATCTGCTTGTCTCCTCTCCTGGTTGTGCTGGAGGTTAAAGAGAAGTCTCTCTTTAGAGAGAGCTAAAGGGGCAGAGGGGGAAGAGGTATCCATTTGGGAATAAAGAAGGGGCAGGCATATAACCCAACTCAGCAGGGACAGGGTTAATGTGACCTTGCCCCACTTTTGGGTGGGAAATTTTCAGCTCAACACAGGTATTTATTATTCCACACAGATGTTTGCAATGACATATGAGCCACTACTGCTGCTCTTTGCCCAAACCCTGTTGGGCCAGGCACTGCACTGGTGCAGAGCAAAAAGCTGTCCCGGCCCTGAAGAGATCTCAGACTCACAAGGTAATTACTTCTCTTTGTCCATTAATTTCCTCTCCCAGATTTAAAGTGCAATGACAAATAAATGATTTTAAGTGACCTCTTGAGATAGATGTGCTGCCAGCAGGCACTGACCTGCCTTGAGTAATGGAAGGCTGGGGGATTCACAGATTTGGAAAGCTGCAGTGTGGCTTTGCTAAAATGACACAGATTAAGATATTCTAGAGATTATCTTCCAAAAACATGGTGGTCAAGGGCTTAATGACTTAAATTGTGGTCAAATGTCTGCTTGTTATCAATTGTCTATTGCCGGTTAAACTGCATTAATGAAAGTCTCTTGATAAAAGCTGCCTTATCACCCGGAACTGAGATACCCGGCCTAATGTGCTCCGGCAAGGCTGGAGGAAATGCTCCTTTCAGCAGCAGAGGAGACGAGGTGTCGCTTTCCTGAATTAGGCTGAGTCAAATGGATGGTCAGGCCCTCCAGAAAGAAGCAATTTCTTTCACCTTTTGTGTGAAGAGCTGCTTTGTCCATGTGTCAGAAAGGGTTCTGGCTGCCTTGCAGGAGTTGAGAGCAAACACACCAAGCAAACACACCTTGCTGGCCATTTGCAGTGGCTGGAGGCAGCATCACTGCACCCTGATGGGGTGGCACAGCACATCCCTCTGCCATAACCACTTACTTCCTTGGAGAAGATGGGCTGAAAATGGTATTTAACATTGTTGATGACAATTTTTCCAGATTTATTACCTGTTTTTTGTTCACTGTTTGGCTGCCTGCTCCCCTTCCATCTGCCAGCCCTGTAATCCACCTCCTCTTATCTCAGCACAGTTCTCTCCACCTCTTGCTCATTTTCATTTTATTGCCTAGCTAATCTCATCCTCCTGCTTTTCCTGACACCACTCCCTCCTCCCCATCTGTGGAGATTAAATCACTGCTCCTTTTGTCTGATGCCACTCAACATTCCCCCATTTCACTCAGGCTTTGGGACGCTTCCAGGCACTTTTGCTGTTGTTGCACACATCCGTTTTCCTGGCACAAAAAGGCCCATCAGCATCTGATGGGAGCCTTAGCGAGTCCTCGTTTCAACCAGTTCTCAGAGATGTCCTGAATCTGAAATGGAGCCGAGCTCAGCCTGCCCAGTGCAGCAGAGCCAGGTGAGTGTCTGGAACACCAGGACCATCAGCAGGATGCTCAGGGCAGCTCTGCAGTGCTGACAGAGCCTGGCACCTGAACATAAGCTGAGAAAATTCTAGACCAAAGGCGTGGGCTAGGAAATCTCCAAGCTCTCAAAACGTGAAGTTTTGGAAGTGGTTTCTCATTTTGTTGGTGATGTATCAGTGCAGTCAACCATCTTCCCTATTTACAACCTGTCAGGGTTCGTGGCCTCAACACTTTTATTCTACGTGCTGCTGAGAGCTGCTGAGGGTTTGGGGTCAAGCCTGAACAGCCTCCCTGTTCCAGGGTGTTTAGGTCATTCTGGTTTGGGGTCACAACCACGGGTAGGCACACTGGATTTTCATGCCACGTGTTTCTGGCACCCTTCCACCTTCCCACAGTGCTGGAGACTCTTAGCAGTACTTCCTGCACCTGTGGGATTGTGCAAGGCCACTGAAGGTGGTGCTGCTCGTGTGGGCTCAGGGCTGGAACCAGCAGAGCCTTTAACTCCCCAGCAAGCCCCAGACTACTTCAAACTGTGTTTCATTCCCTCACAGGACTCCTCGCAGCTGCCACTCGCTGTTCCTCCCTGCTCTGAGCTCCCCAGTGTGTTCGCTGCCAGAACAAATCCTAAAGTCTTGGTTCTAATAATCCCACTCCAACTACATGGGAGATGGTCCCCTTAGCAAGGACTCCTGCTGTCTGGCCCTAATCATTGAGTTTAGACGTTCATTTTTATTCTGTTTTACTTCTTGCCTTAATCTCAACTTGCAATGCCAACCACGGTGCATTTGCTGTATCTCCCCTCACCACCTTAATCTGCCAGCGTGTTTTAAATTAGTTTAAAGAGTATGAGAGCTAAAAAATAAAAAAAAAAAAAAAACAAACCAGGCAGCTTCAGCTGAAAGCCAGCAGCATGCCTTTAAAAATAGAGCAGCAGCCCTGCGCGAGGTGCCGAGCAAGTGGGTGCACGGGCGGGGAGCTGCAGAGGCTCTGTTTAAACAGAAGGTAAATAAGTGGCTGGGGGAGCTGCAGTTCATCTTGTTCCCTTACGTGTTGCCCAGATAATGCAGCAGATCTTCAGGCAGGCTGGTTCTAAAAATGGGCAGAGCTCTTGGGTTTCACGGGGTGCCGCTCGGGCTGCCGCTGTCCGGCCGTCCGCGGGAGCGCGCCAGGGAAGTGGCGTTTGGTGCTCCAAACCAGCAGCAGTGCCCAGCCCTTGGCACTGCTGCTTTATGAGGAGGACTTTTGCAGTGAAGGTTTTGTGACTTTATACCGTGGTGCCCCATGCAAAAGTTGCTGCCTGTAAATCCCTGGGGTCGGGCAGTGTTTTGTTAAAATTCCCTTTCCTGCTGTGGTTGACCTGTGAAAACAGCAATCATCTGACAGTTACAGCAGCACTTAATTAGTAATTCAGGATTAAAGTGGGCTGTCCAGTGAGTAATTTTACAGGAGCAGAGTTTAGGATTGAAGCTAGCTTAATATAACAATTGTCTTGAAAGCCTCCTTGGCATTTTAATGGTGTTTTTCTTTGGTCTAAATATATATGAGAAGTTGAGAGGATGTTTAAATCTGAGCAGGATATAAAAGGGACCAAGAGAAAGACTGAAAGGTCTTGTCCAAACTCCACCCAGTTGCGTGAGCCCATGGCTTCCCTAGGACAGGGCATCATCCCAGGGAGCTGCACCAGTCACCATTGCTCTCACTGCTCCAGGATGAGCATTAGTATCTTTACCTTCCTTGTCACCCTCCTCTCTCCTGCCTAGCTGAGCTCAGCTCAGCTCTGCAAAGGACAAGTATTTGTTACCCTTCAGTGGCTGCAGCAATGGCCAACCAGCCCTTCCTTGCTCCCAAGGATTGAGCATATGTTGCTCACTGGAATGGAGAATTCTCAGTTTTTTCCTAAATGAGTTTTCTCAGGCTGTCCCCATTCAGCAAATTCAGGAGAGAAAGGGCAGCAGTGCCCCTTGGCCAGACCATGGCAAGCACTTCTGTTCTCCTACAGGAGAAGGCAGAGTGCAGCCTTCCCCATGGCAATAGAGTGATTCCCTGTAGGGTGAATTGTTGCTTACAAGGTTAATTAGCTGTAGAAAATGAGCTAGAATACTTGGGAGTAATGAATCATAATGAATCATTATATTTGAGGAGTGACAAATTAAATTCATGCATGTTTTGGACTACTTGTTTTAGTCAGAATGGAAAATAGTGCTATGCTTTCATCTGCTGTTCTGCTTTCATGTCAAGATGTCAGGAGATAAATCAATATGGCCAGAGCTTGTAAAGTCTGGCAGTGCTTGATTGCATGATGTTTAATCTCTCTCCTGGGTCCTTGAGCTGGGCTAGGAGCAGGACCTCCTCTGGAATCAATACTTTTGCTTCCACCTTCAACAAGAGGGATTTTGATCTGTTACTGAGAAAACATGAAGCTTCCTAAGCTAAAAGAGAGAGAAAAAAAAAAGTTGTGATGTCCTAACACCATGAGTGGTAGTGTCCTCTGGCAGCTCTGATTGAGGTGTAGCACCCTCATCTAGGGAAGTACATTAAATTATAGCTCCACATCCCACACCAAGGTGAGTCAGGGGACCTCTTGGTAGCAAGATTCATGAGATCCTTCAGCTCCTGCTGCCCCCAGAAGAATCTCTGGGGTTTTTCTGTGTAATTAGACCAAGCAACATAGCAAGCTGAGGAGCAGACAGGCATTGTAAGCCCTGAAATACATGGAAAGCAAGGATAAGCAAGCTGCTCCTACCTGGGAGATGGCTGCTGGAATCCCAATGTAAGATGAAGGACACTGTGAAAAAGAGGATCTTGATGAGAAGAATTCATTCTTAGTCCCCTTCAAGAATTATAATATGTCCCTGGGTGAGCTGAAGCCTGGCACAAGCTGCTGTGCTTGATTTGGGTTTTTTGGTGTGGTACCAAGGTTCAGCTGGTTCAAGGCTGGAGGAGCTGTGAGCAGTGGGAGGATTTGAATTCACAGCCTTCCTTTTAAATATATCAGTGGTTCCAGAAGGGCAAGTGGGACTGCTGCTGATTCAGTTCTTTGCTGGATTGATGCCTCTGGAAGTGTTTGGAGAGATTTGACAAATCTTTCTGTCTGTTGAAGGTTCCCATGGCATTAGCTGTTTGTCACCACTGGGAGAAAACATCTTTCTCATCACCTCAGAACAAAGAGCACTTTGGGGCTCGAAGACAGAAGGTACCAACTGGCACTTAGTTTTGCTATTAATTATATGTCAAAACCTAATATAAGTTAGGCCCAAATTAGTGCATTTCTCCAGATGTTTTCACAGTTGTCCTGCCTGCAGCCCTGTGGGTTATGTTCTGAATTTTTAGGCACTCATTTTAGGTCCTTCTCACCTCCACTGACGTGGCTGCTCCTGGCATGGCTGGGTACAAACTCCCACTTACTCAGTGCTATAAGGCATCACTGACACAAAGTGGAAAATTCTCCTTGGTGTGCAGAGCTCTTTCAGGAGGCAGCCAGTGGGGTGACTACTTATATTCTTGCCCTGTGCTTGGAGATGTGGATTCATATACAATATCTTCTGTGAAAGCAGCTATTCTTGTTCTTGCCAGGCTGCTCTGAAGACCCATACAATGATGTTAATTGTAAGCCACAAGCTGGCTCTTATCTTCAAATTGTTTTTCTCTGACAATTTTAAGAAGAGCTCAGCATGTTCTCAGTAGGAGCTGATAGATGTTGAGCACTTCTGAAATCCTGCCAACTTCATTTAGGTTCCTAAACAGGAGCTGAGTGCTTTTGAACATATGATCCTAAGGGTCCATTTCATAACTCTACAGCTCTGTCCATAAAATCTCTTTCCTCTCTCCCTGTCCCCAGAATGCTCCAGGCAGCAGCAGTAACACCAGGAGCACCAGGCTAGTCGAGGCTTGAGTGATGTCTCAGTTAAGATGTCAGCTCAAGCCACACTGAGCAGAATTAAGTGACAGCAGTTAAAAAGTGCCTGTCTGCATCCTGTGTGCAGTAAGGTCCCCATCATCACTACCAGCAGCATGGATTTATTTGAGATAGCTGTAATGGATTTTATATATGTACATGAAAACAATAATCTAGTGCAAATTCTGCCTTGTTTTTCAGAGTATTTCATTCCATGTTTCAGGCCATGTACACTGTATTTCTCAATGCTCTCAATTTCAGGATTCAAATTTTCTCCTAAGCAGATTCTTGGGGTGGATGTAATGAATATTTTGCAGTATTTGTGGGGCAGAGGCAGAGGGCAGACAGGCCTTTATCTGAAGCTTTTCCAGCAGAGTTAGTGCAAGGACAGCATCTGTTTTGGTGCTGTGAGGCTGACATCCTCTCCAGCAGCCTTGGCAGCGAGCGGAAGGACCACATGTCGAAAAATCTGGGGGGCCCAAACGCTGTGGACAAAAGTATGGCAAAGAATTTAAACATCAGCGAGCGGAGGGATGCTGGAGGGCCGGCGGGAGCGATTAGCACAGTGCTCTGGAATGTGGCGTTTCAATAGCGCTCCAGAAGGCTCTGCAGCCCCATTGACCCGGGCGGCGTCAGGAGCGAGCGACGGGAACGCGCGGGGCTGTGCGCGCAGCAGAGCAGAGCCCCCCGCCCTGCCCACCGCGCCCCTCCTCCTGCCCAGGGGGGCTCCTTTCCTCCACAGGAGTCAGGTGCACACCAGGTGCACTGCCAGAACCCCCTTGGCAGTCTGCAGCAGTGTCAGCTGCTCGCTTGCCCTGGGCCAATGCATTAAAAGCCACCTGTGGCCACGATCCAGCTGTTGCCAGCTGTGCAGTGGGGTGGGGTTTGCATGTTTTTCTCACGTTTGTCACTGTGGGGTTTGGGTGGTTTTATTCCACTGGTTTTGGTCTCTTTGGGAATGCACCCAGAGGGACTGAGCATGTGTCTGTGGTCGCATTCACTCGTTTCGTTTTGTTTCCTTTAAATTTTCCTTCCCCCATTTCAGATTTCTAGGTATATAAATCCAAGTGCGGAATGAATTGAAAATAAAGCTGGGTGGAAGGCCTGGCTGATGTGAACACATGCTTTTTTAGTTGAGGTGGGAGAAGGATGCACTCATTCAAGCCCTCATCTGGGGCAGGGAATTCCCTGGCTTTTGTCTAAATATGGCATGCGAGAGCAGAGCACAGGCAGTGCAATGCTTCACTGAGTATTGTTTAAAAGGGAGCTTGGCACCGGCCAGCAAGTAGGATTCTTGTGAAAACATGGCACAAGGAGTTGTTTGACAGATTCTGACATAGCAAAGTCTTTACAAGAGGCAAAAAAAAAAAAAAAAAAAAAAAAAAAGGAAAAGAGAGAAACTGCAGAGTGCATGAAGCTAAAAGTATATTGTCTGCCTACAAAGATTGCAGAATAAAAGGTGCTTAGCACTGGGTTATACCCTGCATGCTCTGTGGGCCTGATCCTATCAGTGATCCAGGGCACTGAGTTAAAAATCCACTCCTAATGATTGCCTCTCTCATCCAGGAGAGGACATGAAGAACAGTGAGAGCTGGGGAAGAGGCTGCTGTGGCTTGAACCCACTAGCCAGAGTCTCTATCCCAGACCTGCCAGGTTGGATGGATCCATCCTCTGCCATCCAGTGTTCCACCCTGCAGGCATTTCACCAGCAGATCTTTGGATGCAGCACCCAGTCCCAAGCAATCCTGTGGTCTGTGTAGGTGTCTCCTTTTTGCAAAGCTTATGCTGAGTTGTGGCTTTGAATCCCTGTTGCAGGAGTGGCCCGTGCCTGGAAGGAAACCCTCCTCCCTCTGCCTCTGCTGCATCTGGAGACATTGTGAGAACTTTGGTGCACAAAGGCCTTTGGACATCTCAGCAATGGAGAATTTTGTCTCCAAAATTCCTGGTCTGTTTTTGAAATATGGCCATTATGTGAATGTGTTTGAGGGTGGGAAGACTTATCCAGAGCTCAGCACTTCTAGAGGTCTCAGATGAGGACATGTCACTCGACGATTCTTCTACTGACAGCAGCTACTGAGCAGTCTGTGTGGCTCTTACAGAGGAGGACTTGGCTCAGCCTTCTCTAAATTTGCCTTGAATGCAACATCCATGCTTGATCATAGCTGGAGCTTCCTCTCATCAAAGGTAAGTCATTCTTCCTCTGGTTGGTTGTTTGGATGGTGTCTTGCAATGTAAACTGGAACGATTGGAGTAGTCTGTAATTAGCACATAGCCTCAGGCAGTTCTGCTGTTCCTGAAATGGAAGGCCTAAATTGTTCTGGTGCCACGGGATTGGTTTGGTGAGTGCTTTAACTGCTCTGCGTTTGTACTTGTGTCAGTGAAAGCTGCTCCCGAGGAGTGGTCTGGTATGGATCAGAAGCCAGGAGTCCAGATCCACTCCTGTGGGCATCTTCCAGTGAATCCAAAGGCTGATCCATCAGGTGTGCTGCCCATGAGATGCACTCCATGGCAAAGCAACAAAGGCCAGGAGTTTCTGTGTCATCTTAGCAAAGCTCAGGGGAGAGCAAAGGCACGGGAGCACTCCCCCACCCTTTTTGAGCATTTCAGCTGATGCTGTTAATTGTAATGGAACTGCTGCAAATATTTCAGAAAGCAAATATTGGGTGTCCCTTTTTTTTTCCTTTTAAGTAGAAGAATCAGCCACCTGCCACTCACTTGGTCACCTCAACAAAACTGGGAAGCAGGAGGATGGCACGTGCCCTGCTCTGGCTGGGCCCAAACACCCAGTGTCCAAGTGATCTGCATCTGGGTGCTGGGTTTTTTTTCTTTATCTTTTTTGTTGTTGTTGTTTNCAGAAAGCAAATATTGGGTGTCCCCATCCAGCAGAAAATAAGTAGAAGAATCAGCCACCTGCCACTCACTTGGTCACCTCAACAAAACTGGGAAGCAGGAGGATGGCACGTGCCCTGCTCTGGCTGGGCCCAAACACCCAGTGTCCAAGTGATCTGCATCTGGGTGCTGGGTTTTTTTTCTTTATCTTTTTTGTTGTTGTTGTTTTTAGCCTTCTAAAAACAAACTTCAGATTGGTCAGCTGGAAGTGATCTCATCGCATTACAGATTTGCTTTCCTGGGAAACTAAACTCTTCTGGTGTAATGATGGGAAAGTCTCACCTTCCTTTTTTTAAATATTCTTCTAACCAAAGTTCTATTGAAATTAGCTTGGCAGGGCAACAGTTCAGAAACAAAGACACAAAAGAAAACCCTTTGTTACTATTAGGTTTTTTATTCTATTTATTGTCTTACCAATCTCATGATTTTGGGGAGATGGCAAGTGATTTTTGAATCTTTATTGACACATATCCAAACTTATAGAGAAGGATACATTTTACTAATACAGAAGTCTGTTTGTCCCACTGCCAGCAAAAAAATAGAGACAAACCCCAATAATTAATTATTGCACTGTCTTTTGTTGTTGTCTTTGAGCTGCAACACTGTCTGCTCACTCCTACTCTTTTTTCTGCCTCTTAGAAATTCTTTGCAGGAAGTGGAAGCCCAGCTCAGTGAACCCAGTGCAGTATCACTGTACTCAAGTGAGGATGGGCTTGGCTCCTCTTCAGAGGGATCTTTTACTGAGTGCTCAGTGTGATGTGACAAAGCAGGGACGTGTGCCATGGATGTGGTGCTTCCAAAACTCCTCCTTCTACCTTGATTAAACTCGAGGGCAGTTACCCTTGCCAGGGTGATGAGCACTGCCAATGTGCATCTTGTTTACAGCTGTGCTCATTTTTTTACCTTGTTTTCCCATTTTGCACTAGGACAAAACTCTTCTGCTTTATGCCATGGATAAAATCCATTTTAAATACCAAGTTTCTCATGTTTTGCCACAGGAGCCGTGGGATTCAGAACGTTGTGTTTCAGGCTGGCACAGTTGCTCACATGTGCAAAGTGATGCCCAGGGCCCTGGAGACCTGCAAGATCTCACTGTCAGTGCAGGGAAGCTTTGGATGGGGCCAGTAGGAACTAAAAAGATTTATTATGGGACTATTTTATTGTGCTAGGAACAAGAATTTACTGTCTGGTGTGAGTGGGCTTTAGACGCTGCTGTAAATTTCAGATGAAAATTTCACAGCATTTGCCATCCCATTTTGCCCTATTTTATTTTCCATGTTTTGTTTTCATTTCTAGTGTCTGCTTTATTCTGAATTCTGATAAATTTAGAAAGTCTTATTTTAAAAAACAAACAAATAACCATACCACATTTTGGCAAAAAATATTTGGGTAAACATTTTTATTTTACCAATTTCCCAATTGCCTATAGCAGTCACTTTAAAAAATGGCTGCATCTAACCAATTTTAATTAAAAATATCCTGTTTCTTTTTTTCTCTCTGTTTTTTTTTTTTTTTTTTCCTTTTTTTTTTCCTTCCTTCACAAGAAGCAGGTCAGATTTCAGAGAAACTTTAGCAGGAAAAATGCACATCAGCACCCTGAGATATTTCCATGTTTGGCTTTGAATCTGTCAGTTTTACATGGAGAAAAAAAATATGTTGTGAATTTTCTGGTTCAGACACTTTGTAGTTTGGTGGTTTGAATGCACTGAGGACAGGAGCTTTTCTCCCTGGTCATTCCTGCCTCCACCCTGTGTTTTACCCCTCACTCTGTGCCCTGGCAGCCTGCTGGCTTCCTCCTTTTTTCTCTGGATAATCTTCTTCCCTCTTTTTTTTTGCCAAAAATGACACGAAAGTCTGTTTCTGTTGATTATGACACGAGGCTGAGCTTTTCTTTGCCGAGGACTCACCGCTCGCCTCTGAAGCCATCGGTGGACAACGGTGGGACACCAGACCCAGCTCCTTGTTGCTGTGATTCCAGGACTGGCATGGGATTCCACCTGGAATCCAGGTTCCTGGGAGGGGTGGCCCTGCAGGCAGAGCCAGGGCGAGGCTCCCACAGGCTGATCCCATTCCTGCAGCAGCCCACCTGTTCTCCGCTGTGCTGGAATATCAGCCGGAGCCTTGGCTCTGTTGTTTCAGGCTGCAAGGGGTGATGTTTAATCCCTCTATTCAGTGTTTCCAGGAACAGGAGGAGAAGCATACGGCATATGCTCACCTCGGCTCCCAGGAGGGGTGGGGGAGTGTCCCAGCAGCTGCTGGGGTGATCCTTGTCCTTCTGTCCTTCCACAGCCATGTCTGAAAGGTGTGTTCAGGGTGCCTGGGCGTCACCCCATGAGAGCTTCACGAGCAGGTGGTGTCCCTTCCTCCCCTCTGCAGCCAACAGGGGCATGGACAAGGGTGTCACAGGGCAGAGGGACTGGAGGAGGGACTCCGTCCCGTCCTGGTTTTCCTTCAGCTGGATCAGTTCCACAGCAGGGCTGGGAGCACCTCAAAGGCACAGGTTCTCCCTTCCTGGTCACAGTGGGGCTTTTGGGGTATGGCTGTGTTGGGTGTTTGGAAGTTTGTTGGATTAAGGACTCCTGTTTGACCAAAGCAGGTCTCTGGTGAGATCTGGATGCAGCTTTGGTCTCAAAGCACACGAGATATCTGCAGCAGTAGAGCGGGGGGAGCAGGCTGAGTGCTGAGCTCCTGGATCCTGCAGCTCCCCATGTCTGCCCTTGTCACCAAATCTCCAGCACATCCATCCTTGATGTCCTGCCATTGCTCATTGCCTGACCCTCATTCTGACCCAGCTGCAGCCAACAGGAACACTGTCCTCGCTGGCATAGCTGGCACCTCGTCTTCTCCCTTCTCTTGTTCCCTCCTGTGTCCCCTCCTGCCCACCCTGCTCTCGCTGCCTCGCCTGCTCTGGGCACCATCTGCTGAGTTTGGGGCTGTCTCATCTCACCAACTGTCGTTTGTCCTGGCTGTGGGGGAAATGTGCTCACGTTTTGCATCAAAGGACCCCTCAACCCCTCTCTTTGTGGACCAGCCGGGCTGTCGGAGAGGAGCCAAGCAGTTGGCACTCAGTAAGCAACGAGCATTAATAAAAGCATTACAGTGAGGTTAGAGCCTCATTAAAGTACTGCTAACGAACCGTCTGCCTTCCAGAAGTATGAAATTTTAGCTAACACTTCCTCCTTCTAATTTTATGTATATTTGAATCTTTCTGGGCAGGCAATATTCATTTCTCCAGGCTGCTACAGCATAAACAGAGCCCGTTTCAGAGGAGCTGCTCTGCAAGTGCCTTTGGGTGCTGTCTCCGATGCTGCAGTCTCATCAGACACGGTGCAGAACCTCTGGGCAGCCCCTCTGTGCGGTCATGGCAGTGTCCTGGAGCTCACTGGGCATAAACCCCAGCACTCCCGGGTGCACAGCAGCACTGGGGGCTGTGGGATGAAGGCGAGCTCTGGACACACCGCTCCCAGCCCTGCCACTGCTGCCGGCGCCCTTTGCCAGGTGTGTTTTGGGGGACAGAGACCCCACAGCCCGTGTGCGGGAGCGGCAGCGCCCCGAGGTCTACGAGCAGCCCCTGAGCTTTGCTGCTGGGGACCGGCACCGATGCGGCTCGGCCAAGTGTCCCCGGAGCCAGCAGGGATTTGTACACCAGGGGGGTTGCTCTGGGTGCCCCCCAGCCTCCCCAGCACCCCCAGGGCTGGCTCCAGGTGGTGCTGCTGGCTCCCCACGCTCCCCCCGGGCTGCGGCAGACACCCGACTGCCCGCGCAGCCCATTGTAAAGCAAATTAATTCTCCCCCGCGCCGAGGAATAGCCGTGCTCTCGGGGAGGCTTGGCAGCGGCAGTGAGGAAAGCAGCTGCTCCGAGGCTCACAGCCCCTTTTTTATTTCATTTGCCTGGTTTTAGCAGCGTGTGAGGGGCACGTGAGCCGCGGGGACATCTCGCTGGCCGGAATGCTGAGGCTGCCCGGGGTGAGCTCACGGCTTCCCCTCCTGGACCTCCTCCTCTCACCTCACACAGGTGTTTATTCTCCTGCTCCCTTTGAAGCAAACCCAGTGGTTTCACCGTCAAAGGACAGTGTTTGATGGATGAATCCATCTCTTTTACTTTACAGGGTAAACATGGTGGTTTTGACAGTAAATGCCATTTTCTTGAATGGAAACAACTGGTCCAAATGGCTTCTGCTAGGTTTAGCAGCCTGTTTGGAGGGTCTGCCCTGGGGAGAGGGGTGTCATGAGAGAAAACTCGGTGTTAAACTGCTGCTTTGTGTTGCAGAGACTCAGAGCTCGATGCAGCCGCAGGTTTGTGCTAAGGATGTTCCCCACTGCTTCCCGAATTTTGTGGGGCTGCACTGGCAGTCTTGGGTGTCCTGCCTGGGGCCGGCAGTGTCTCAGGCTGGGGGACGACCACAGCCCGGGGGGGTTAATGACTCACTGCAAAATTTCCTCTCCGTTTCAGGCATTACAACGCAGATTTTTCCTCTTGCAAAGGCCCCAGCTCTGCAGACAGGCACTACCCTCACTACAGGGAAATGAGTAGGATGTCTTGGGGCAAAGGTAAAACTAAAGTACATCAGTAAATGTTAGCAGGATCAGGACCTTATTCAGGCATAAATCAGGTAGCTCCAGCCAACAATAGAATTACCTAAGTACAAAATCCCATGTAAGCCAGTAAGATCAGTTCCAAACCTGCTATGAATTTGCTTTTTGTTTCCATGCCAAGAATATATCACTTCTAACTGCTGCAATCAGGGCTGGTCCTTTCAGGTTTTTTTAAGTGCTTTTGGGCACGTTTATTTCCCGTCCCCAGCAGATCCACACGGAGCCTGGCCCTCCTTCCCCGGGGCATGCCCCAGCCTGCTTCACCCACAATAACTTGTCGCTATCAGAGAATATTTTTTTTTTCTCTCCTGGCTGTTTTTGTTACTGCATTTGGTAAACAAAGGGACAGCAGTGACAATCCAAACCCATTCTTTTTTATTTGCCTGGGAACGGAGTCAACTATTTGTTGGTCTTTTGTAGCTGTTTTTGTTCTCTTTTCGCCGGTGACCGTGTAAAGGGCTGCAGGTACCTGTGGGGAGCACGTACTGGTGCTGCAGGATTTGTCACCTGGTGGCACCGGGCCAGGGAGGGGACAGGGAGGAGGACGAGGAGCTGCTGGGGGAAGGTACCAGGTCAAACCAAAGGTCCAGGGCACAGCGGTCCTTTCTGTCCCTCCCAAACAACACGAGAACAGCCTGCAGCATTTTCCTGGTGGTTGTACGTGCCTCAGTTTCCCCAGTTCTCAGAATAATTATAATTAATGCACTGTTTCGAGATGGTGCCCCAAGATGAGAAGTCTGGTGGTGCTTGCACCTGGCTGGGCCAGGATGAGACCAGTTCTTGGGAATGAGCTTCTCAAAACCCTTGGGAGGAGGGAGGCAGGGAGGGATGGGAGCGAGAGAAGGAAGCTGGAGGCTCTTTCAGCCTGAGGGCAAACTTCTCCTGGCCTCTCCATCTCTGGGGCCTGTGCAGCAGCTCAGGCAGCTCCCAGGCTGGTCTCTTCTTAGCAGACACCAAGAGAAGCAGCCTGGCTCCCACTGCCACCCCACCTGTCCCTCCAACCCACAACAGGGCTCTCCAAAACCCCAGGCAGAGCTTCCCTTCCCTGTTCCACTGGGACACAGCAGTCCCTGGGACAGCACAGCCAGGAACAGGAATGCATTTTCCATGCTTTGGGCACTGGTGTGGGCTGGAGACACCCTGGTGCCATCAGAGCCATTTGTCACCCCAGGCCACTCTGGAACAGGCTGGGGGGAGCTGCTCTGCTGCCTCTGCCAGGCATAACTCCTGTGCTGCAAACCAGATCCTGCAGAGGAACATCCCCGGGAGCCATATGGTGTCTCTGAGGCTTCCATGGAGTTGAACAAAACCCAAAGCAGCCCAGCAGGTTGGACTGTGAGCCATGGTGAGCCCGGGGGACCCGTCCTGCCCTGCTCGGGGCTGCCAGCCCGGGTGTTCAGGAGTGGGTTGGTGTCTCCTGCCAGCGCCCGCAGGAGCTGCTGAGACTGGGGGGTTTGCACGTAAAGGAGATGGGTTTGTGCTCAAGGGATACAAGTGGAGAGAGCAGCATCTCAGAGCAGCATCTCCAACACCAGTCAGACAGCAGGTGGGTCAGGGGAGCCTGTGCCAGGAAAGCCACGATTCAAACCTGATCTCAGGGCTGAGGGCAGCACAGCCAAGCCACCATGGATGGCTGGAGGGGCCTGCCCCGAGCTCTGCTCCTTCTGGGGGGGATAAACAGTGCTGCAGCACACAGGAGGAGGGGTACACGTGGCTCCAGCCTGATAGTGTCTACCCAAACAAGTCCCAAACCCACAGAGGCAAGGAAAATGACTCAGGAGAATTTCTCTGGGATTTTACCTCGTACCTCACTTTGAGATGCTCTGAGTTTGCTGAGGAAACACACAGCCCAGGCTGGCTGAATCTCAAAACATATATTAAGCATTTGCTGCCTGGTCTCCAGGAGCCGAGAGCAGCATTTCCCATGCTGGAAAACAGGCTGGAGGAGGGATGTGTGCCCTCCACCTGGAGCTGTGGGGGCTGCAGTGACTCACTGATATCAGGGGGCTGCCCAGAAACGACCTGTGGATGTTTATGTTGCAAAGGCTTCCGGAGGTTTGCTCTGTAATTACAGTTATGTAAAAAATGAGGCAGATTTCAGAGTTTACTCTAATTGAAAAAGGGAGGGATGATTGTTTCTGACTGGTCATGGATTAATTTTTTAAATGTGTACCCACAATGTAGTGTCATGCAAGAAAAATCTTAATTCTTACAAAAACTCATTTCAAAATGAGTAACTGCAACATTTTTTCAGTCATTGTCTAAGAAGGCTGTTGCAGGACTGCTGAGACTTCCCTTCTCCCCAGAATGATATTCTGGTATAATTCATGGGGCATTTGGACTCTGATAGCATTTGCTTCCATGCAGTTTCTCATGAAAACCCTCCTGATGCCTCTCAGATCTTCATGAAGGTATGTAAACTTTACTCCCCCACTTTCTCCCTCCCAGAAGGAGAATGGGAACTGGAAAATTCCCCCGGTTTCTTGGCAGAGAGGCTGAGGTGATGTGGTTCTGCACAAAGCAGGTCTGGCCATGGACTCTGGCAGCAGTTTTATCTTCTTGCTGGGCTGGAAATCATGACCTCAGCCATTGCAGGAGGTGTTCTCTGGAACATTCTGCGAGGAAATTGGTTTAAACAGCAATAGCATAATTTATTCATCTGAACTGGCAAAGTGTTAATCTGTCTCAGGGGTGAAACAAAAAATCTGTGAAACTTTCAGGGCTTTGCTTGGTTTTTCTGCACCCAAATTTGCTCTCAGGGCTGTGCCTTGTGCTTGTCCATCACTGCCTGGAGAATGCCCAGCACAGAGAGGCCATTTCTGCTGATAACAGGAAAGTCAGTGTTTGGTCCTGCTGTCAACAGGTTTTAGCTTGGAGAGAAACCTCCACTAATCAGCTGCTTTGTGGCATTTTTACAGCAAGATAAAAGACGCCTGTAATTATTTGTTGGTCACCAAGCAAATGTTTTTACTGGTGAAATGTTCCAGAGGCTGTTTAGAGCCTTGATTGGCAAAAGTGCCAAAAGTGTACAACCCTCTCCATGCCCTCCCCTCCCCAGATTCACGGCTGAAATGGGAGATGGAGATGATGGAGACGATGGAGCTGTAGATAAAGAAGGAGATGGAGCCACCTCGTGCAAGAGCTGCAGGGGTAACCCGGGGTTGAATTGTGGGGAGAAGCTCATTTGTTATGCAAATATCTGCTCGAGCCTGGCCTAGACAGTGGAAAGCTCGAATTATTTTAAGCAGGAGACAAAAGTTCTCTCCATCCCCCTATCATCTTGGATCCTTGAACAAACAAAACAAAACAGAAACCTCTGTGTGAACCATCTGACAATGATCAGCACTTGGCTTTTCTGGCAAGAGCTGGGTGTGCACAGGCGCATGGAAATAGAACAATTAAGGGAAAAAGCGGGTATTGGAAGCAGCCAGGCTTTATGTTGTCTTGAAGACAGCATGAAATGATCATCCTCCAGCCTTATCTCTCGGAGCCTGCCAGAGACAACAGAGCTGCAGGGCTGGGGGCTCTCCCTGGGTGACACACAGAGGAGCTCCCTTGCTGCCTACCTTGCTGAGAGCTGCAGCTCAGCCTGGGCTCTCTGGGCAAGGAGAGGAGCAAGGGTGGCTGTTTTGGATGCAGGAAGTCCTTTCAGGCCCAAAGTTCGAGCTGGGAGGCTGGCCCATGCAGGGGAGGCACCCGTGCATGGCCGCGACCTTCCTGCGCCGGCCGGCGGCTGGAGCTCCCCGGCCACTCGCCCGCAGCTTTGCATGAGCAGATGTGCATTTCATGCTGCTAAGAAAATCCTGTCAGTATTTACATAGCGTCCAGGGGCACCAAGGGGACAAAGCTGAGCCTTTCCCACGTGGGCAGTGATGCCATGCTGCCATTTCCACGGGGAGAGCCAAACCTGTGCCACGTGCTCTGGCAGCACGGGCTGTGTAAGGCAGTGCTGCTGCCTGTACTCTGCCCACAAACTGCTGTGGTAAAACCCTGTTTTCCAGACACCTCACATCTCTCCAGAGTGGTTTTTCCCTCAGCTGAGCTCTGCCCTGGCCTCAGCATCCCTGTGCCCCTGAGAAGGCCCAGTGGGCTGCTGCACTCTGGTGTTCAGAGGGCTGGTTAAAGCTGAGGATGAATCAGCTTTTTAAAAGGGGCTCCAGACAAGCCCTTGATCTGCACCAGAAAGATTCCCACTGGTTCTGCAGCCCTACGGTCAAATGGGGGGCAGCCTTTCTGCCAGGTGCTGGCACAGTTTGGCCCCTGCTGAGGGCACCTCCCTTTTTCCATGCAGTACATGTCACACAGGGTCACTTCCAATGGTTCCTGCGTGGGGCTTCCTCACAGCCCTGTCCCAAACACATCAGGACTATGAGCTGTGCTGCATCGCTGCTCCCCAACGCACGTGGGTCCCTGGGGCTTTGCTGGTGTCTCTGAGGGAGGGCAGCGAGGCCATGGAGGCTGGGGAAAACCCTTAACAAGTCTAAACAACCCCCTAAAAGCCCCATCCAGCCTGCAGAGTCGAGTTCAAGTCGTTGTGGGCTCTGCTGGCTCCTCAGCTAAGGGCCTCTTGCACCCCAGGATCCTGGTGGCACAGGGGATAGGTGACATCCCTGTGAGCTCAGGACTCACCTGGTGTGCCACAACTGGCCGAGACTGAAGGTGACACTGAGCTGGGAAGGTTCATGAGCCCCTCCCAGGCACAGGGCAGAGAAAATGGAATGATTTTCCTTGGCATGGCTAGGAGATGCCAGCATGACTTTCCCAGTAACCCCAACATGTCTCTGCAGGGCCACCTGCCCCCAGCCAGGTGTGAGCCAGGTGCAGTGGAAGGAGCTGTGGCTTGTGGTACAGTAACACCTGGACTATGTTTTCCCCTCTGTATAAAATGCTTTGTTTCCTCAGAGCCATGTCTGCACTGCAAAGTCTCCACTGTCATTCTTCAACACTTAAAAGCAGTTGCTCTCATGGGCATTTTTGAAATTGTTTGAAAAATCTGTGTGGGCATTACAGTGTTTGTTTTCTCTGATGACTATTTTTAATCTTGTTTTTCATTTAAAAAAAAATAAATCAAGATAGATATGAATTGAAACTGCGCCTTTAAATATGACGTGCTATTGGCTGCCCAAAACTAAACACAAAATAAGGGAGAGCTGGAGCATGTTCCTAAAAGCTGGGAAAGGCTAAAGCTTTGAATGCCACTCGCTTGGCAGCACCGCGAGAGCGGAGCCCAGGAACCATGGCCAGGGCACGGTGCTGGCCAGCTGGCACCAGAGGGGTTAAAGAAGCGGGTTCACCCTGCAAGGAAAGAGCTGGAAGTGGCTTTTCCAGGGGGAGATGCTGGCACCCCGCTCTCACCCTTGGCACCCAGCCTGAGAGCCAGCAGAGCCCCCCTGAAGGACACAGGGCAGCCGACAGCAGCCCTGGGCAGCACCAGAGCGGCAAAGGCAGCGAGGGGACGCTTCACTCCTGTGCCCCGCTGGCTTCCAGCGCTGGTCAGGAGCTGTGCAGGGAGCTGCACCCTCCCCCAGTCCCTGGCCCGTCGCTGGGGCTCGCTGCTTTTGTTCCCTGCTGGGGCCTTGGCCAAGTGGCGTTCGGCCGGAGCCAGAGGCTGGGAGAGGCCGGGAGGGCACGGTGCTCCCTGCAGCAAGCCAGCGATGGGACGGGGGCCCCGCGGCGGGGCCTGCGCGTGGGGGGCACCCCAAAAGCAGAGGCAGAGTCTTGTCCCACAGTGCTGGCAGTGCCATGTCACGCTCAGTGCCCTGTCATGCTCGGTCCCATGCTGCCTGGAGACCACGATGCTCCAGGACAGGAGCTCTGCGTGTCCTGCTTTGTATTTCAGGAGCCCAGCCTTCCTGCAGGGATGTTCCTGGCTGAAGCCAGGGCGGGAGGACGGCAGCATGTGGGAAATGCAGTGGCACAGACCCTGACGGATGTCATGGTGAGCTATTTTAGGACTTTATCTTGCTAGCCTCTGACAAAAATGTGCTGTGGAGCAGAGCTTATCATGTGCAATTTGGCACACGGGGCCGGTGAGGGGACAGTGGAGCTGATCCCTGGAGCTGGGGGCAGGTGACGCGGAGCCAGCGGAGCAGCAGTGGTGGGTGCTGCTGGTGCAGATGTGAGTGCGTGCCACAGGAGATGGGCATGGATAGGGTCCAACCCAGCCAGCAAAAACCAGGTATCTGAGCCAAAATCCCAGTCCAGGTCTGAATCAGCCAGCTTTGCTGTGCTCCTGGCTTCCTGGGGTCACCATGAGCATGAGGATGGACTTCATCTGGGACCTTCCCTATGTCCAGTTTCTAAACTTTGGATCTTCCTAAACAGGGTTGATTGGTCAGATAAATGATGCTGCTTCCTGTAGCCTCCTTTCCCCATGGCTGTGCCCCAGGAGTTCAAGGCATTAAGAGCAGAGGAGCTGAGTGGGCCACGGTGTGAGCCCTGGGGTTGCCACCACCATCATCAGCTCCTGCTGGGGAGGGCGAGGGGGTGCTGGGCTGGCTGGGCCACTGCAGACAAACCCTGCGAGGTGAGGAGGTGCAGCTCTGCAAACACTCAAACCGACAGCAGCACCCTGCACTGCCGGGACCTGGGGGCTCTGGGAGTTATCACCCTCTGCCTTTCGGCTGCTGGGGCTGCAGATTAGGGAGCTCCTCCTTATCAGCCCCCAGTCCTGCCCCTGTGGGGCTCCCCTTTCTGTCTTGCTCACTGGAGAAATGAGTAAGCCTGTCGTAACCACCATGCTGGGACTGGTGGGGCAGCGGGCTGTGCTCGGTGGGTTGGGGTGGGGGCTTTTAAAGCATCTCTGCACAGTGACCTGCAGCAGCCAGGACACGCTGCAGACACCCACCAGAGCTGGGGCTGGAGCTCAGGGCCCTGCACATCCAGAGCTCACTGTGGATGATGAGGATGGGAAGAGTTAATTCTGTGTGTGTGCAAAGGAGGGAGGGGAAATCCAAGGGCCTCACATGCCCACAATCTCCAGTGTCTCACTTGCACACAGACCCCCATACCTGCCCCCAAAGCCACTGCCTGTGCACAAAGCTCTTGGCCCAGCCTCTGAACTTGGGCCCAGCTCCTGTGTGTGTATCCATCCATCCATCCATCCATCCATCCATCCATCCATCCATCCATCCATCCATCCATCCATCCATCCATCCTGCCTCCTCCAGGATCTCCACACAGCGACCATTTCCAGCAGTTTATTCGACAGCTGCAAGAAAATATTCCTGCACTCTCCAGCTCCATGAGGCACATGACCCGGACAGTGCCAATGGAATAAACATTTGGATTTAATTTATTATCTTTCCTGCAGGCTCTGTCTCGGCTGGCGGCTGCAGAGGGGCCGGGGCTGCTCCCTGCCTGCAGGACAGGGGCCGGGGCAGCCTGGCAGCCTTTACCCAACTCCATGGGATATTTTTATTTTTTTTCCATTCAAGCCTGTGCAGAGTTCCTGGCAGGACTGGAGCTTTTGTCCAGATTGCAGATGCCCAAAATATCTGTATTCTGGGCTGAGCAGATTGAGGCTGAAGTGCCCGTGATTGGCCGATTGAAGAGGGCATAGGGGAATGCAGAAAGACAGACAGACAGACAGACAGAGGAAAAGTGCCTGAGCACGTATGGCAGCAGTGGGCAAAAGGATGGGGGATGCCCCTGGGGTCTGTTTCATCTCCAGGCATGGCTCTCACACCAGCATGGGATATTTTCACTATTTTTCCCAGTCTGCTGAAGCCTGAGCTCAGTCCAGGACATAGTTTTACCCCAGATTAGCTTGTGCTACCAGCCATTAAATTTGGTTGCATTGCTGTTATGTTATGCTACTCATTTTAAATTATTTTCTAAACTGTGGTTCACCTGGCATCTTCAGGAGCCAGGATTTGGGAAATAGAAGTTAAAAGCCAGTTGAAATATGTATTCTTTCACGTACACACATGAATGCACACAGCTGCTGATAAAAACCACGTGTTTGTTCATACATACATGTTTCTAATCAGATTTATAATGTATATAATATAAATGTTTTTCTACATATAAAATTCATTGGAAACAGGAAACCAAATGAGTTTACCTTACTAAAGTGGCATGAAATAAAGAGCAGTGTGCACTGTTGAAAAGAAGGTAGAATGTGGTTTTTTGGAGGGCTTTTCTTCCCCTGAGGGATCATTCTGCCATGTTTATGTCTAAAACCTGCTAATTTTAAAGCCAGCTTACAGGAGACTAATGGCATGACTTATTTATTTCATTTCACTTTCATTTTGCAGAGCTCAGGGTTTGTTTAAGGTGCTCACATGTCAGCAGCTCATGCAGACACACCAGTGGATGCTACAGGAGACCACAAACGGCCGTGGGTGTCTGCACACACTGACCCCCCTGTTTATCCATGAACAGGAGCCACTCCAAGGAGCTGAGTCTGATTTTAAAAGACCTTTTGAGTGTTAAACATGTAATAAGATGCTCAGTGCTGTTTTCAAACCAAGACATGTTCCTGGCTGATTTACAAAAGGCCACAGTCTCCACTTTTATGTGGGCAAATGCTTTTAAAAATTGGCTCCTGGGATTTTGGGTGCTCATTGATTCATCCTCTGACAAGTCTCCATCTCTGACCTTTCCATTACCAACTTTTCCATCTCCAACTGCTTCATCATCCTCCCGAGCATGGGCACACAGCTAATAAATCTGAGTCTTTAATGGCCCTCCCACACTGTGTGGCTTTATCTGAGCCATCATTCCTGTCGCTGCGCCTGGTCGCATCTCTCTGCTTCCAGGTCTGTGCTGCTGGAGCCAGCAAAAGGATAAAACTGTTATTTAGGTTTGGGTTTAGGTACAAATCCCCCCAGTAACACACTCCATGGCTGCATGGCCTGCACCATGTGTCTGATGTGGCTGAATTGGCTCTGCCTGGGGGAGGTACAAACCCTCTGCTTTTATCTCGTGCAAGGTCCCATTTTTTGATTCTTTATGCAGCTGAAACTATGGGGAAAATGTGGGTAGGGAAAAAAAAACCCTCACAAACCCACCATAAATTCCCTTGCTAAAGACATCAGAAAGGGTGGAGGGTCCTGCTGGCCCAGTGGTGCCAGGACCACTAGGGTGGAAAAGCCTCAGCTCCCAAGAACACCCAGCGCCTCTGGTACCCAAGGGAGATTTATTTATTCCCCCCAATTTATCCTCCTGCCATGAAGTTTCCCACAGCCCTCCAGGAGTGGGTGCAGCAGTATCAGCAGGCACAGGTCTATCAGGCTGAGCAGAAGCTTTTCCAGGAACTATCTAGTGACACATGTGACCGTGCCCGGCCGAAGGGCGATACGTGACAGGCATTCACCAGGTTCCCGGCCAGTCAGTTGACTTTGTTATTCAAACTATTTTAGTGATGGTTTTTAATCCCAGGCTTAAGTTTTTCTTTTTCTACTTTTCTTTTTTTTCCCCTCCCTCTTCTTTTTTTACTCTCTGAACAAGGGAATCTCTACGCTGGCAGGATTCAGAGAGGCACAAAGGAGGGAAAAACAAGTTTCAGCCAGAAGAGAAAGAGAGAAAAAAAAGGATGCTGTTAGCATTCCCTGTATTCGAGGGGGTAAAAACATTTTGCTGTCAACTCTGTTTTAAAGGGTAAGTGCCAACAGCAACCCAGTTACTATGCAAATAAATCCTGTGCTCAGCCTTTCCCTCTCAGTGCAGAGTTTTGGTGCTGGGGCTTGTTAGCCAGGGGAGCTGGGCCGTTGGGGCTGGCAGTGCCCCCCACGTCCCCAGTGCTCCCATCCCCATCCTGGGGATGGCCACTGGCTGGGGGTGCCACTGCAAAGCTCTGGACCTTGACAAGAGCCTGTGGGGGTGCCCAAGAGTCCCCCAGATATCGTGGGACAGAGGGGGGAGGTGTGGGCTGGGTACCCCCTGCTCCTTATCAAAAACAGATTCAGGCAGCTGCTGGCAGCAGAGCCCTTGGCTGTGCCTCTGTGACAGGGGACACTCCAGGGAGAGGGAGTGCCTGGAAAGGGCAGAAATCTCACCCAGGACATCCCCTTTCATGGCAGGCAAGTGGGGAGGGTCTGGCAGCAGCCACCCTGGGGTACAGGGCTGTCTCTCACTCGCTGCTGCCAGGTGGAAAGGGAGGTGATGCCAGGACATGATGCCAGACTGTGGCTGGGTTCATCCAGATGATGACCAGCACCCCAGCTCTGGTATTTATGGTAACACTTCCCCGTGACAGCAGAGGGGCTGCACATGCCCCAGCCCACACAAGCCAAACCTCCTCCTGACAGCCCCAGTGCGATGGTTTCCTATAACAAAGATTTGAATTTGTCATGCAAATGACTGGGCATGTGGGCACAGCTGCTGAGAGGTGGCCTGGGCTGGGTCAGCTGCCAGCATGGCCACAGGGATTTGCCCAGGACAAGGTCTGGCCCCCCCAAAGCTGGTCCCACCCCCAGAACCTGCCAAGCAGATGGTGCTGCCAGGGCTGCGCTGCCAAAACCAGCCAGCCCTTGCTGCTCCTCCTGGTCCCTGCGGCTCACTGAGGCTTTTAAAACACTGTGACCCCCCTGCTCGTCCCCTCCCTTGGCTTCTGTCTGGCTGCAGCAGAGCTGAGCTGCCCAGGATGAGCTTTCTTTGTGCTGGGACAACATCAGGAGGTGGAAGACGATCCTCCATCAAGCAACGCACTAAAAAAAAAAAAAACAAACTATACTTTTAAGCAATTTCAAACTGATTTAAGCACTTGCCCTGTGCCACCCTGATCAGTCGGGACCAGGCAGCCACTGCCTCTCACCCACACCCCACTGCTCATACCCTGCAGTTTAGCTCTTGTCCTTCCAACACAGCAACCCTTTGGGCTCTTCCCACTTTCCCAGCCTAGCACGGGACAGGGAAGTGCTGGGGCTCCTTTCCGGAGGCTCCCAGCACCACCTGGCAGCGCAGCCCCGCTCCCACCGGGAAGGAGGGCGGCAGAGTTCATTATTCCGCTCGCCCGCCCGCGATTTCACAGCCGGCTTTTCGCAAACAGGAAGGCGGCAGGTTGGGCTGCTGTTTTGATGTGGCTGTTTCTCGAAATGAGCCCGGAGCAAAACTGAGCGGGATCCAGGAATGGCACTCGGCAGCGCCGGGTGCTGGGAGCGCCGCCTGCGCCCTCGCTTCCTGGCAGGTTGGCCACCTTTCAGGAAATCGGACAGCTAAATGGAAAATCATCACTCTTTTCACTGCAGAGCGCACTGCACACGTGGGGTTTTTCAACAACAAATCGATTTTCAGCAGCCTTGTTGTCCCCACTGAGCAGGGGAGATGTGGGTCCCCAGCGAAGACAAAAGCCCAGTTCAGCAGTGCCAGGCATCTCAACGCTGCTGGGCTGGGGCCAAGTGTTCCCCAGCAGCTCCCAGCACCCCCATCCAAAAAGCCTCCCCTGCCTTCTCCTCAGAAGGACTCCTGACAGGCAGAAAGAAGAATTGCTGAGTAATCTCCAGCCCCGATAGGCTTCAAAGGCAGGGCCCGGGCCAGGCTGCGCTCCCGCCAGCGCCGGGCTGGACGCGGCGCTCGGCTCTTACTCCTTTGGCAGCCCCAGAGCGTATCCAGAAAGCAATTACTTAAAAAGGAAATAAATGTCACCCACATGGTTGTAAGCAAAACCCCGGGCAGGATGAACAGAGCCCCACCAGGATCTGCATTCTCACGCAACACAAGCGAGGCAGGAGCGAGTTGTTTCCATTCATCAGGATGGGCTGTTTGCTCCCAGGCAAAGGCTGGCTGAGGGCTACTGATGACATTAGACGTGTCCACCGTGGGCATTTAAGCTCCCCAGGGCAGCCACACTGCCTCTGCTTCCATCCTACAGCATCCTCTTCCCCCAGGATGGATTTAGGCATCGCCACCTGAACCAGCAGCAGATGTAGGTGGCAAAAACGCGGCCCTTCCTGGCACCAGGCCTGCTGGGACCTTTATGGAGATGAACCAGATAACTGGCATGATCAAACAGAGCAATTTTATTTAATTTTACAGATTGATTCTTCAAGTTTGTAATCGTGAAAACCTGAACACCAAACTCCTAAAGCAAGTTGGTTGGGGGAAGTCAAATGCAGCACCAGAGCAGCGAATGAGGCTCAAGGGTGAGAGTCTCTCTGCTGCTGGCACCTGCCTGGTTCTGCTGGATCTGAGACACCCTCAGCAAATCCTCTTGACACTCTCTTTCAGAGAAATTCAATTTTAGAAAAAAACCTCCAACTTATTTTAAGCAAATAACAGAAGGAAAGTGATGGCCCGAAAACTCTGGGATGAGATCCCATCTGCCCCGACTGCAACTGGAGCTGCAGCAGGATGGCAGCACCTCCCACCCTCTGCTCCACGCAGCGTGAGGAAGCACTTGGCACCAGCCCACAGGGTTCTGTGAGCTCAGAAACCCTGAGGTGCCTCGGGACATGCAGAGCAGGGGCAGACACGCTGGATGGTGGCATCACTCGATGCCTGCCAGGATGGCAGCAGGGGCTCTTGCCACGGGACACGCTCCCAGCCCACCCTGGCACACTCGAGGGTGAAGCCCAGCATGGCCAGACCAGGTGGGCTGGGAAATACTCCCTAAGGCACTGCAGCCAAGCAAACATGGTACCATACAGCAGCAAGTAATTTTAAAAGTTAAAATAGTTTATTGCTGTCTTTGTAGAAATGCACTTACATCGCCTGTTCTCTTCCTTTATTTGGCTGTTGGATTACAGGCATAAAAAGGTTACATTTACCCATTTGTTCAGTGACATAACACCTTTTTCTCTATTGCTCCACTCATCATATTCTCCTAAACCTTGCTGGCCAACAGCCCCAAATCTCTTTTACATAAATACTGTAAATGTCTCCATAGGTTGCAGCATTGTAACAAAAGATCTACCAAAGTAGACAAAATGTTCAGTATTCTTGGTTGTTTTTTTGCATTTAAAAATATACCTAAATTTGAGATAATCTTAACAGAGTAACAATTACAATAAGAAAATAGTACAGTGCGTTGACTAAAGGAATATTCTGCTCTCCTTCAAGCCAATATTCCCTTTTGCATGTTGAAGTGATTCAGCAATTACTTAAGAACTTTTACCTACATACAATAATTTAGTAAAATGAGAATTAAACAAGGCAGATACTTACTACTATTCTTCTGTCTGCAATTCACAGCTCATGCGAATAAAATCGCAATAAATATTAAAAAATAGTTTTTCTTTTGCTTTTTTTTTTTTTTCTGTAAGGCATCTCTGAGTATTACAAAGTTTTTGTACAACCAAAAAATAAGATTGCTTTTTTCCATGTTCTCCGAGTACCTCTGTACCTCACCAGTAAATAAGGAGGATTGTAGGCTGGATGAGGAAGGAAGGGCTGACGGGGAAGGGGGCAGAAAGAAGACCACGGGTGATGGAAGCAGACCGCGATGTGTGCAAGAATCTGTAGTTTTCCTGTGAAACATTTCAGCCGCTTTTAGAACATCTTCAAGACAGTATCTGTCCAGATTGAAGGACAAAAAAAAAAAAAAACCAAAAAAG
>VZSE01015292.1:2195752-2209141 GCA_013398275.1 Promerops cafer
AAAAACAAAAAGGGGAAAAAAAATAACCTTACCAGAAGTCCACTTTCATAAGCACAATCAGACTGCAAGGATTTGGGGTTCGCCCTCAACACTATAAATAGCTTAGGCATCGATACGCACCTACGTTAAGGGGGGATAAAGGGACGGGGTGATTTTTTTTTTGTTTTGTTTTGTTTCTTTTTATTGTTTTTTTTTGGTTTTTTTTTTGTCGCTTTGCTGTCCTAGTCGTATCCTTGCACGGTGAGAGATTGTCCCGGGAGGCCAAGGCCGGGCGGGCCCTCACTGCATGCGGTCGGGCTGCAGCTGCTGGGGCTGGTACTGCACGAAGGCGGTGGCGGGCGCCGCGGGGGTGCTGGCGGTGATGGGCGGCTGCACCGTGCCCGTGTAGCCGTACCCCACGAAGCCGGCGGCGGGGGAGGCGGCGTAGGGGTACTGGTCGTAGGCGGCTGTGGTGTACTGGGAGTAGGCTTGGCTGGCGGCGGTGTAGTCGATGTAGGGAGACGTGATGGACTGCACGGGGGTAGGGATCACCACGCTGGGCTGGATGATAGCTTGGGGGTAAACATAGTGAGGCGTGAGTCTGTGGAGGCAAAGGGAGAGAGTCGGTGAGGGGCCGGGCTCCCCTTGGCCTGCACGTCCCCTCTTCCCCCCAAATTCATGTGCGTCAGCCGTGGAAACGGTGCTCCCCGGGGTGGGGATGGAAAGCAAGCACTCCCAGACCTGAGGGTGGGAGTAGTGCAAGGTGAAGCATGGGCTGCTACTAATACACACACCCGGGTTCCCACGGCTTGTATCTCCCACTGTCCAGGCTGCTGAAATCCAAAATAAGCTCCCTGGAAGGCCGTGACACAGCCTCTGGCTCAGCTCATTTCCTCGGCCTCCACATGCCCTGCCTGCCCCTGCCAGCCTTTCTGCCTCCTGTATTCTCCATCCAAACTTGGGTGGAGGGTCCTGAGGACCCCTGTGGGGCACCTCCGAGCACCAGGGACAATGTGTCACTCTCCACTTGTCCCACCAGGAATGACCACTGACCCTGGGCACAGCCCCAGGCCCTCCAGCCTGCCAGGTGTTATCAGTTACTACACACTCACACCGTGTTTCCACAACACTGGATGTTTAGGGAATGCTACAGGGTGTTTGTTGTAAAACACGAGATATTAATGCTGCTTTCTTCCCCCCAGTAACACTCCCCAGCAGCTGGCATGGACACTCCTGTGTCCATGAGCTGTCCCATCTGCCCCTGGCATCCCTGCTGCCCTTTCCGTGAGGGTCCAAAAGTGCTGCTTCTCCCAGGCTTGCCCCTGCCCTGAGGTAGCTGTGCTGCTGAGAGGAACTTAACAATGTCACAGTCAATTAAAGTCCATAGATGGAAAGATCCTGGAGGTGATTAATGCAGGGGTGCCTACTAATTTGCTAGAAACTGCTAATGAGGAGGAAAGGGGAGGGGGGAAGAAAGGCATCGAAATGAAAGGGCTGTATTTTCCAAAGGGCCCACGTCAAGTCAGGTCTCAAACAAGGGCAAAAACTGTGCAAACCTGAAGGTTTAGGTACATCCACACAAACTGCCATGGGCCAGGCAAAAATGGGGAATTTATGTGGCCTGAAGAGCGTGGCAGGGTGACACATCTGGGGTTTGTTTAAGAAATAGGGGGTGCAGGCTATCACCAGCAAATGGCACAGTACCAGTGAAGATCAGAGCCACACACACTGTGGGGGAGAAGGTCCCTTTGGACTCTGCTTGCTGAACCACATAACACCACAGAATGAAGCAAAGCCATCCCCTGAAAGCTTGTGCCACCCTGTCTCCAAATCCAACACATTTTGGCCAACAAAAAAATCCCCAAGGCAAAACTCTGCAGAGAGATTATGCAGATTCAAATATTTTGGGGATTTTTGTGTGGATGTGTGTGACAGCACATTTTCAAACACAACCACTTTTAAAAGCCTCCCACAGGCTCTTCACAAGGCACAGGGCTGTACATGGCTACCCTCATTCCACCTGAGCATCCTAAATCTCAGCCACCACCTGCAGCGTGCTGGGGTCCCTCCTCCCCAGCACTTACAGGGCTGTTCCCACTTGCTTTACAACCAGCACTGGATGGTTTAATCTGCTCTTCAGACAGGAGAAAGGTTTCTCACAAACAAGAGCTCATCTGAACCGACTCTTCTCTCCTTTTCCCACTCCCATATGCAGTTTGTTTTTGCTTCAGACAATTTGCATGACAAGAGAATGACTGCTCTCCTCTCCCCACACAGCAACACTGCCTCTGAAATCAGGGTCCTTCCATATGCCCAGGGAGAATGGATGATGGTGAGCAGCACCTCAACCTTTGATTCAGTGCAAGGCCTTCTTCTGAGGCCACCAGACACCCCTGGACAGCAAGAGGGACCTCACAGTCCTTCAGTCCATAAGCACACCATACCCAGCATCACCCTGTGGGTAACAAGAATGAGATGAGGCAGCAGAAATGCACAGAATCCCTTTTTGTTCAGCTCTGATCTAAACTGAGGCCAGCACAGCTGAATCAGAGCTGGAGCTTAGGCACCAGCTCAGCCCAAGGGCACTTTGTGTCACACACTCACACCAGGCAGTGGCAGCCACCTCTTGGAGGAGCAGGGCTGAGTCCCACCCAGAGGTTCCTCACGCCTGTCACTGGGGGATTTTTCTCTTCCTTTTGTTTTAAGTAACTCAGAGGTGCAATGCTGCTCTCTGGGCCTGCCAGGGTCTGGGGAAAGGCTCTGCAGAAGCACCCCCAGGCACTGACACTTGGGCATGACATGAGCAGGCTCTGTCCACACCTATTGCTCTACCCTGTGGCAGATCAGCAGCTCAGCCAACATCCTGCATCCCATTCTGGGGAGGGATGCTCTGGCTGCTCGTCACTTCTCCCTGCATGTCACACCCTGCCACCAGGCTTCCTGCTACTCCAGGGCCCAACAAAGTCCAAATCACTCCACAAATCCAACAAAAAATGCACAGTCCACTAAAAACCATGCAGTGGCAGGAGCAGAGGAGGGGCCTGCACTTTTCCTGCCCCCAGGCACTCCACCTGTGCTCCCCAAATGAGCAGGACAGTCCGAGAGACTCCCAGCAATCCAGCCTGAGCACTGCCCTGTCTGAGCAGCTCCTCCACGTCCCTTGCTGCCACCCCACTGCTCTCCAGAGCTGGCACAGCCCATGTGGGGGACGTGGTGCCATCAGGGTGAGTGGACATTCCCAGCTCATCCCACGAAACTCTGCATTGCTGGCTTTGCTTTCACACACAGAGCTCCTCCACCGCAGCTCCACGGTGGGCTTGGACACAGTAAATCTGCAACATCCTGCACTACATTTTTCCTTCAGCAAGGAAAAATTCCAGCTTTTCAGTGCTACTTGGAATAAAAAGCACCATTAGCTTGGAAGGCAGAAAGTACTCCTGTACCCTGCTTCCAGAAATCCATCCCACCAGCCCAGTGCATACACAAGCACACATCACTCACAATAGCTGGTGCTGCACTAAAAAATCACACTCAGCAGCTCCGAGATCTGCTTCTAAAGGGAATGTAAATGTAAAAAGGAAGGTTCTTTTTGTCTCTAGGATTTCAATAATTCAGCTAGAAATTTCAATCACGGCATTATGCAGTTTGGTCTTCTGAATTAGGTGGACATATGGCAATTCATCAATCAAAACAAAACACACAACCCAAAGTAAGGTCACTTTGATGACTTGCAGCTACAAACAAAACAAACCAGTGCAGTGGGATGAAGTTCTCTGCTGGCTACATTTAGCATCCACAGAAAATATTAAAATATTTCCCCCTCTTCCATTACTTCTGAAGATGATCTTTCAGGAGATAAATTTTAAAAAAGCAAGCTGTTCTGGAGTTCTCTTTCTAGAAAACAGCAAACTCTAATCTGAATTTCTACAGGATGAGTCACATCTGTGTTTTAAGATGCCTTTCCCTTCCTCCCTCCCTGCAGCTTTCCTCCAACGTCCACAATGGGCCCTGCCAGCCAGAAGAGAACTTCATGAAAAACACACACGGTGTGATTATAAAACATCAACCCAGCGATCAGCCGTGGCCACCACACACCAAAGGCACCCCGTGAGACGCTGCTGGCACAACACAGAACCACGGGCAAAGGCCACCCAACACCATGAGCATGGTCAGACCCAGGCCCAGAGGCAGCAGTGGCACAGGAGGGACAGCAGGAGGGACAGCAGGGACTCGGCAGGGCCCTCGTGGTGCCAGCCCACGCGGCACCACGCCACGCTGCCCCGGCAGCCAGAACTGGAGCAGAACAAAAGAGGTGGTTACAGAGCCACTGGCACGGGGGACACGGGCTCTGTCCTGCTTTGGCTGGGGGACGGAACAAAAGGGGCCCCGTTTTGGTGCAGGCCTGGGTGGAGATGTTCAAACACGTCAGGGGAGGCACCTGTGGCTCCAGGCAGATGAAAAAGTCCCTTTCAAAATGTGCCATCACACAGGTCTCCCCACCACAGCAGCAGGGCAGGGCTAGCTGGGGGACAGCAAGAAAAAATGGACAAGTCAGGAGGAAATGTGTCCCACATCTCTCCCCAAACACTGAGGAAGAGGAACAAGCTCTAATCAGCAGCTCTCCCAGCAGAGCTCATCTCAGAGACACTTCATATATTGGACTATTTTGTATCAGATTGACACCTAAAATGTGCTTTAGCTCCACCTTCACAGCTCTCTGCCATCCTGCAGGACTTCCTACACAAGAGCCATGTGCTGTTCCTGCAAGCTTCTCCTGCATGCTGCATGAGTCTGGGAGAGCAACAAGGTGGGAGTTCCTGACCCCCTGGATCTCTGCCAGCCCTGCTGGGAGCTGGTGGTGTCAGATCTGAAGAGGTGGAGACAGCTGCACCCCTCTGTCAGGAGGGACACGGCATCACAAACATTTGGGAAACAAGGAGGGGCACAGGGCTCTTGGCAGCCTCACAGAGATCAGCACACAAATGCCACCACCACGACCAGCCTTTTATTCCTTGAAGAATAAAAGAAACAGAGCCCTTTGTGTCTGCCAGTGAAGGCACAAATTCTGGCATTTGACCCCAGGAATTTGGCCTCCATTTCCACTAGAGCTGACCCACTGGCTGTCACAGGGACACCCACACTGCCACAGCACGTGATGGCAGGAGGTGCTGGGGGTGCTGCAGAACCAGCTGAGCACAGCCCCTGGGGTGACACCTCCAGCCACTGCCTGCATGGCAGATCCAAAGGTGTATTTTGAAGCGGGGTCCTGAGTCTAAAGCTGCTCAGGGAAGCACACCCCACACTTGCACTGGCAGTGCCATGGCACCACGGCACAGCTGGAATGCAGGCACACGTCCTGGTGTCACTCACACTCCAAGGAATTGTTCCTGGGGGACACTCCCAAGCCAGCAAGCACTCACCTCGAGGAGACAGTAAACGTGTGTGGAGTGCAGGCAGGGTTGGCCACAGGTATCATACGGGCCCCAGCCACGATGACAGGCTGTGGAAATGTGAGAAATTCAGGTGCTGTTCTCAATGCAGACATGAGGAGGAGGCTGGAGGATGGCCAGGGGTCCCTGCCTGCCCAGCAGGACTCTCACTCCAGGAGGGGATCACAGTTTATCCACTAACACTTGGGTGCAGATCAGGACATTGTGCTCTGATCACTCCACAATTCCTCACCATTCACTGACAGGGCTGGGCTTCAACCACAACATGACAAACCTCCAACTCCTGAGATGTCCCTACTAAAGCAGATTTAAAAATGCACTGAAATGTCAACAGCTTCTGCCTCATCAGCCAGCTATCCCAGCCAGCCCAAAGTCACACGAGGATGAACTCTGCAGCTCCATGGGATTTATCATCACCTGCTGCAATATGACACAAACACAAAATAGCAAAGCAATCAACACAATTTCTGCTCCTCTTATAACTAATTTGCCTGTCTGTCTTCTCCTCATCCTCCTCTGTCTCTCTGAGAAGATTTACACAGCAGCCTGTGCAAACAGGTACAGGACTGAGTTTCCTGCTTCCCTGCTGGGAGCAGATGTCACCACACCAGTGGCAATCACGAAGGCATGACGTGCCACAACAGACTGTCCCAGACTGTTGGGAAAAAAAAACAGAAAAAAGTAAAAAATAGGCTGCAGACCAAAGATAGGAGTACATCTTGCAAAGATCTGACACTTTTTCTCAGCTCAACCAAGAGTCTGAGATCAACATGCTGAGCTCCACCATGAGTTATAGCCAGGCTCAATAGCTTTATCCTCTGCATCTTGCTTCCCCCACACCCAAAGGAAGAAGGAAAAAAAAACCCCTATGATCCCAAACAAAGGCATGCTGGGCCAGACCAAAAATAGTTTTGGAGAGAAGCAGGCTGAAAAACACTCAGGTAGCAGGAGATAACATCTGCCTGAAACAAGAGCCATCTGGCACCAAGGAAAAAGCCACATGGAAGTTTATCCGCAACTAGTCAGCTCTCCAGAGAAGGAAAAACCCCTCCCCTTTCCAGTTATCAGCACAGCCAAACCAGAAATTAACTGACAGAAGAAACAGGGACTGTTTCACACCAGTGCATGACAGGAACCTGAGTCCTTCAACATCCTTGTGAGGAACCCAGTAGGATGGTAGGGAAAACCAGGGTCTCCAACAGATTAACCCAGGAAGCCCCAGAATTCTGCCTTTGAGCTCTCCAATTTTCTTCTGCAATTTAGAGAAAATCGATGGCAGTAACATCTCTAAAGTCTTCTGAAGTACCTGACAAGTTTTGGAATAATACACATTTAGTGACTACTTTCAACTGGTTCCATTTTTAACAGACTTTCTTTCTTTACTCATGATCCCTTCCACTGACCTTTAATTAAAACCATCCACTCATTTGATCTATCAAAACCCCTTTCTTGGAGAGATCAGGTATTTTGAAGTAGAATGCTTCAGCTATGGAAGAAACAATGAAATATCTCTTTTTGATAAAAGAAGGCCTACACTTGATAAAACAAGTAATTAAGTAATTTCTCAGTCAAGAAAGAAATCTCATTTTAAGAGTTTGTGATTTCTGCTACCAGTTGTGCCTTTGTGGTAGTGGAACATTTAAGACATCTCAATCTAATCCCTCCATACCTTCCTGCAAGCTGGAATCATGGAGGATGCCTGGATCCAGCATGGTTTTTCCAGCCTCTGCTGCTTTGGCCAGAGCAGCTCAACTCTGACACAGGAGAGCTAAAATCCTCAAAGCTGGTGACAGGGAAATTGCAGGGCACAGCACAACCCTGTTTACAGCACTTGGAAACTGAGAAACAGGAGACTGAGTTTTAACTCCGAGGTCCAGGACTTTTCATCTTTTGTGATCACGGAGTATATTTAGCTCTGGTATGTAGTTTGCTCCCATCCGTGGGGAACAAGTTCTTCATAAAAGTCGTATTTAGAAGTGACCCGGTGTCCTTGCTACCAAATTATCAGCACAACAACTGTCTGGTTCCCTGGCTGGTGCCCTCAGCGCCAGGGCAGGATGCCCAGGGCTGCATTCATCATTCGAATTACTGGGCATGTGCTTAATACTACGAGTTGGGGCCCATATGCCAGCAGCTGCTCAAAGGAAACATGAGATCAAGCACAAGCTGAGCTGCTCTGGAAATTCAGGCGTGTGCATCAATCTGCCACGCTGGGACTCTGTGGCACCGGCCAGAGCAACACAGGTGAATTTTGGGTGTGTCACTCCCCAGCTCCTGCACCAATAGGGAAGGACTCGGGTCTCTGCTGCTGAGGAGGATGAAGAGGAAATCCACCAGAGGCAATGGAATCACACAGAGAAGATGGCACAACTCAAGCCACGTGCTGTAAAGACAGAGCTAGAGCCAGCTCAGGCTGTCTCTCCATCACACACAGGCCTGTGCCCTGACTGCCCAGGAATGGCTCAGATCCCTCACCCAGAGCCTGCCCCTTGCAACAGGTCTGAGCTTGGCACATCATCCACATAGCCAAGTGTGAGGTCACTGTATCCGACCACGCTTTTGTATTGTTTTACAGGCAGAACATGAGCAAATTGTGCCCCAAACCCAAAAAACAGGCACCCCAAGCCCTTGGGTCTGACACCAGCATTTGCCATCTTGAAGTAGATGTTCAAGAAAACTCTCAAAGCAATCTGATCTGCTTATAAATACATGTCTACGCTTAAAAAACACAAAATAATAAAAAAATAAGAAAGGGATTTCTTTCCAACTGGCAAGCATTCAGTCTGAACAGCAGTCACCATGCAGGAGAACCAGCAGCTGAAGCTGTTTGGAAAATGGAATTGGACATTTCTTAGGACATGCCCCCTTTCCCCCCCAAGCCTTCATGCTCCTGGCACAGGGTAACACCAGGTGCCGGGTGCTCCATCCACATGAGCCTGGCAGAGTGGGATGGGATCCTGCAGCCTCCAGCTCCAGGTAAGTGGGCAGTGGGAAGCTGGAGCAGGGGGATGCCAGCTGCCAGCACGCGCCCTTTTATAAGCATAACCACAGAAAAGATGAAAGTTTGTTGCCTTTTATTTTTAACCCCATAGAGAAATTTTAAGGATAAACAGCTGTGAGGGAAGCTGGGCTGACACAAAGAGACTTTCTTCACTTCCTAACTGCAGCAGCATCAACGCATGAAATTTTAAACTCAAAGAGATTTAACTCTTTCTGACATTGCCAGAGACCAAATGTGGGCCAGAGGCAGGGGGCCACCAAAATGAGCAGCTACACATGGATGGGGTCTCTGGAGCAATGACATCCAACGTGCAGCTACGGAAAGAGCTGGATCCTGCCACAGGAGACAGCTTTATGTTTGCAAGAGCTCAGTCACTGGTAGATCTCCCACACAGATAGCTCCTTCGCTGAGGGACAGCCACAGGAATGCATCTGCCATATGCTGCCCGTGTCCAGAGCAGCAAGCACAGTGGAGAACCAGGGAATCCCCATTCCCTGCACAGACTCAAACCTGCCTCCAGCCCCAGAGTCCCAGAGGAGGGAACCACAAGGTGGGACTAGGTAGCTCTGCCACATCACCTGGTCACGTGAAGCATGGCAGCTGCAGGGACACACTGGCACTGCCAGGTGCCTCCAAGCAAAGCACAGTCTGCAAGCTCCAGGCTGAGCCCCAGGCCCGGTGCTGCTTCCCTAAACTCAGCAGCTGGATCTCCAAGTCACCCTGACACAGACACGTCCTTTGCCTTGCATTACAGTTAAAATCTCTGGTTACAAGCAGCTAGAAACTTCTTTTCCAAACAGGATTTACTACTGACTCCGTGCTGTCTGCTGTGCCAGTGCCTCCCCTGCCAGGACAGCAGGAGGAAGGAGAGAGGCTCCTCGTGGTTTCTCTTTCTGTTCCGCATAGCCCTGGCAATATTTACAGCTGCATTTAGGTGTCTGGGGCTGGGGGGCGAAGCCTTCAGTTTATAAATAATCCTCTCTGGTGTTTGGGTAATTTTCATAGTTTCCATTCATTTCAGGTTTCACCAAAACCTGCGTTTTGTGGCTTGATAGCTGGGACATGACTGGCTGCTTGCTCTTCGCTAACTGCCCAGGAGTTAACGGCTGTTCATTCATTCCTGCCCTGCCCAGCCCAGCCCAGCCCGCTCACCGAGCACCCTGCGCCCCGTGACAACCATCTTTTGGGAACCACAATGCCAACCCCTGGGCACAAACACTTTGCAGAGACAGGAACTGCAGGAGGGAAAGCCAGGCAACATCTCAGACCAGGGGCAAAGCAGCCGAGTCGCTGAGCTTGCTTTGGGAAAGGTCAGGATCCACTCGGCGTGGCGCCAACAGACAACAGCAATTCACTGACAGACCCTGATAAATTCCTCATCTACCCTTGTATCCCACTGAGGGCCAAGGAAATTGTGGGTTCAAGGGAATGCAAGAGTGGAGCTCAGCAGGCTCTTAATTTTGTTGGTCTACTGAGGAGACAAAGAGGGAACTGGCAGCCAAGCTCTGTTGCTCCACTGAGCACCTGAGGCTTTGCTCAGAAGCCACTGAGCAGCCCCAGTTGTGGTGCTCAGGTAAAGGTGGTGCTCAGGTAAACACATTCTGCAAAACCCACATTTCCAGTGATTCTGCTGCAGCAGTGACTGAATTCAATTAAATTCTTGTTTACTGATGCTTGCAAATAATGATATATAATCCCCTGCCTCCAGCCCTCCATTCTCCTGGTTCCTGTCTCTTGGCAACTGATAAATAATTTATAATGTTCTCCACTGTATGTGCTAACTGCAGCTCTGGTGGTTTAATGATGAAACCAATGCCTAAGAACTGCAACAGGAACTGTCTAGATCACAAGGAACGTGTAATCAGTCGATCCCACACTCCTCTGGATGTGAAACCAAAAGCAAACTGTTGGGAAAAAAAAATGTTTTCAAGAGCTGCGGCTGCAGGGTAGGAAGGACACCCAGAAAACTGCAGATAATCTGCAAGGTGCTCCTGCCAACAACAGTTTTAACAGGCTTCACCATTTTGCTCTTCTCTGTTCCCATGCATGGCAGGACTCGCCAGAGGCTGCTTTTATTGGCAACTTCTCTCCTGCACTCCAAAAGTCTCTGGGTTCGCATCTCAAAGGTGCTGCTGCTGCTTTGGGGGCTGCGAAAGCTCTTGCAGCTCCCATGCAAGGAGAGCTATTAAAAAGCAGCATTTGGTCTACGCAGACGAATGCAGCTCTTGCCCCAGAAAAGGGGAGACTCTTCATTTCATGGCAGATGCTTTTCAAGGCTTTCCAGCAGAGCCGTAACCGCTTGCGAAAAGCGGCGTGTTTGAACCATGCACAGCACACGTACGCTGGGTGTGCACTATTGTGGCAACACAGCCTCTTACATCCATAAACTCATCGGAATGACATTATCCAGGCAGTTGGCAACTCCGGCCATAAGGGCAGAGGAATGAAAGTTTTATTGTTAGCAGGTTTTCTTCCCTTAAAAAAAAAAAAAAAAAAAGAAGAAAGAAACAAAACATCCCCCCAAAAAAACGAGTGGAGAGCAGGGAAGGGACGAAGTACTGCTGTTGACAAAGGCCAAAATCCCATCTATTTATATTAGTCACACAAAAACCACACCAGGGTAGTGCTCAAAAGCTTTAAAAAATGCACCTACTTTCTTAATGCTCTTAGAAAATAATAATAAAAAACCTTATCAATATTCACTTTCTGAAATGGTGTAAAAAAAGAGCTGCATCAATCATTAAACAGTTAAATGAGGGCAGTATGACAGTCACTATTGTTCTCGTGAAGCACACTTGTCTTTTGCCGAGCAGCTGCCAGATCCTATTAGATGTATAAAAAGAGGACTTTTCTAACCGAGTAGGGATGGTATAAGCTATTGAAAACAGCAGACAAAAGCCCACTTTTGCAGACTATTCAAGCCTTGTATAACATCTGTCCAAAATCAATTTTTGACCTAATGTTACTTTCATTAAGTAACAGACTTTGTTTCCAATGCAATTTGTTTTCTAGGATAAAACTGTATCCTAAGCGTTATTACGTGGGAAATGGCACAGAGGAAGCAGAGGATCTTATTTGAGAAACATGAGAACAGAATTTGCTTAATTGTTTTGACACCTTAAGTACTATAATAGAGAAACTATTTTCCATTTATTTGAATTCCTGTGAATTCTTGAAGTTGGCAAAGCAGCGAGCAATGCAGTGCGTTTATTATGACTAAGATTTACTGAGGATAAAGAAGGATCTTTGGGAATTACATTAAAGCTGACAAATGCACAAAACTTCTGAAACCTCCACCAGAAATAAAGTACTCTGAACATTAACAACAGCTGTTGAAACTGTCCACTCTTGATGGCGAAGGCTTTTTTCACACATTTCAAATAATGAGGAAGTTGATTTGTGAATCTGATTTCAAACAGACCGTTAGGAAACATTTCCACTTACCCAAAGGGTCTCTGAATGAAGGCTGGATGTAGCTGCTGCACACCTATGGTAAAACCTAAAAGAAAAGGTTCAGAAAAAAAAAAGAAATATTAATGAATGGCATCCATTGTACCATTCAACTCGTAACACACAGGCAGAATTACACCACACGTCTTTGCATTTGATCTGCTATGCATGCGAGCAAATTCAGAGCCCCATTTAGAAACAAGTTAAATTTAACATGCATATGTGATATGCACGAGGAGCAGATGGGAATTCATGATGAAAGCCCAGTGTGAACGTGCTGTTATCGAACAGACAATGGGGTATAAAGCCTTATTTTACACACTGGGGTACTGTGGTCATTAAACCAAAGGGAGAAATGACAAAGTGGATCTTACTGTTAATTCTCATGTAACAAAGAGGTTAACAGGCAAACAGATCGGGCCGTGGAAGGAAACAGCTTTAACACAGTTATATGAACTTTGGTGAGTAACATTAGTGCAGCAGGGCTGAGTAAGAAGATACAGCGGAGAGGTAACTGGACTACGCAGCGTCCTCAGCCAACAATCAGAACTATGGGGGACACATAAATGTGCATCATCAGATCAGATGATTCCAGCCCGAGGAACTTGTTTCCTCGTCTTACAAGTTATTCTAATACAGAGAGATGGGATCTTCTCCTGGATGCCTCACCAGTTTGAATACTCCTTGGTTTTGCTCCCAAATACGCCAGGTTCACATTTGCTTTCCTGCCGTCAATGATGGGGTTTGGGTCTTTGCAAGCTCTTTCAGCAGCAGCTCGGTCTGCCATGGTCACCTGGAATCGAGCACAGTCTTGTTTGTAGCAACAGTGCTTTGTAAACACTCCAGCAACAGGCACTAAGTGGAGTTTATTTATTGTTCTATTTTGAATCGGGAGCTGAACTCCCTCCGTGCAGCCTCGCTTGCACGGCGACATGGGAAGGGCTGCTGGGACTCGGTGGAAAAGCGGGCGCTCCCCCCGCGCCCGGTTTCCCCGCTGGGCCGCTGCCAGCTGTTTTCCCCTGCCCTTCCACCTCCTCCCCGTGCCTTTTTTAAGAAGCTGGCGGAGCCCTCCCCAAAACCGCCGGCGCAGAGGAGTTCAGGGCAGCTGCGGGCGGGACGCGGGGACCGCGCTGAGCCCCGCACGGACACCGGGAGGTGGGAGCAGGTGCTGAAAAGAACGGCACGGCCTCGGCCAACACGGGGGGAGCCTCCCGGTCCCAGCCCAGCCTTTGTCCTGACCGAGCCCCTCGTTCCCGCAGCGGGCACAGCTCCGCGGCAGCGACGGGACGGGCGGCGGCTCCGCAGCGCCCGGCACCGGGGGTCCGCCCGGCCACGCCGGGAGTTTGTCCAGCCGCACCGGGAGCTTGTCACCGCACCGGCGGGCTTGTCACCGCACCGGCGGGCTCGCCAGCCCGGGGCTCCGCTGCCGGCCCCCTCCCCGGCGCGTCCCGCCGCGGAGCGGAGCGGCACTTACAAAGCCGTATCCTCGGGATTTGCCGGTCTGCCGGT
>VZSE01015292.1:2209348-2266379 GCA_013398275.1 Promerops cafer
CCGGGCCCCGCGCCCGGCCCCGCACGCACTACAAGTCCCGGCGGCTCCCGGGGAGCTGGGCCGGGCGGGCGAGGGCAGCGCTCCGGAGCCCGCCAAAGATCCCGCCTGGGCAGCGGGTGTCCCGCAGCCCCAGCCCGCTGCTGTTGCGCAACCATCGCAACGGCGAGGGCACGGGTCCCTGGCAGGCTCGGGCACGGGGACCAAGCCATGCGGCAGCTGGCGGCCTCTGTGGCACGCAGGGTGGCAAAGGCGCGGTCGAAGCCGGGGCAGGAGGAAAGGGTGGTGTTGGACCGAATCGCCAAGGAGAAACAGCCAGGGAGGGGGTCAAAGAGTGAACAAAGGTTCAGAACGATCTTTGTCAAGCAGGTTCTTAAGCCTCCTGCTTCTCCACTGGGCTCCTGGATGTGTACCTGAGCATCTGGGGACAGGGATGCGCCATTCCCATTTGCACTGGTAGTCAGCAGTGGGGTTCTCCGCCCTCCTCCTTTTGCAGTTTGTTCCATGAAGGACGGGCAGCTCCTGCTGTGAAGTGCCACTGCCTATGACCTGACCTGCAGGTTTTTGCCCTGACCTGCGATTCAAACCTGGGAGAATGGTTACTGTAGCACAGCCCCATATTTGCTGTATGTACCCCTTGGTCCACAACTGCAGGAAAACAAAAGCTGAAAAGCTACTTGGTACTTCAGAACCCACCACTGGGGAACTCCAATGGTGCGGTGCTTGCAATGCTGTAATTCCTCCTCTCCAGCATCAGTTGGAGTTTGGGGTGTGGGAGAGGATCCCAAAAATCATTATTTGTTCACAGTTTACAGCACACAGAATCTCAAAAAGTGCCCCTGTGCCTTAGGTTTATCATTTCTCAGAGAAAGAGATTTTCTGCAACGTGATAAATGCAGATAACATTTTAGGGGAAAAAAAAAAAAGCCAGCAAAGTTCTAAATCATCATCTACTTTGGCTTCTATACTGCAGGTTCAGACTCTGCAGACACTTTTTTTGTTACAGACCCCACAGAGAAAAGCCAGTTATTTCAAGAGAAAGGAATGCATTAATGTCTGCACTCCATAGTTATTCATTAATATTTTTCTTGCACCATTTCCATAGTTCTAAACACCCTATGCTTCATAAAAGAGAGAGGGGGAAAAAAAAGCCAAGGAAAGCCATTAAGCTTTTCAGTCCTGAAGCACCAGACTTCAAGACTAGGGCGCATTTCCTTTGATTACTGTGGAAGAAAGATGGAGCTGGGCCAGCAGCACCCAACATCACTGAAAAATTGACAGCCTTCTGCAAATGGATGGTCCATGGAGCCTTTGTGTCTTGTGAAGCCACCAGCTGTCCCTGGTCCATCCAAACAGCAAGCCTGGAGCACACCTTTGGGGTCAGACTGCAGCCAGGGGCTGGGGCCTCTGCACCCCGAGTCACCCCTTCTGTCTGCATGACTTCCACCACAAACTGCACATCAGCTGCTTCCTGGGCTGCCCGAGCTAATGACAACCCAGTTGGCATTCAGTCACTGTCCTTTCACAGAGCTTCATTCTGCTCCAAATGATGGCAAAGATTCAAATCATCCAACCAGACTCCGGCTCCTCTGCAGGGCAGGCAGGGCTGGCAAAGTTCTCCCAAGAGACCAGCAGCATCTCTGTTCCCGATGCTTATGCTCCTCAGGGGGGAAGAGCAGCACAGGCTTCTTTTCTTCTTCAAACGAGAGCCCCACAGTCCTCAAAGGAGAAATCACAGCTCCTCTTCTTCCCATGAGGCAGGAACAGGAGTTCTCTTAGAGGCAGAACAGAGCAGGAAAGGAGTTGAGGCTAAACCTGCGCTCGGTGAGCGGCACAAAGCCCCCGGTAGCGCTGGGGGAGGTGGCCTCGGTTCTGCCACATCCTGGAAAGCAGGATGGGAAATGAAATCTCCTGTCTCATGGTGCAGCTATTGCAAACACAGGCTCTGATGAGCTGTTACCACAAACACAGCAGGAAAGGGAAGAGAAAGTGAGTAAGGATAACTTTATGGAAGTTAATTAATTTGCTTTCATTTTTTCCGCCTCGTTCTTGTGAAAAGCACTCATCCTTCTCAAAACAGATAAAATCCAGCCATCAGATCAAAGCTGCAGGAGCTTGGCAGAGCCAGTTTGCTGACACCTCCCTGTGCTTTTACTGCAACATAGGAGTACCTGAGAAGAGAAGAATATATTTCAACTTTCTCTGGTCAAAGGTAACTCCTGCAAAGACAAGTGTATCTGGAAGTATGAAGCTGCCTTGGGGAAGGCAGGACATTGCTTAGCACAAATCTAAGAGCAGACTGCAAGCAAGAAGGAGAGCACAGACCTGATATAAGCTATGGTAGGGGTGCATTTAGTTCTTTGTAGTTATTAAGAAATAAAACTACACAGGTCAGTCAATGAGGAGGCTGGGAGAAAAGTCATCTTTTGCAGTGACATATCCATCCATATCCTTAATGTACAGGATTTGTATTGCAAATCCAGAGCATCCTCTTCTCATTCAGATTGAGAAGATTAATTTTATGATAATTCAACACAGTTAAGAGGACTCACTGGGTTTTTACTTACATGTTAATACATTCCTCAAGGCATTTGTAAAATTGATACACAAAGGCTCCTTCTGGTGGACTTCAGCAGTGTTATCCAAGAGGTGGAATGGAACAGCTGCAGATCACCAAACCAGTGTGCTGGATTCCACTGAAAATCCTAGAGAAGGTGGCACTGCAAGACTGTCCAGGCACAGAACCATATAGAAATGGTCCCTGCCTAAAGGATGAAAAACAAATTATAGCAGGAAGTGATACCTTTGGGAGCACAAGAACAGGGCAGAGGTGGGGAAAGAGTAGCAGGGAAAATGTTCCCTGTTCCTTGGCCTCTGCAAAGCCCCAAAGTCCCTTCTGTTCTTGTCCCTCCCTTGGCAGTGAAGCTCTGTGGTGCTCTCCTTGTAGACTTGTCTGAGCCTTTTCCTTTCTTCCCCCAGTGTCTTTGGGAAAATTGATTTGAGACACCCCACATCTGATCTGCAAGCCGCTGAAGAACCTGCCTCATTTCTTAGCAAACTGATGGGCTTTATTTTTAAAATGGAGCAGGGCTACTGTGGAGCTCTGACCTTTTTCAGTTGCTGCTGCTGCTTAGCCAAGACTTCATTGCTGTAGGGCAGGGCCCTCGGGTTTTGCCATGGATACCCTCTTACTGCAACAACAGCAGATGGAACGCCCCACTTAGAAGCTCCACAGTTAAATAAGTTAACTGGAGAGCAAGGGACTTACTGTGGGAACTGTTTGGTTTGTTGGTTTTACTAATGCTCAGTCTGGATGCTGGCCACCAGCGAGGCTGTGAACAGGGAGATCTTGAGGGGAGCTGCATTCAGTGGCATTTGGTTTAGGTTATCTCAGGGAGTTCTGCATCTGGGCCCTCTGTCTCTGACTCTCTGGTTCAGTGCCCTGAGCACACCACAACCATTGCTTAACCCAGAGCTGCTGCTGCAACAAGAATTGAAAAATGAAAATCATTCTTCTTTGGGCCACTTGTAACAGAATAGTTGAGCAGAGGAGGTTCCCAATCAGGGCTGGTTTTTGGCTTTGGTTTCTGTAGGATTCTTCCAATAGGACTCTTTCCTCTTCTGAATATTCCAGAACTGGGGATGCTGAGTGAACTCTGTTTCCTTTTGCTGGCTACATGGGTTACACACAAGCAGACCATCAGCTCTAGTGGGCATCTAGAGTGATCTGGTTTAATGTTCCAGTAACTGCATTAAAAAAACCATGGATATGGATGCTGGTAACTCTGGGACTGAGAGAACAACAAATGGGACACCTCACTCAAGTCTGCTGGATCACAAGCATATGTTAGAGTGTGGCTAAAGGAAATGTCATTAAAAATCTAATTCTACTTCCCCAAACTTTCCTGCCCTCCCATTTGATGTCCCTTCACAAAATGAAAATTTCATATCTGTGCCATGACAAAGGACAAACAGAACCATGGTAATTGCAAACAAGATTCCTGAAAAAGGAGAGGCTTGGAGGAGACATTGCAGAGCTCATAGCTGCTTGGAGGATCTTGCCACAGGAAGTGCACTGCCAGCCTTGGATATAAGTCTAGATGAAAATAAAGGCATAAAATATGGCCAAGGAAATGAAGAGGCTGTGCCATCACATTGCTCATACTTCTGCAACTGCCAGCAGGGAGAATGTCCAATATTCAGGAATCTTGTGCTTGCTCTTTGGGCCACCATCTCCATTTCCCAGGAGTTTCTCAGAGCACAGCTTGGCACTCTTCCTTCCACACGCCCTTGTGCCAGCCATGTGTGTCAGGGCAAGGATGAAGCACCTGTTTGGGACCAGCAAGGACTAGGTCAGCAAGGAAAGGTGCCTCAGTGGACCCTGTGGTGGTGTCCCTTCAGAGGTGAAGATGTGCTGCGGCCACCCTGAGTGGTCACACCGACATTTCTTGGTGCTTTTTACTCTGCCCTTGGGGAATTTCTCCTCCACCATCTCCAGTTCACTGTTTATCCAGGTGCAGCTCCTGGGAGCTGGGTGTGCAGACTCTCCCAGCCCTGCCAAAGCACTGGGGAGCTGGAATGACACCGGGCTGGGGATGCAGCCCGGGCCTGCCAGCTGGGCATTGTCACAGTGTGACAGCAGGGAGCTGGGCTGGCTTTCTGAGCAATCAAAATACTGCCCTTGATTAGGATGGTGCCTTGTTTTCTGGCATTGTTGGCATCTCTGCCAAATAGTTTTGTCACCATCAGTATTGTAATGTCTTGGCCTAGAGCAATGGTAACCCTTGCCTTTCCTGTGACCTTGGGGATGATCTCTCTTTGACCTCTTAGTGAATGACTAATGAAAAGTGCAGATGTTCCTATTGCAACTAAATTATGCAACAAATCCAGGAAATCCTTCACTAGCTGGTCTCAGTTTCTTCCTTACTTTGTAGAAGGCAGGAAAGGGATGATAAAGGGTTAACAGCAGAAAAGGAACAGGACAAAGCAAACAGCTCATGGTGGTTGCTGGGACAGAAGTTTCTCTCCAGATTTTCTACCACAACTCCCACATTGGCAGTAAGCACTGGGGAACAGGAGCTGTAAGATGGATCCAGAAAACATTTTCCTGCTATGACAGCATCTACATCTCAGCAGAACAGTAAATATGTAGGCCAAAATACTGCCTATTTCTCCAAGTTTGCCTTTGGTGATGTCATGAAGGAAGAGTTTCTTCAGGAACTGGCTCAGGTGTCCCCAAATCTGCAAGGCAGGGCACAGGGAGAAGGGAGAGAAGGGTAAGAAGATGAAACCACTTGTTATCACCTGCTAAACACAACCTCCAATAAAGATACTGTTCCTTTCCTGAATTTCTGCACAGAAATTCTGTCTCTCTTTAATGGAAGTATTGTCCCATCTCTCTCAGGCTGGGATTTAATTATCAGAAGGGTTTTCCTCCCTCAAAAAGGTTTTTAGAAAAAAACATTCCATTTGAGTCAAACATGCAAACTACATCTCAAAATAGTTAAACAAATATTTTTGCTATTTCAATTTTATGTTGTACTTTGGGAAAATATTAATTGTAACTTTCATACTTTAGAAGTTTGAAAACCATAAAACTGCATTTTAAAATGAACAAGAAATCATTTAATATTCTTTAAAGGAAGGAAGCAAAAAAAAGCAAGGTCTTTTGAGACAGCATTAATAATTAATTTTTTTTCAAATATTTGTGGAGTTATGTTAAAACTAAGTGGTATTTTCTGATTTAAAAAAAGAAAATGCCAGAAGGCTTCTAACAATCTCTGCCAAAGCTGCCAGGGCCTCATCTCATGACCTTTTCATGGGAGTGCACGTGACACTAGTGGCACAAACTGAGCAGGAACTGTCCACCCACTCCAACCAGGGAATAGTCAGGACACAGAAGAACATTAAACAAGATGTCTCAGCTCTGGGATGTAGAGCACAGCTGTATGGACACAACAGATATTCTTAACAGCAAAAGACAAGTGACTCCAGAGCTGGAACACATCCACAGCATCGGGGCAGACCCAATTTCTATCCTCCTTCCCACAGGTGAGCACACCCAGGTCTCACCCATGGATCCCCTCCTTAACCTCATGGTCCTTTTCTCCAGGACTGTATTTTAGTCCTCACCAATCCAGACTCTTCTGTCACTTCACATCCAGTGAGATCAATAATCCACCTACTCTGATACCACTTTTCCAGTTGTGATACTTCTAGAAGGCATTTAATGCCCACAGTGAACCTGGCCAGGTGCAGAAGAATATACACAAAAAGAAAAAAAAAATATTAGCATGGCAATTAACCTTCCTTAAAGGTTTTGTTTGAAACTCTCAGAGCCTTCTGGTTACCATGTCTACTCTATTTGAACACAAGGCAGCAAAGGTTCGTTGCAGTGGCTCTGAACAGGATATAAACACAATTGGAATGTCAAGACAACAAACCAACATGTCAGCACTGGATACAAAAGCTTTGTCCATGCAGCCTGGAAAGGTATTTAGAAAGAAAAACAGAGTTACCTGCCCTGAAATCTGGGCAGGATGATTCCAGCTTCTACACACTCTCAAAAAGTCCAAAGTGGGCCTGTTACAAAGAGAATCAGTTATGATGGTGCCACAGCAGGGCAGCACAATCACTGACTGGAGGGGTCACAGCTCACCTGGGCAGTGCCATCCGGCTCCTGACAGTCCAACATCCACATCCAGTCTGCTGGAGCAGTGATTCCTGATGAGGAAAAGCCATCAACAGCTCAACAGGCAGCCGCCAGCAACACGATGTCCCCAGCATTGCAACAGGACAATGACATCAGCTGGACATGACCAGTGAAACAAAGGCAGGCCACCTCCTGCTGAAGCACACGGCCCAGTTCGTGCCCATCATGCCTTTAGTCAGTGGGGAAGCACACTGAGAAAGGTGCAAGACAATAAAGAGGGCAGGTTTTACCTGCATTCTCAGGAGGACAGAAAGGCTGGCAGATCAGCTGGGCTGTGCTTTGAAGTCAAGCTCGTGAATGAAGTGTATGGACCAGTACTAAATCAGGAAATCCATTCTGCTCCTTTGAGTATGGTTTTCCTTTTGCCAGCCCTGGGGTGCCAGGGCCAGTCTTACCTCAAAGGACATTTTCATCAGCCTACAAGGAGGAGAAACCACTCCTCTGTTTCCTCACCAGGAGTGTGGCTGTGACAGCACCACCCATAAGGAGGCCTGCTAGGTACCAAGTAGGTCACTGGTGGGAAATGTTACCCTGGGCCAAGCCACGTTCAGGATAGTTTGGAGAGTTTAATCATCCTCTCTCTCATCTCCCTGCTGCTGTTTGCAGGACCACCAAAGCAAGGGGCCCAGATGATGAGCTCAGCCACTGTGACAGACACAGGTCAGCACTGCAGAATGACCCCAACTGCATCACAGCCAATGGCTGAGCAAAGGCTAGGAGGCTTCAATGACAAGGTTTTGCTAAGCTGTTCTCTTTAAACAGACACTTGCCATCTTTCTGTGGTTTTTTGAAAAGCTGTTTCAGGCCAGTTAAAGTGTTTCTGAAATGCTACATACTCGTGTTTGAAGCCTGACAGTGTTCCACAAATGTAGATGTTCTTTACAATTATATAGATACAGCTCCATAAATTAAACATTCATGCCTAAGCAACCAACTGCTGTCTACAACCCTGCTGCTACAGACCAAGAATGAACATTACTTAGGAAAGGGAGACCTCCAAGGAAAAGAGTCAGGTATCTGCAGAAAGCAATTACCTGTCAGTAAGTGACACCTGACTCCATATAAATCCCACTGTTACAGCAGGAGCGTGGCAGACAGCTGTCCATCCAAAGGAAAAAAAGGTTGTAAAGATTGTATTTGAACTCCAATTTAGTCATCTGAGAATAGTTTGAGCTACTGCATTGTCTCTGCCCTTTACAGAGTGCAATGATCGTGGCATATTCTAAACAAAATGGATTTCCCTTTGCTGTAGATCAGTAGTGAGCTGCATTTTATAGGCAAGGAAAGGAAGGTGACTGAACCAGTTGGCAGTGGGTCAGAAAAGGACATTTGAGCTTACACCTTTCTGGGAGATGGCACAACTGTGAGGAAATACCTTGGGAAGGGTTGAAGAAAATCCTTGAGTTTTATTTCATGGTGTTCCCAGGAACTGAACGTTGTGCCTCTCCTTGTCTGGTCCAGCAAATCAACATCTGCATTTAAGAAACATGGATGACAGGAAGCATTTCTTGTCAAACTACAAAGCATTTGTTAATACACCCCTCCAAGGACAGGCTTAGCTGACCTGGGTATTGAACATGCAGTTTGCAGCATTTTCCCATTCCTACAACAAACTCATGGCTGGATCTCAGCACATCCACACCTCACACATATAAAGCAGTTACTGCCTGCAAAAGACACCCTGGGCAGCAAAGGGTAAACTTTCCCTATGCCCAGGGAAGAGCAGCACCTTAATCTCTTATCTAGGCCTGCTTTTCAGTGGCACTTGATACAGGAGCTATACCCAACACTTCCTTGAATACATAAAGCCAGGGATTGGGTTACACACGATTCAAGATCTGTGCCACCAGTAAGACAAAAGCTCCTGTATTACCTGGCACATGCCTGCTAAATTATTGAAGTGTCCCTTCAAACTGAATATATTCACTGGATAATTAGTCAACAGAAGAAAACGGTCTCTCTTTACAAAGCTAATGCTGGCAGGTATTATATCCTTTATGCACTGTAACAAAAAGCATTTGCAGAACTGGTGCAACACAAACATTTGGAATTACTCTGTCCATGCACCAGTGTTCCCAAGGCACATGGTCCCCTTTGTGGTGCTGCCTCAGTCTCACCTTACCTTGCAACCAAGACCCAAAAATGTGAATTACTTTAACCAAGTGTAGCACCGTCCCCATTTCAGAAGCAGGGAAATGGTGCAAACACATGGAAGTTTGCCTTGCCCCCGAGGAAGGAGTGAGATCAAACTGCCCATTCAGGCACCATTCTGCATCAAGTGGGACCTGCCTGGGGCTGTGCAGTCGCTGCTCACCCTGCTTGTAGCTGATGTCCCAGTGCCACTCCAGAGGCTCTGCTCTCACGGGCTTGTTTCCTGCTGCTGATTCCTGGGAGCACAGGCTGCCCCACGTGCACACAGAGCACAGTGGCAGTCCCAGCCAGCTGGTGTTGCTCCGTTTATTCTGACCTGGCAAGGGAAGAGCAGCAGCAGCTTCCTCTCATGGAATGGCTGTCCTGAGAGCAGGGTGGGCCCTGCACTGCTGTATATAAACCTAAGCTTACCTGGAAATGCAAATAGATGGCTTCCAGCTGTTTGAACACCAGCTGCAGGGTGAAATACTGTTCTACCAACTCCAACTCACAGCCTGAGGTGTGCAAAGACAACATTCTGTCAGTGCAAATATTACTGTGTTTTTTCCTTTTGAATTACACCTGTTACACCTGAAACGAAGGGGACAGATGGGTTCTTTTAGGGGTCTTTGGCAGAATAAAGACAGCACTGAATTGTAGTTACCATCAAGGTTTTCTCAGCAGGAGATTCTGATAGCATAGCACAGAATTTATGATGAGTAAGGCACAGGACTTCCACAAGTAGCATCACTATGGTACAATCTGTAAATAGCACAATACAGAATTTATAATTTCTTAATAGCCTGGACCCTCTGCAGGTCTGGGGCTCTTAACATGGTTTAGTGAATCAACATAACAATGACACAGACTTGGAAACCATGCCACAGAATTGGAGTCAGTCCTGAGGAAGCAGAGGGCAGTGGAGGCACCCGTGGCCATGAGGGGTCCCAGGTCACTGTCCAGCAGCAGCGGGGGTCCCAGCCCTCCACTGAGGGTTTCTAACTCCAGAGTTTTACAGCCAGAGCCCTGGGTGCTGTGATGGGCTCAGCAGCACCGGGCTGGCCGGGAGCCTGAGACCTTCAAGGCCAGCAAGGAAGGGAGAAATCAGCCTGGAGCTGATTCGTGAGGCAGCAGCGAGGGCAAGGAGAAACATGTTTGGTTTTCTTGGTTCAGAGGACCTTCAGGGCCCGATAGGGAGAGAAGGGGAACAAATACATGACCTGTTTGGTCAGATGTCTCACTGAGCAGCTGAAAGAGCATTGCAGAGTTAGTTCTAGACTTGGTTTATGTTTATGGATACCAGGTACACGCCTGAAAAACTCAAAAATGGCAATTATTTCCATCTTCTTCTGAGTATTTTGGGATAACTCGCTTTCACAAATAACTGTTCCTTGTATTGCAGCAGAACTCCAGCTCCGTGCAGAACACCCCAGGCGTGCTGCAGCCCCGGCTCTGCTCGGGAGCCATCAGCACTGCCATCGCCTGGCACCACAGCGGAGTTACAGCAACGCCTCCAAACCGCAGCACCCCGTGCGTCCTGCAGCGGCCGGGGTAGAGAAAGTTCCTGGGGAACTGTTCCTGTTCTGATTTGTTCCAGCCACGATTGTGTGCTGCAGCTCCAGATGATGATCATCACCTGGCTGGTAAAGCTGAATAACCCAGGGGAAATGCTCTACCTGGTGAATCTGCATCAGAGTTTTTTTGAAATAAATTAGTCTTACCCAAATGACTGCAAACGGCACTTAGCCAATCTGGAAACTTAAAAATTAACAGCCATTTCATTTTGCTCAGGTTCATCTCTGCAAAAAGCAAAGAAATTGGAAATCAGTGGTTTCTGTCATTTCAAAGGCTGGCTAGTGTAAAACCAACCTCGTGATAATGATCTGACACAATTCCTTATCGTGGGCAGCTGCCCAGACACCTCATCTGCAAACTGCACTTCTTCACCATTAACCTGAGCCAAGCAAAGCAAGTGTTTTATTGAAATATCCCACGTACACCTAATCCCACCTCGATCCCAAATCCACACCTCTCTGCAGAACAACTCAGTGACCAACTTTTCTGGCCTAGGAGCTAAACTGGAGTACTCACCAATTCAGGATTGCATTTCCTGTGGCAGATGGTAAATCAATACTCTGCCTGCCTGCCATTGTGCAAACATGTCTTGTTTCATCTGTGAAAGGCTTTAGCAGACAAACTTTGCCAATTATTTAGTTTTCTGAAATACATTTCATTAAACCAATGTGCAAACCACTGACACGTGAGAGCAGCAGCAGGAAACTCATCTGAAAATGTTGTAAAATGTTCTCATTTTGAGGTTTAACTGGGCTGCTCTTTATGCCAAAGATTATTTGCCTGCAATAAAACACATTGAGAGCAAACTTTCAGAAAACTAAAGAAGTTATTTTATTAATCAAGCATTCCTATGGTTAGCTTTGGGTACATGTTAGAGCCTTACATTCTTCACTCCGTTTTTTTGGACAGGTAACTGCCATAGAAGTTAATTCATTTCCAGAAATGCACTAACACTTTTAAGGGTGTGAATAAACTCATTTTTGATGCTTGAAGGGATACAGCTGTGTGTACTTTACAACAGAACCTCACAATAGTTCTAGGGAAGAGCAAATTGCCAATGTGTTCTCTTAACTTGGGTAATGGAAAACAATTCAGTTCAAAGCCTGCCTCTCCTCCCAGCTGAACACATCTGATGTGCACAGCAACATAATGGAAACTATGTCCTTCTAAAATTAGTCTGAACAAGTAGCAAGGGATGACTAAATAATTCTGAAGCCTCACTGACAAAAAAATCCAGTCCAGCAGAGTAAGTACTCAACATATTAACACATAATGTGTTATGAAACAAGACTCACCAGTGCTGGCCTCAGAGGCCACTGAAGTAGGTGCAGCTCCACTGGATCCCAGAGAAATGCACCTGCTGAACTCATCTATTTTCTCTCACTCATTCACATTGTTAGCTATTTAAACAAAACGAGATTTTTTGAAAGCAAGAAACAATGACACATTCCATTCTTCCCTGTTTGCACCAGGGGGAGTTCTGCACACTTCAGTGGTCACATACACTTAATCCCGGGCCTGCAGTTGCTTGGTGGCATTCAGTTGACTGGGAAGTCTGGAAAAATGTGCTAACAACCAAAGATTGCTGCACAACAATCACAATCTCAGGGAAAAAATCAACAGAAACCAAAGAAATGTTTGAGCAAATGATCAGCTACTGATTTAAGTGCTGGGAACTCTTTCCTACCTTAAAGAAAACAAATTGTGTATGAATGTGAAATCTAAAACTATGTAAAACATAGAGGTAGCAGGAAAAAAAAACCCTATCTTGAGAAATAAAAGGAAAAAATATAATCCCTGAACAAAGCAGAGTTGAGTGTATTTAAAGGATTTTCCTCTATACCAAACAAGAAATACCCATCCAGCAAAAACTGATGAACACAGGGAAGAGTCTGGAGTGAAAAGACAGTGGGCTGGAGAGAGTCTGAAGAGTCCATGATTCATTTGTACTCACCAGGTCAGGTGTTTGGCTGCTGAAATAGCAATGAACTTGATTCATCTCACACAACAAAAGGCCTTTCACACCAGTTCTCCCAATTCTTTGAGGCAAACCCACAGGAATTGCTCGTAGTGGAATAGAAGTTGGAAAATGCACTGGATTCTCAGCTCAAGCAGCTGGAGGAAAAGGACCTGACTTTCAGCAAATATCCTTGAATTACAGTGAAAGGCCAAGAAGCTGCTTTTAAAAATGTGAAGCACATTGCCTTGCCCACATTATTATAACAGAACTTCTGGATATAAAAAAGCATTTAGTAAAAATTTTATTTGAAACGTAGCACGAATCCGTAACCATCAGCATTAAACCATAACAGTTTTACAGAGAATTTGTACAATATGCCATGTAATTCTATACATGCTCCCCCCATCCCCTTTTTGTTCAGTCATTATCAAACAAACAATAGTTAGACAGGAATAATAAGCATTCACTTCCAAAAAGAAAACTTTGGCATGTATACAACTGGCTAGTTAAAAGTAAACAGTGGTAGATTCAAGTCAGAAAGAGACCCACTCATTTTGTTTCACAGCATTTTTAATCAGGATGAAGATCTCCTAGTGCTTTCTAGTTAATACAAAAATGAGTATTTTTTTCAGTCCTGAACACCCTCTTACAGGACAAAACCACGTTAAAATGCTCAGCTTATAACTCTAAAAGGTGTCAGCTTCAAAGAAGTTTAGGTCAAAGGGATTTTGCACACATTAGTTTGGTCATGAATAAAACCTTTAAAAGTTTGCACATGTTCCTGAACTCTGAGCTATTTCACCACTTGGCACCACTGCAACTTCTCCTTCAAACTAGAAAAAGCAGTTTGCTCAGAAGTCATGTTCACTGCAGGAGTGTCAGAAAAATCTAAAGTTTGCACTGGGCCCATCTTCTGTCTTGAGTTTCTGTCACTGCTCTTGGCCCCTCACATACCTTCCTAGTCATCTAAAAAAGGAGGGAAAACTATTTGCAAGGCATTTCTTCCTGGCATAGAGCAGACAATGCTTCCATTTCAAAAACCAGAAAGCAATGAAAGAACCCCTGAATTATTAATAAGAAAACAACAAGCCTCCTTTGAGAAGAATTACTGGTGATTCTCCAAGTACTTACAAAAAATACAGTATTTATACAACTTCTCCAGAACTATTATAATTAACATATTTTAATGTAATACTAACAAAATAAATCCAGAGATACAAATGGTTGCACTTCAAAGCAGGAATATCTACCCCAGATGTTGATTTTGCTGCAATTTCATTATTGCTGTGGAACAGAGTGGTTAAGTCATGTCAATACGAGCCTCTCTTTCTTATACATATCAGAGCATCTAATTTGAAAAATGTTCTCCAGCAAGTCAGAATACATTTAGTCTAATTTTTACAGTTCCTGCTAAATGTTTGTGATCCAAAGTTGACTGAACCATGGTGCAACAGGGCACAAATGGCAGAAGAGCACAGGCAGGAAGGGCAGAACAAGTCACACTCACTACTTCTTATTCCTGGGCTTCAGCTCTTCTGCTGCATTTCGCAGAAAAATGTAGTTTTTCTTCTGTGGATTATAGAATTCATGACCCTAAAGACAAAAATAATCTACATTTACTCTCTTCAAACAAAAAATATCAGCATTACTTGAAGTGTAAGAATATGAATATTCCATTAGTTTGTTTTATTAAGATTTAACCTTAAAGCCTGTAAGACCAGATATTGGACCACACTGGTGGATTAGAAACAGTCTACTTGAACAAGCAACTACAAGAACTATACATATAAAGTAAAATTTAAGAGACTTTTACCCATTTTTAAAGTATAAAATATTTTTAATTAAAACATAACCACATACAAGTTCTGCTTTACAGATGCAGCCTAAGAACTCAATAGGATTTATTTTAAATGTCATTCGAGGCAGAGAAAAAACGAAACCTTTAAATGCCACCCAGCTTCACTTTATATTTTTTATCTTTTAAATGACATAAGGTCACAGTTTTTCAAAGTGAAGCCCAAGTTCTACAAGCAACTGCAGAGTTTTCTGTCCCCAGCTGCAGATGCAAATGTCCTGTTTTGCAAATAATTTGCATACACATTACCAAATTAATACCCAAGTATCCAAATCAGGGAGAGTAAACACTAATAAAGCTACTGAGGTCCAACATGCAAGCTGGAAATTACCAACGCTATGGACAAGAAATGGTTCTGGGAAGGAAGGTTAGTACTTAGCACCAACTCATCTTACTACTTAATACTGGTTTTACAGATCTGAAAGGTCTACCCAAGCATGAGAACTGAAAAATTCATCTGCTCTGACACCAACAAATATTTTAATGTGGGCAGAGGACTAAATACAATGCAGTGAATTAAAATCTAGCTCTCTGTGGCACACAATTGAGTTAATCTCTGTGATTTCTGCATTCATTTCACTCAAAACTACAAGGAACATTATCCTCCAAGCACTATGAAAATTTGTTACATTTCAAGCTTGCTGCCCTCCTTCCATATCCTATTAGGAAGTATTGATTTTGCACAGATCATGGTTTGCTGTGGTTCTGCTGCATCTGTATTGTTAAGTGTGGAAGAGAAATACATAAATAAGTACCATCAAAAGCCTCACTAAGTGGCAGTGAAAACTTAATACAGAGCATTCAAACACTGGGATAAGTGTTTATAATCACAGTGACAGCTTTTTTCCCTGCACAGGCAGCAGAGATGTGCATTTCACAAGCTCTGTGGGAAGCTGTGAGGGTGCCACACTGCCCTGTGACACTGCCCACGGCACAACGTGTGTGAGCAACCATAGCAACCTCTGAATCAGGGAATTTGCATTTTGCTCATCCACATTTGTAAACCAGCATCACTTGGCAATCTTGTCCAGCTGAAGCTGAAACACCACAAATTCACAGCTTCAATGTTAAACTTCATCAGGTGGCCAAAATGGCCATTTTAAGTTCTCTTAGAAATCAGAAAGATTCACTTACTACTTACAAAAAACAGCAAAAGCCCCACAAGAAGAAGAGTCTTAGGTGTCAACTGAAAGCAAGAACATGAGTCTAAACCCTTCTTACCTTGGACCAATCATAGCTGGAAGCATAAGCAAATATGTTGCCATTGTGGTTGAAGCAACAAGCAGATATTGGCTGGTCCAGCTGCTCTGAGGTTTTTAGCTTTGTCCGTGCATCTTTATCCCAAAAGCTGAATCTCCCATCTGACCCTACTGTGGCCAGAGTACCATGGACAGGGTGGAATGCAATCCCATTAACCTGCAGAACCATACAGAGCACCATGAAAAACACCACACACAGCACAGATGTGCTGAAGTCTGCAAGAGTAAATACACTAAATTTCAACTAGATATAGTTCTTAAGTTTTTAAATTTTTTTTTGAGAAAAAACCTCAAAAACAACCAAAGAAAAACCACCAAAGCAACAAGAAATACACCATCTTTTTGGCCTAGTACCTCAATGCATAATACCATTACACAACAATTGTCTCAGTATCTGCAAAATTAAGAAGTGCCAACTCTACTTGTTGACAAGTAGATTCAATGAAAGGCTGATCTAGTGCTTAGTAAAATAAAAATTTGCCTTTTCTCTTAAAGAATGACTATGACAGGTCTTTAAATGTGTCTAAGACAGCTTTAGGCAAGATAAAAGGTCAAGGAGAACAAACAATTCAGAGCCAATTTTACATTAGGAGTATACAGTGTATATATGATACATGTTGGATACTCACAGCATAGATGTCCTGAGGTGCTGATGTGTTTGTTCCATTGGAGCGATGGCATTTAAAAGTGAAATTATCTTTTGCACTGGAAAAGAAATAAAAAAAATTTTTAAAAAGGCTTTTTATTTTCATCACTGTGAACTGAGCAATAAAGAGAGGATGTTTTATTGAATACTTACGGGTTTGGGGGGTTGATATAATGAATAGCTACTCTGCCTTCAATACTTCCAAGAGCAAATCCAGTTGGTTTGTTCACTTTGTCTTTGAAAATAGCAACACAGCGATGCTGAATTTGAGAAAGATGCAAAGGAGTTTTAGACAGAGCCATCTTTTCCACAGGGACACAAAACTTCCAAGTCATCAATGCAAGGTATAGCAAAAGCACTAGCAAGGTCAAGAGATAGCTCAAATTCTGTTGAGAATTTGGGCAACAGTATTTAAATTTCTAAATCCTTGTGAAGATCAGCAGCAGATCACTGGCAAGCCAGGTCATTGATAACTTGGTTTTCAAACACTGCATGTTTTTACAAAAAAGGTCAAGCCCACAATGTCAGTTATCTGTATAAATACAAATATTATAATTTACCTGGTGTTTCAGAGGAGATTCTATTCTTCTAAATTCAGAAGGCTGGTTCTCTAACTGATAAACTATCAAACCCCTCTCTGCAGTGGCCACAGCTGCCATAGGATGAACCTGGATAAGGTTGTAAAACAGATTGGAAGAGAGACACTTGTGTTAATTGCATGGCAGAACACCCTGAAGAACTTAAAGGAATGAGAGAGAGGGAAAGAGGAAGCAGATAAAGTTAATTCATTCACACATCTTCAAACACAACAAATCGGTTTTTCCTCTGCTACTAAGAAATTAAATACACCAAAAATCTTCTAATTATGAGCTGATTCTTCCAGTGTGAAGTGCAATGGTGGTTTACAAACTTGTCCAGAACTAAGGGTAGGTCAGTCCTCATGCTGATTTTTGTGATGTTAAAAGGACACCAAGTGTGTTTTGTTGATGAAAATCCCTATTTTCCAGGGCCTGATCAAGAAGGTCAGATTATGTCCTTGTACTACAATCACACACACATCAAACACTAACAGTGTTCAAGTCCTGTCCTACAGAAGCCCCCAAAACTTATTCCTACTCCCAGTTATCCAGCTGGCACCAGTTTACCACATATCCTGACTTTGGGCTCTATCACAGTAACATCTTTCAGGGAGCTGCAGTGTCATCATAGGCGTTGGTGAACGGGTATCCCAGAACTGATGGGAACAGAGAAATAAACAAAATTACACCTGGAGCTCAGGAGACACTTAAAGTTACTGCAGGAGAGAGAATGTAACTGTTTCATTCTTGTTCTAGTCAGAATAGTGCAACACTCTGTGAAGCGAGGCTATTCCACTAATTATTAGCGCTAATATATTAATATTAATATTTATTAATATTTTCACTTCACATAAATATTTTCATACACAAATTACTAGCACACTTTGTTTCCATTTGTTCAGGTAAAAAACATACCTTCAAAGTTTTATCCCAGCTTCCTGTCATCACACAGCTGTAATTTGGTGCTTTAATCCAATGGATAGTCTTCACAGGAGCATCATGCTGAGGAAAGAAAGGACAAACACAAATGCAAGAAGCAATCATTAAAGGGACTAACTCTTCATAATTATAACTGGTAAGTAATTATAGTCACCATAATTACATATTCTACAAACAAACATTAACTTCTAATTTGAAAGTGTAAATTGTAATTCTGTTACTGTTACAGTAAAAACCTTAGAAAGCTGGTATTTGTGAAGTGAATTGAATGACTTCTTAAAAATATTTTTCCCCTCTAATGCATCAGGGTGACTTAGTGAGATCACTGCAACAATGGAAAGAGCTCAGAGCTCTCTTAAATAAAACAGAGGAAACAGATGCACAGGGTTTTTAAATCACATTGATCACCTGTTCAGGTGCACTTCACTATCTCAAAAATATAAAAATTAGAAAGGTAGCTTTTAATAAAAACAGAAGAAAAAAATTTAGTACTTTGGGCTTTACTTACTTGTGCAATCTGAATTGCTTGATTACTGTTGAGATCCCACATTTTGGCAGTTTTATCACAGGAAGCAGTAAACACTTTACTCCCATCCTAAAAAATAAGAGTAAAACCAAGAATGGGCTCTATGGGAAAACAGTCAAGAGTTATTCTCTTCTACAAACAGTGTAACATCAATGTAACATGTACGGGGATTGCAAGACAAAGAAACATATAAACTAAATTGAGTTTATGACTATGTCATAAAAGAACAAATGGTGCTGGTTTTATCTAGCTTTTAATACACTCCTAAACTCACTTTTAGCCTTCTTACATCCATGCCAGCCCATCCCACTAGCACACATTTACAGCAATTTAAGTCTATGCAATAACCATGGGCTGCAGCTACATGTGGCACTCATCTGCCTGCAAACCACACTTCAATTTTTTTTGACTTTTGGTAAAAAAATATGCATTTGTTTTTAAATTACAACATACATCACTCCAGCAGGCATCTAGTACGGGCCCTGTGTGCATCTGCTGAGCCTTTGGAATTGTCTGTCCATTGTCCTGAACTTCCCAGCAGCGAACCTGTAACAGGAGAAGCAAATGCAGATGAAGCATATTAACAGGAACTTGAAAAGACTTGTCTTGAAGACTTTAGTTTATCCAACAAAAAGTATGGTTATAAATACCAAGGTCTGGGTTTTTTCAGAACTAGTGAAACCTTATTTTTTCTGCTTATGTTCCCTTCACCTATGCCAAACTCAACCCCACAACTTCAATTCCACCTCAAGAGTGCCTTGCAAACCTGCAACCCCTCACCACACTGTCCTAGAGAACCCTTAATCCTCAGCTGGGCAGAACACAACAGTTAGAAAACAGGCCCACATTTGTCTTCCCTCCCTGCCTGAGCCAGCTGGGATCTCATCCTTCAAACTAAAAAAAACTTGTTATGATAACTTAAGCAGTAACTTAATCTTTTTGGGTTTGCACTGTCACAGCGGATGATTTAGCAACTATGTTAAACTTAGTGCCTTGGTACCAGACATAAATTTTACAGTTCTTCAACACGTTAGGTTTTCAGGTGCACTGCACAAGCTTTTAGGATCCCATTTTGCAGTTTAGGCACTTTATTTATCTGCATGTCTAACTGAGAATACTTACATCATTTGCCCATGATCCTGCAATGAGGAAATTACCCGGCAGCGTTGGTGGACTAAATGCTAAGCAAGATATGCTGTCATCAGGTGGAGATGTTACTTCAATATCCTATGAACGACAGGAGACAGAACGACTTTTGAAAACTGTGAAGTGAGCTCTTATTACTTCTCCAGAATGAGTCCGTAGGTCCTGCTGTGACAAATTAACACACACAGCAGCACAGGGGGCTGGCACACGTACCTTCATCGGGTTGTGGTTATCGGCTGTCGTGCTGCCGAACATGCTGGTACCTCCGGCACCAAACCCCGACGTCGATCCGAACAGACTCATCCTTGCCCTGCGAACGAGCGAAAGGTTGAGCCCTGCAAGGCCCTCACCGCAGCCACTACACCAGCACGCCCCTGGGAGGCACCCAGGGATATACAAATATACCAAACAAAATATAGTAAAAAAAAAGAAAAAATAAATAAAGAGACACTTCTCGTTGCTGTTGGATCCCCCACACCTCCCGGCTGCCCACCCGGCCGCGGATCCCCCTCGGGCCGTGCCCTGGCAGAACCAACCCCGCCATGTCCCTCGCTGGCACCCCGGGAAGCGCAAACCCGAGCCCGGCCGGGGGTGCTGCCCCTGCGGCGGGCACCCCAGCCGGGGCTCTCCGCCCACCCCCGAGGCCGCCGCTCCGCGGGGCTCCCTCTCCCCGGCCGGCGGCACCCGGGACGGCCCCTCNGGGGCGGGGCCGCTGGGGCGGGGCCGGCCCCGCCCCACCCCAGGTGAGTCCCGGTGCCCGTCCAGAGCCGCGCTGACGGCCCCGGTTGGGTGGTTTTGGGGATGTCCCTGAGCCGCAGGTGATCTGACCCTCCTGTGGTACAGCGGCTGCTGGACCAGCCCTGTGTTCCCCGGGATTAGTGCCTGTTGTAGCTCTGCCACTGTACTGTAAATAAAAAGGGCGTTTCATTCAAGTTTAATACTGGTGGAACAGCCGTAAAAAACCCCAACTAAATAAATCTACTGAAAATATCGTCTGTAAGATCCATGCTGATGATTGTGGAGATCAGTTTTGGAGGCGTTTTCTATGCAGTCAGACTGACTCCCTCACATAAAAGTTAAGGCACGCTTTAATCACCACAGTTTTCTGCTTCTCTTTACTGTTTTACAGCCAATGAAATAAATAAAATGAACAAGGGATTCTGTTATGATGTGCGTTATTAACAGGATTGTTTATTAAATTCTTAATCAGTAACACCCACTTTCTTATTTGTTCATTGAAGACAAATAGTAATTTGATTGCTGGAAGATTTATACCTGCTTGAGATGTGCAGTAATAAGGAATTATTTCTGGCTTTTAGGTCCGAATTTACAGTGAACACAAGACCCCACATCACTGTACCTAAAATAATTTCCAAAAAGAGGCACGTACAATAAATTAAGCAAGCCTTTCTCTCCCTCCAAATATAAAAAGCTTGGTACAGCATCATGCTGTGCTTTAAGACAGAAGGCAAAACAGTTCCTGGATACATTTTTGGACTTCACCCTTTTCTGGCCAGAAAGAACATATTTCATTATCTTTTCTATGTGTACTATTGCATATGGCACTGTTTCACAGCAGAAACCACAGAATGGAAGTAGCAGTAGTCTGCAAAAATCATAATTACTCTTAATAGTTTGAATAAAGAAAAAGAGAAAATTATACTCTAGGTACACAGATAAAGAAACTGAATAAGAAACTGGCAGATACTCCTTTGTCTCTGCACTTTTTTTTCTTAAGTGCAGTCAAATTAAATCAATATATAGAAAAACATTTCATTTGCAGAGCAGCATTCATAGCCATCCACCAAACTGCAGTTTGTTTGGTAAATAGACTCTGGACAGGTAATCTGATGAGACAGAAGTTAAAACTTGAATTTCAGCCTTCAGTTTAGATGCTGCCATAATTTCCAGCTAAAAGAGGAAAAAAAAAAAAAAGAAAAAATTAATGTGTGTAGGAAGCTAAGTAAGAAAATTCCATCCACTCATTGTATGTGCATGTAGAGCTGTAAAGTGGTTCAGAGAGACATCCCAAGCTTTCTCTGTCTTGCCTTCTTTTAGAGCTACAAAACCTGGCTGGCTCTGCTATCCTAAGAACTTGTCAGATATAGGGTTTGTCCTGTGAGGAGTAAGAAATAGAAAACAGTAGGTTTATACAAACCTCTTTTTTCCACAGTGGCTGACAAGCAATGTAAGGTCTCTTTTGAATACTTGCTAACTTATTTTCATCTTGCTTTGTAAATGGAATCAAGGCATCTTTGCATATGTTTAATCTGCAAAGAAAATAAAATTCTTACATTTTCTCACACACTTACAAATATATTTGTCCATCTTATTTCCTTATATTAAGCCAAAATAATGCATTAAAAGAGTAATGGAATTAAATGGATTTTTGTGCAGTAAGTCAGACTGCATTTCCTGTCTGTGAAGCAAGAGGATACTTCTTTTTCTTCTGAGGAAATAACTCACCTCTCGAGATCAGATGGAAGGAGACCCAGCCACTTGACAGAGGGAACGGTGAGATGATGGGCCTCAAAGGACATTGACTGAAATAAGAAAGGGCAGCTATAACATTCAGTGATCTTTAGTTTAACTTGGGATGTTCTTTTTCCATTTCCCTACTGAACAGCTCAACCATCTGCTCCTGCCCTCTGCCTTCACCTGTATCTGCCTGCCTTCCATGTGGTGTTTCCACACCTTGTCTGTAGCCATGTAACATGGTAATACTTCCTTGTTCCTCTTGCCTCTTCTTCCATAATGTTCCACACTAACACAAGTATCCCTGAGCAAATTCTCAGGCCAGAATAAAATCTTAACCAGCATAACATTGTTTTGTGGAGAATCACCCATCTCACAATTAGGTTCTTCTCCTCCTAAAGTCCTCCTCTAAGGCAGAAACAAATCTAAATGGTGAACCCTTTTCTATTTGGACTGTCTGAAAACTGCCTGTGCAGCAGACAGAAACTATGAAATGTGGTTAAATGAAACACCTGGTATTACTATCCAGTTTTTGTTGCAGGAAGAAGCTGTTTCTGCAGACACACAAGGCCTAAAAATCACCTCTTTGTGTTGAAACAAAATGGTAAAAGGCAGCACTCATTCTGACAAAGGCTGTAACATTGCATGCATTCCAGCTTCCAGGCTGGGCTACAAAACAATGCATTTGAAGGGGAAAAAATATACTCACCACAGATCCATATTTGTAGACGCACATTATTTCTACACCTGGGTTGCAGAATAGCAAAAGTCAAGTGTCTGTTTGTCTGCACAATGGACATGTCTAAGGAGACTGTTTAAAATATCAGTTTTATGGCACAATAGTTATGGCTTAATGATTAGTGAGGTTCTTATGGTTTACATATATTTTTAGATTATGTCAAAGCAATCAGAATCTCAGCATGTTCATATAGTTAAATGTTTCACACTATCTGTGTGCAGTCAATTCAAACCCGAGGATAATCAGCTCTTTTACACATTGTCCAACATCTCTATTGAAAGTGTCTTTCTTTATCCTGTGTAATTCATATCTCTTAATACTATTTCTTTGAGCAGCTGCTTCTCACTTTGCAGTAATCTCCCTAATTTCGGGTGGGATCAAGGTAGATACATCACCTTCTGATTGTGTTGGATCTCTGAGCTCTCAGAACCTTCCCATGAGAGTGACAAAGGACATTCTAAACAAAATTTTATTTCCTTTTATGCCTTTGAACCTCTACAGATTTACCATGTGGATCTGCATCCATAAGGGTGAAAATAGGAATTTGAAAAGAATCCCACAGCTTCCTGACCAAAAGTCGTGTATTAAGATCTGGTATGCCTCTTCCCTAAAGAAGTAAAAGAAAAGCAGACAGTTTTATATTAACTGAAACAACATCTGGCTACACATGTGCTTACATTAGCCATTTAAAAGCTAGCAAACAAAATGCTGGCAGAAACATTTCTCCAGCAGCTGTTTTGCAGGGAAAGTCCTACTCTCCTATTTTGGCTTTGTGCAGAGGGAGGGCCAGGCTGGGAGCAGCTGGGCAGGTGTTCTGGATTATGGGCACTGCAGAAGCATCAGACATTCCTCTGTTCAAGGAGTTAGTTTGTAAGGTCTGGGAGTTGATACATAGATATACCCTGCTGTCTGCATAGGCTGGTCTAAGAAGGCCACTTTTTAATCTTAAAAAAATATTTATGGCACTAATGGAACAATATAAACAAGTTCTTGCTGTGATTGACTGAAGCTGGACCATTTGTGGCACAGCACAGTAGAAGTGCTTATCTCTCTTAGGAACGGCGAAATGTTTTTTCCTCATTGTACACATATTTCATTTACACATTCCTGTTAATTCCCCTGGCTCCACAGCTCTTTCAGTACAATCCAAAATCAACCAATTCTGTTTCATCTGGGTTTGCAAAACCTCAGGTCCTGAAGGACAAAAGGTCACTCAACAGCTGAGCCTTTCTGAGACTGAGCAGCAACTTTGCAGCAGCACAGGAAGCTGATAAGCTACCAAGCTCTAAGCAGATGTTTGGAGGAAATAAGTCTTTAGAATATGTATTTCATATTTCTATGAGGATAATGAAATTTTAAAAATGATTGTTAAATATGTTTCATATTAATTTTATTATGGCCTTTTGCCCAAGTTTGAGTGACTCTACAATGCTAAAGTACTCCTTAAATTAGGTGTAGCTGGAGGATATGAAATACAAGGTGCATACCGTGATCATGATACATGGGGACACTTTATTGAAGAAGTCATCATCCAGGAGTCTCTGGAAAGTTGCATCTTTTTCTACAATTAATATAAATTTGGCATGTGAGGTTAAATCTTTTGTGTTAAGGCCAGCTGCGTGTAAAATGATCCATCACAGCAATCAATTAAAACTAACTGCTCTAAAATACCTGTTCTGGAGCCAAGAGCAGTGATCATGACTCAATTTCAGAGCCAACAAGGAAAGCAAAAATTACCAGAACGTTGTTTAACTTGGAATATTCCTTGTTTTTACTTTCTTTTTTTCTGTCTATGATTAGAGTCCTTGCTCAAAGGATACTTTTAATTCCTTGAACATTAGATGGCACAGTGACTGCCTAAAACAACAAAAATGAGATTAATCATTTTAAATAGAGAAAATGATATATTTTAAAATAACAACATTAGGTAATGAAGGACACGATTTCATCCTGAAACCATCATTCCTCCTCTATATGCAAGATCAGTTCTGATATTTTCATCTCCTTACAAGTGTATTCAACCATTCATACACTATTGTGTAGTGGTCTAGGAGTCCTCCTGTCATAAGAAGATGCTTTTCAAAAGTATTTGTGCCACTGTTGCAGAAAATTGTTCATCCTATGGGCATGATGGAGATAATAATACCCTTTAAATTTAATATTTTATCTGTCTTAGCCAGAAAAAAAGTCTGCTTGGTGTGAAGATTGCAAATTTAATACAGACTTAAAACATTTAAACATTCTTTTTGTTCGACCATTAAATTCATTTTTTTACTGACCTCTAATCTGATTTTATGAGTATTTTGGAGAAACAACTTGAAGACATGGTGATGTTTACTTTACATCTCCAATTAGGATTGGCTGAATCTGGCAAGCATATGGATGAGAAAACAGGAACTGGGGGAAGAACTTGGTCAAAGAGAATGTATATATGGAAGTGTGTGGTCTGTTTTAACTCCTGACTGTAAATCATCCCACTGCCAGGGTGGAACAACTCAGCAAATAAAAATATGGAGATCAGTAACAGGGGACTTAATGCTTACAAACAAAGTGTAATGGGCAGCTAAGGTTACCCTACAATTTTGAAATGACCAACTAAGGCTTACAATGAACATATTTTTCAGAAAATTTGGACAGTAGTCAGCAAGTCTGAGTTTGGTTTCTGCTTTCATTCTCTGCACTGCTGTAGAAAATCTTTCAGGACTAGGCCAGTTGAATCCCTTCCCCTTAAACCAATTTTGACGTGTTTTCTCTTTCTGCCAGAATTCAATCTGCTGTGGCAGAAATGCTGTATGTTCACAGTGAGGATTCTTTGCTTCAAGAGCACTCATTTGACAGAACAGTGTAATATAAAGCCCAAGATATATAATATATACACCTTCCTCTGCAAGGATCCCTGGCAGAAGGTAGTGCTAGAAACCATATCCAAAGATTTATTCCTGGTGAGTCTAGCTCAGAATTACAATACAGAGTCTAAGCTTCAGAATTACAATACAGTTAAGCAATATTTTCATCTGTTTTATTCACCCAGGTTGTAATGCCTTTATATGCCACAAGGAGAGGTTTGTGTAATAAATATACACTGTAACCTGAGCTAGAAGGAGTGCAGGGTATCTTGTACAGGCAGATGCTATGGATTGTGTTTGTGGTTTGTAATACATACTGTTGCACTGCAGGTACAATTCACTTTTGTACCATCTTCCTCAGTGTAACTTAAATTACCAGCAACAAAACCTTTAGTTGTAGACAGCTGGAAAAAATAGTAAATTGTACAGAGTAAATGGGAAGTTACTATATTGCACAGACAAAGCAAGAAATCTCTGAAAAGAATTCCCACTGGTACTAAGCAGTGATTCACTGCCATCAGCCTTTTAAACACTAAGCAGAGTTTTGTCCTCATGGACAGAAGGACTTACAATAAATAATTTTAGGTAAGAAGGAACCCTCGTGAGATATGAGATGCGAATCAATTTGACAGGTAGTTGCATTTCTGATGTACTTTAAGTTTTAATTTAACCCCTAAATTATCAATTAATTTGAGTAGAAACTTGTAAACAGGTGTCTTGCTCTCTGAAGTTTAAGCACTGCCTTCACTAGATGATAACAAAAGCCCCTGTGACTTTAGCTGGCAGTTTGTCCCAAACCCTTTGGAAAAAGCAAACTCTATGAATTTTCTGTGAAGAAAAAAACTTTTTGAATGCCACAATAAACCATAACTAGGTTTCATTAGCTCCAATGAGGCTTTTTATTTTAACTATTTAATTCTAGCTGACAACTTTTTCGTGGTATTTCCCCTTGCAGTTTAATCAGTTTAATAAGATTTGGAAATAATGACAAAAATATTGATAAGAAGCCACTTACTACATGTAGACTTCTCCGAGGTATCTTAAGCATGCAAGAAATGTCATTGATTATTTGGTCCACAACACTTTGGCTACCAAACAGTAGAGTATCTGAATAATATATATCTCTATCAAGACAAAATATTGTATTTGTAATTATAATACTGAAACAGCTGCAGGCTCATGAGAATTTGATAAAGAACATGGTTAACCAGATGAACCTAAAGCATTCTATGTACAGGAATCCTGCAGGTTTGCATTCTACAGGATGCATTTCCACAAAAACATACTTAAAACACAGATTTATTTGAAATTGCAGAAACTGACTCCATTACCTTTTAGTTGCATAAGTGTTGCTCTGCACCATCTTATAGATCATTGATAATATTTTGAGCATCAGAGCTGAAAAAAATACATTTTACAAAATATTCTGTCCATTTTCAGAAATGTGTATACAATAATTTGTCTTTATATAAGACCATATTTGTGTCCCATAAATAAAAGTTTGAAATGTACTGTGAAAATACAGAGATTCTACTATTTAATAGATTCATTAATTTCTAGCACAATGAGAAAAAATATGAGGGAGTTAAGTGAGGGAATGTATGAACTAATGTCCAGGCCAAGAAATGAAATGACTGAGTTAGAAAAAGAAATGAGCTTATTGTCTGTATTCCAAGATTGCTTTCCTGGCCAGCTTTTTGAAGAAGGGTGATGTTTTTACATTAAGACCTATTGAATATGCCTTTAGTTGATACCCATTAAGGGAGGAGAGAAACTCTAAGAATATTGTATTAATTTCACTGTCACTCACTATAATTTAATAGAGGAAAAAAGAGAAAAGCTGAAAGGCTGATCATAGTATCACGTTATATCAGCCACACACTTCCAAATTGTAGTGCATAATATTTTAATTTTTGGATGTTTTTTATGAACTTGGGAACCAAGGAAAAGAAAAGAAAACCCCAAAAACTCTGCTTTGGACTTTTTTTTTTTAACTTACCAAATCTTCTTGCTGATTGAGGGCAGTCACTTCTTATTTGTTTTGTAATACAACCTGGTATCATCTGGAGACCTACAGAATCTTTAAATCTGACATAATGCAAACAAACACAATGAACTGCAAACTCCCTGAGTACAGGTAAATTGTTCTCTGCAAGGTAACTCAGACTCAGAAACTCCTTTCTTATGATCAAATACAGCAGTGTTATTTTCAAAATCAGCACAGAAACCATCAGCTTGTGTGGGCTTGGGGTGGCCAAAGGAAAAAGGCAGCAAAGATTTTCTCAGGAAGATGCTTCAAGACTGAATTAAAGTATAAAGTAGATAAGTTTCCAGACAAAAATAGAGGCAAGAAAAGTATTTTATACATGCTTAGAACTGTTAATATATCAGAATCAGTAATTACTTAGTATGAAAACAAAGGAATAAATGAGAAGAAAAAATCTGAATCATTATTAAAATAAAAATCATCTGACAAGAGTGACTTCCTGACATAGACTGTATGAAAAAGTGTTACTATTTCAGAATACAATAATATTATCTAATTTATGTCCTTAAATTATTATCAGGATAACTTAATTGTATTCTGTTAATAAGTGTTGGAAACAAAAAGGGGGTGTATCCTGCTCTCTAAATAATTGTTTAACCTAAATGAGCTCCACTATTTCATGCTTCACCATTTCACATCTGAAGATGCACATTTCACCAAAACAATCAGTTATTTACTTAAGGACACTTCATTATTTCACCTAAAATTAATTTAGTGCCTTATGATCATGCCTTTAAAGCCTTCTTTTTCATTTCAGAGTTTCATATGTACATTTAAAAAGTGCTGGTGGTTTAATGGCTGTAATTTTATCCCAAACCACATCATGTTTCCAAATTGGTTTCTCCAAGGTTTTGCTCCGTGTGTCCTTTGGGTGGCAGAGCGCTCACGCTGCACAATCTACAGGGACAGCCCGGGGGAGCATCTGCCCCCAGCTTTAAGGTAACTTTATTGCCTCTGTGTTGCAACATTTTAAAGTTATTTGTGCATTTCCCTTGCCTGCTCCCAACATTGTAACTGGAAAGGAGGAAAATTGTAATCAAGACTGCCCTGAATTACTCTCAGGTTAAACCTGGATCACTCCCATTCTTCCCAGGACTGTGCTTACTCCAGCAGAGTAGTTTTCTGCAACAAATATCTGAGATTACACTTCTCCACCAGAAATAATGGTTCTGCTCTTTTTGATGTGATTGATGACTCTTATTTTTAACATACTGTGATCTTAACTCGTTTTAATTTGAACATTTTCCCCCATATGTGTTCAGATGGTAACTAACAGCTTACATTTGTTTTTCTAGCATGGAATGCCATTTCCCCAAAGACTGCCAAAAATTGCAAAACTTTGTAAGAGTATTTTAATTTTACAGACATCTGAGTGAAACATTTTTGTCAAACTATCAAGACACATTAAATTCCCTGGAACCTGCAAGCTTTTCAGTTAACTGATTACCTTCAGGCCCCTCAGGTTTTTTGATTGGCAGAAGTTTATTGTTCTCATTAAATGAGTGTTCCACCAGAGCGTTACGCCTGAAAAGTTTGCTGTGCTTCCTCAACCTTCAATGTTTGTAATGTGTCCATTTACAAGCACCTCTGCAATGTTATAAATCTGAATATCCTTTAACCCGCTGATGTCCAAAGCTCTTACAAGGCCAGAGACAAATTTGTGTCTTCCTTTATTCTTTTGCTTATGTATTGTAGAAATCAGCTAATCTCTCAGGTTTGATGATTTTCAGTTTAAAGGGACTCCTTGGAAAAACACAGTTGCACAAGCAACTTCTACAAATCACACAATGTGCTACTAAGGAAGACAGGTTTCTTTTTCTCTGATCCTGTCTAGGTCAGAAGAGCTGAAGTTTGGATAACCTGCTGGAAACTTAGTTTGCTTTACTTTGCTGGTAGTGAACTTAGAACAGCACACAGGTAAGAAACACAGCAGGGACAGGTGAGATGCATCTCCTCTGAAGAATAAGAGGATAAGTTTATCACTATCATTTTAAGAAATATGATACCCTGAGGAAAAGGAGAAAAAAAGAAGAGGAAGCACTCAAAGTATTTGAAGGACAGAATTGCCAGTAATTTCTTCCAGCCCAAACCAGGTTTTTTCACTCTAACACAACCTATCATTTCTGGTTTCTACTGCTTCCAGAAAAGGATTTTTTATAGGACCTCCCTTTCCTTTCCAACCCTTATTACAGTAGTTTTACATTTCCCTTTGTGCTATGGTCTGCTATTACTTAATACATGATGCCTGTTCAGAGTGGTTACTAAGCATTACTTTTTATTTGTCCATTACTTTTAAAAATTATTTCTTGATTCTAATACTTATAGAATGATTATGTATGATTAACTTTTCTGGAAGTTACATAATCAAATTCATATTCATGGCATTTATATTAATAGAAGGCAGGACTTTTAAATATTTACTACTTACTCTATGTTCCTCCAGTCTGTTCTGTTAGCCACTGTGAGAACAGGTGCTTTTTTTTGGGCCAGGCTTTGAAGTACACCCTGGATAACATTTTCTATTGCTTCAAGAACCTCAGAACTGAAACAAAGAGAATTAATGACACAGATCATGTGATAAAATCTAGTTCTACTTTAAGTTTTATCAACTATCCTCACTCTTACAAAAATCATGTGAGCCAAAACTGCTTATGGCATACTTTAGTTTCAGAAATATGGAGGAACACTTCTGTTTTTCAATTTTGTTTTGCTCAGTTTCCCTAAAACCTTTGCCTTTCCATTGCAAATGCATGAATAGAGGACACAATTTAAAGTATATTTCTATTCAATCCTGTAACCGTCAAATTTTTCACCATCTGAACTTCTAGACCAACTGGCTGGTTTGTGACTAATGATTAATGTTTTACTATAAATGAGGTAATATTGGCTTTGGCCATGATTTTGGCAAAGTTGTTTTTAAATGCTATAAATTGAAAAAGTGTTCAAGAGTACAAATACTTCCTGTTGTACCATTGCACATTAACCTTTTGATCTGCTGCCCTGAACTAACTGCTAAGGATTTTAATTACATGAAGGCTCAGTCTCAACAGACACACCATGGAAAGAATCAAATCTGTATCTTTCACCTAAAAAGACAAAGTAGCCTTGCAGCAGATCCCTTACAGCAAAACTCCAGGCTGGTTTGAGTGTTATGACAGATGCTTTTTATTTTCATAAGCAATCTGACTCCAGCCTTTCAGCTGTCCTTAAAATTACAAGTGTACTCTGCACTATCCCAAGTCTAGGTAGGAATTAAAGAATTCATGGAACTTATTTTAGCTCAAGGTTTTATCAGCGAAGTCCAATTCTGTCATTAAGTAATATACAGAGAAAAGATCAGTCAATATTGGTGCATGCCACACAAAATGAATTATCTCAAATCAGCAATAATGAGCTGTCATTAAAGCTCCCTTCTATCAGCTGAATGTTTCTTCCATTTTATAGCTCAGCTTCCACACTCTCTCCACTTTGCTGAAACTAGACTATAATTTTTTAAGAGCAATTTAAAGTTCCAGCAGAACAAAAATTAGTGTTTACGACAATAAACATCTGTATGGGTAGATGGATGAAAGAACAGATAGGCAGGAATTCTAAATCATGTCATTACTTTGATACTCATAAATATTTTACTTATTAATTTTATTCTGTCCGCTGTAACTATCTTAATATTCCAGTTGTATTTCAGAGTTTGCTGCAGAATTTGCAAGTCCAGATTTCTGTTCCAATCCCAAGTTCTCCATTTGCTCGCCAACAGAAATTGGAAATGTAATATGTAAAATGCAAAATAGGAGGAAGAGGACAGGAAGTCTCCGTGTACCCCCTGCTGATATTCTGTCTCTTTTTGCAGAGATTATCTGAATTTTAATAAGCAAACATATGACACTGGCCAAGCATGCCTACTTAAAATTCACTGTGGTTTAGTTAACAATGACATCTGAGCAGAGAAAGGGAAGGTGCTGCACAGCTCACAGGGTTTGCCTGATCATTTCCAATAGATTGCAGCAGAGTGGATACTTGTTTCTATATAGAAGGAGAACAGATCTTCAACATAAATGGCACAAAATATTAATATTATAGCACATTTAGCAAGCCAACAAGATGCACAAAAGAAACAGTTACAAATGAAAATCTGCAATGTAAGAAACTAACACACTCCAAAACTTAGACCTGTGTATCGCTGAAGTCATGAGCCAGAGACCAAGAAATCTCCAAATAATAATGTTAATAATATCCTTTTCTTTTTAAAATACCTTCATGATACTCCCAGACTGTTCTAGCTGCTGAGGCTGATGTACTGTGTGCAGAAAGACTCTTTATAAATTGATGAGGGTTTCAGTATTCAGTATGCTCGTTTTGTCACAGTTTTCATTATTTTTGTAGCCACAGACTTTTGGAGAGGTCTGAGGGAATGAAGATGCCGTTTGCAATCCAAGACCCCACTTGTTTTTGTATTGGGTTATGTTTTTGCTTCAGCATGAGCCTGTTTGGTGCAAGAGTGTCCTACCTGCTTAAGCATTACCACAGAGAGTAGAGGTGCTATTTTTTACTTTTTTTACCTGGGGACGTGGCTCTCCTGACCAGACAGACTTGTTTCCCTGAAGCTGGCCTTGTTCCCAGCTGGCGTTTCAGGGGAACACAGACCATGCTCCTCCATTAAGGCTGGTGCAGGTCAGTCCAGCTTCTCTGGAAAGGGAAGAAGCCCTGTTAAAAAGAGACAAGAAGAGGTTATCACAGAAATTGGAAATGGCTCGTCTACTTGCTGGATGTAAAACTCATGACCTGAGCTCAAATCACAGGGTCACAGAGAAAAGGAGGAAATTTGCTTTGGAAACCAAAGTCAAGGTCTTCCCACCCTTCCTGACTGAGCAGCTGAGGGCTCCTCCCTCCCTTTATAACGAGCAGGAGCTGGCACACCCTATCCTGACCATCCGAGGGCTTTTTCCACCCACCCTGTGTGACTGAGGGCTTTTCCTGACCATCCTGCCCAACTTGGAACTTCTCCCACCCTTCCAGACCCACCAAGGGCTTTTCCTGCTCTTCCTAACCAGCCAAGGGATTCTCCCACTCTTCTTAATTGACCAAGGACTTTTCCTGCCGTTCCAGAATGCCCAAGCGCTTTTTCTGGCCTTTCTGACTGACTGAGGGTTTTTCCCGACCTTTCTGAACAGCTGAAGCTTTTCCCACCCTTTCTGACCAGCTGAGGGCTTTTCCTATCCCGACTGACCAACCGGAGAGATTTTCCCAGTCTTCTTAACCAACTAAGGGTTTTTTCCCACCCTTCCTGACCTGCCAAGGCCTTTTCCCACCTGTCCTGACTGGCCAAGGGCTGCTCCTGCTGGTTTTGATGCCTGAGGGCTTTTCCCGCCTTTTTCTGACAGACAGGTGGTGGCCCCGCCCACCCTGCCGGGCCCTGGCCTGCGCTGGACACTGACCCTCAGGCCATCCATGGAGCTGATGGCTGACCACAAACTCCCCAGCACCCAAATTTCTGGAATAAACCCAACCAGGCTGGCTGGGAAGCGGCCAAACAGCTGATCAGTACCTTTCTCACCCAGCCATTTTCCTCTTCCCGTAGTCTCAAATGTCTGTTCCTGACTGGCGGGAAGCTGAGGGAGGTGGAACTCCAGTGCAGCTCCAGCTGTTGAAAAATCCACGTCCTTTTCAAAGTGGAATTCAACTTCTAGTGAGATTAAAGATTTAGCACTACATTTCACTGTTTGCCTTCAGGATTCCGAAGGTTTACGACAGTCTCGCGACACGTTGTCAAATCTTTCTCAATATGCTGTTAAAGTCTTGTATTCTGAACAAACAATAAACCCCAATTCTAAGAGTCATGAACCACTGGCTTCCAGAGCAGCTGAAATTTAAGCAAAGAATGTTAGATTTTGTAAGGGTTATGGCTGAAGTGGGATTGTTGTTATTCATGTGGCATCTCCTGCCAGAGTGCAGCGCTGCACAGTGGGTGACACAGGCAGACATAGACGGTGAATTTGGGAAGAAACCCTGCACATTATAAGTATTTTGATGCATTTCATCTTTAGACTCATCTTTTCCTACAGAAAACCCAGTCTTTCACTTCAGAATGTTTAAATTCATGGTGATTGCAAAGAGAAAATGCAGCACCCCTGGGAATCCTGGTGCGGGCCAGAGGAGCAGCCCCCTGGTACTCCTTGGCACTCTCTGGTTCTGCAGTGGTTTTGTGTGCAGAGATCAGGGCTCCTGCACCATCAGCTCCGTGACAAAAAAACATCAAATATTACAAACTTAAACTGCTCCTACCTTTGCAGTTATCATATGCCAAGGTGTATTTTCAACTCATAACATGTCATCATAATTGATTCCTCATTAGAGCTCTCTCTGAGAATGTTAGAAGTTACTTAGGAGATAAATATCATAAGGCTTGTTCTTTCTAGGGAAAAATTTTCAAAGCTCAGTGTTGATAACATCATGTTTAGTGCGCAGCAGTCAGCAGTATTGGAAGCTGTGCTCAACCCAGCTCACAGCCAACAGCATTTCAAACATGGTGATGCTTAGACTTGTTAGCAAGTTAGATGATGTAGTTTTTAAAATGTTGCTCCATTAGCTACTGCCACTGAACCTTTCTTCTTTGGTACTCGTATGAGTGAGCAATCCAAGTCCAGCCTGGGTAGGTAATTAAAAAATTCATGCATTGATTTATTCAAGGAAAACCTCAGGCTATGATGATATGAGCACAAGGTGCTTCAATTAACAGAGGGAAGCCAAAGAAAGGGGAAGTAATACATTGAAATTTTCAGATCTTTCATCTTAAGTCTTTGGCCTTTAGGTATCTTGAGATCACTCCGGAAATATTTATGTAAAATCTCTGTACCTCTTTCCAACAACTCTACATCAAAATCAACAGTTTTGTTTTTTTTAATATGGAACTGCCAAAATTATACCATGCCCCCAGCAACAGATTGCAAACAAAACTAAATACACCAACTTATGAGAAGGCAATTTAATGACTTACTTCTTCTTCACAGCATCAAAAAACAGTCATAAAAAACCCCAGCTAAAATACTTAGTGTTTATATTTGACTTAACAAAAACAAGTAACAATAACAAAAATTTCCGGTCTTCTAACTCAATACTACACACATATATGTAAATATAAATATATCTAATCAGATAAATTTGTATCCAGAATATGATAAGTAAATGAACTACAATCAATAAATGGACTAGCAGATTATTTTCCTAGAGTCCTTTTTCTTTATTTATTTTCCCTTTTTAAAATCTTCTTGTCAAAAAACCCACCAAAATTAAATTCCAAATGTCAACTGCATGCTTAAAAAAGGATAGAAATATGCATATATACATTTATAGATAAATGTGCATAAATATATACTCTGATACGTATTTATATACATTTATATATATATATATAAGAAGGAAAATTACTAGGAAAACAAATGGGGAACCATTTTTAAATGTTAAGATGGGAAGAAAGAAGTGAAGGCAGCAGTGGAGGGGTGCAGCTCTCCTCCTGCCTCTACCAAGCTGTGCAGTAGATGGCACCACAGGTGCCAGAGAAAGTGTTGCCACTCAGAAACTGTTAAAATTAACACTGATGAAACAGGAGCAACATCTATCACCTGCCAATTACATGAAAAATTACTGATTATTTCTAATGAGCAAAGCCCAGAGAAATAGGAGATGAAATGTCATTCACTGCTTACAGCTCACAACTTCAAATGGGATATCTCCTTCCAAATAACATTGGTGGTTAAAAAGAGCAACCCAAAAGCAATGCATGTGTGCAGTCTGCCTGGTTCCAGAGTGAGAAACACCTGCAAAATATTTATTCTGTGGTGAGTCAAGTCACTGTAAGAGGAAGTGGGGTTTTGTTACCATCCCTTCTTTTTGGTATTTTGTCTTTCAGCCAGAAATAAACTCTACAGACCATTCTTAAAAGGAAAAGTACCTTTCATCTAACCTCTGTCAATTCTGAGATCCACGTTTTCTAATGCTTTTAGGGATAGTAAAGTATTTTTGGTGGCAGGGCAAAATAGGTATTTGAGACAAAGAAACACAAAGTAAATTAAACAAAAGATTACTTTTTAATAATTTAGCAAAATTCCATGTGCACTTATAGTAAGTAAGCTACAAATAGGCAGCACTGTATGACTGAACATTTGAACACATAATTTTTACATGCTGAGAGGTTTGAGCTTGCCCAGTACTTAGTCACTATTCCTCCCTCTGTCCTGAACTGGTCTCACACTAAGATAGGACACTCCTCCAGCCTATTAGGAAAAATTCTGATTAAAAAAACCTGTTGAAGGGGAAATATGTTGAAACAAACAAATGAAAGATATTAGTACTAAAATATAACTGGAAAGCAAGAATGACTTCTATTCCATGCTCATATGACAGCTTGAAAATAGCAATCTTGAAAACAGCTGCACCATTTCTTCTGGCTTTCAAAAAGTAAAATGTCTTTTTTTCTGTTTTCCTTTTGTTGGCAAAATTCTAGAAAGCGTGAACACCCAGGTGTGGTTTTGCTCTCTAAACACAAAAATGCCACCTGCTGTACATTAAAACTATTTGGACCCAAATCTGCTGCATTTATGGGAATGCTAGTGGTGTCACGACCCCAGATTTCTGCCAACAGGTAAAACTTGGGGTGGACTTCAGATAGTTGTTATTAACTATTTAATAATCCCTGGGGAAAATGAAGTCAGAAGATGATGTAGGAGTTCTGACACTGAGTACTGTGGGCCGTATAAATGACGGGTGGGGCAGTTGATTAACATTCTACTTCATTTTTGGAAGTCTAGATTAAAATCAACCTTATGTCATTCTTTAAAATGCATTTGGTGATTTTAATTAAGCTACTAATGTTAATTGGTCCACACCGCAAAAGTGCCAGGGGCACTGTGATGTAATTTTGGATAAATGGCAACCTTTGCTTCTGAGGGTCTTAAGACTCAGTATAAAGTATATCAAATTAAAAAATAGCATGGATGTCTTGTCTTGATTTTTCTTTTTTTTTTTTTTTTCCCTACTGGAGAAGAGAAAAACCATGATTCAAATATAAACCTGAATACAGCCCAAAACGTGTCTTACTGAGCTGTTGCACAAGCAGTTCTCATGCAGTGAGATTGCTGCTCAGCCTTCACTGGAGACTCTGTACTGCTTTTTCAGGATACAATTTTAACCCATTCAAACAGTTTTCAAAGTCTTTCTGCACAGACCACTCTTTTCTCTGTTCTCAGAGCAAACTCAAAAGTGTCAGCTGGATGTCACTGCTGTGACCCATCCCCTGAACTTGGGCATGGAGGAAGGGGTGACATTTCTCCCTGTTTTGCCTTGTCCCACTGCTGCTGGCCAGGACAGCCACCAAACACCTTGGGTTCAGTTTGATGGATCTTCTTCCAGGCAACTTTCTGCCTGCTGCTTTAGGCATCTAGGAGGCACTGGAACAGAAGAATCACCCAGATGTTCCACAGCCAAAGGTGTGTACAGCTCACAGCCAGAGGAAGGTGTTAATGAAATGTCTGTGTAATAAAACCATGGAGTCTGTGCACATAAATACAAACTCCTATAATATAAAGTTCTCCCGGACTGATCTCACGTGTTGTTCCCAAAGGGAGTTCAGTGCAGAATTTGGGCCTTAAAGAATTGAATATAACAGTTTTATATTATTCTCTAAAGAGAAAAATCTTCTGGCAGAAACAGGAGTTTGGAGCTGTTGACTAAAGACTTTTCTACCCTGGAAAGTGGACTGGAATTGCTATTGCAGGATCAGCTATTCTACAATGACTTATTTGACCCATGACTTTTCCAGACTAGAATATCCACACAGGGAGCTATTATGGATAGTTTATTCAGAAATAACTATTTTGGTCACTTTTCCCACACAGAGTGTCCATGCATAGCTGTAGTAAGCTTGGGGTTTTTTTTACAGAAAAATACTTTTTGTCTGATATATAACATATGGCAAAATGGGAAAATAGAGAATTTTTAATAAGATCATGATGCAATTGATTAAGATCCTTTATTTAATTTACTAATATAAGATATATTATTATAATTTACTGTGATTACTTATATACTAAGAACATCTCTACATCTGCAAGGTTATGTCCATTACAGGATGTTGCATCAGTTTAACTAAATAATTTGAAAACTCCTCATTTCTAATTAAGTCAGTGCAAAAATTTTAACAAAATTACTTGCTGTAGCCTCTGCTGGATCTCATATCTTAGTTATCAGCCTTGTGATAACATCATATACGTTGTTAGAAAGAAATATACCACAGTTCTGCACTTCTGCAAAATCCAGGCTTTTTGGTGTTAGCACATTCATTTTAATAAACAATAAATGAACAAGAAATAGCCATTTGCTGCCAGCAGTACTTTTGCTAGGTTAAGAATTCCCATTTGTGCCTTAGGAACAGATGGATGACAAGTGGGTCTAGCACTCATTAACAGAGCTCCTTTCTAAAAATCTGATGTAGTGTTAATTCATTATTTTAACATTTTTCTGCATGTCCTCTACTCTGTAATGTTACAGGGTCTCTCATGCATTGTACTGGAATGCTTCCATGTTTGGATCCACTCATGAGTAGTTTTGAGTACCAGGAATGCAAGATTGGGACCCTAACATGTCAAGAAGAAATAAAAAATATAGAAATGACATTGCTGAAGATACCATCAACCATCCATTAGTCTTAAGAAAAGAGTATCTAAAGCTTTCTTTATAAATTAAACTGAAAATTATCTTTCAGCCCTTTAGTGAAGTTTGATACTTCATCAGAAGGAAAATTAGCATGCTCATCAACCAGTCCAGATTCCTAGGTAGTGTGGGGAGCTGGATGAGATCATATCCTCAGCAAAATTATGGAATGCTAGGAAGCAAATCAGGAAAGCCAATTCCTAACTCTCATTTTAATGATGGGGTGCCTCATGTTAGTTATGAAATGTAAGCAAATAATAGGTGTTGCTGAACAGCTGCTCTTACACTATATTGGCTCTTCCCTCTGAAAGATTCAAGCAGGAGAGAACCATTCCTTTAAGTTTTAAATACATTGATTTTCTACACATTTCAGCTGTTTTGTGATGGCCAGTACATCCAAATCTTCATTTTTTGAATGTGTTTTGAAGAACAAGGGCATAGCCTTCAAATTCAGAGACTGGAGAAGGATGACTGACCAGGTTTTTGTAACGCTCCCATCTTTTCATTTCAACGGTGTCCAGTTCTCAGGAAATTGTTTCACCTTCATATTTCACTTTCTCTCCTTGTGCGGAGAGGAAAACAACACAAACCAAAGAGGTCACTGTGCTCTTATAAGGGGCATTTAGTAATTGATAATGTAGAATAAATTTTTTAAAACTCTGCAAAAAACAGTATTTATGGAGATTCAAACTGATTTCCAATCCTAGTGGAAAACTTCTCTTTTCATAACCTCTATAGAGTCTGCTTTATGAGAAATGTTCTTGCAGAATATCCAGTCATTATCCTCAATCCTGTTAATTTTCTGCTGTTATGGGGTAACATCAACAGTCTTGATTTTTTTTTCTGTGTTGCAGATCATTCCATTTTCTGTTTGAGAGCTAAACTGAAAGTGAACTTTTACTCTGAAATTATACACTTCAGTGTTTCATATGACACTCCTGTAATAAACATATTAAATTATATACTGTGATGCTAAAGCACTGTAATAAAAGTACTTGCTGCTGAGTGCTTGAGAAATTATGAAACCATTGTTTTCAAGTTTTCATAACTGTAAAATCCCCAAATGGACTTGATGTTTGAGAGACATTTCTGGGCAGAACAAATGCATAATTTCCAAAAGAAAAACCTGTATGTTTTGCCAACTGACCTCCTAGGTAGAGCCTTGCCCATAAATGCAGCGAGGCAGATTGGTGCTAACGATATGAAAAGTTCATCTTTGTACTCCATTCATTCTCACTTCATTACTGGCAAGATTAGTAATAGCCAATTTGCATTGATTTATACCAGCTATTTACAGTCCCCAGGGCACAGAAGTTATTCATCCATGGAAAAACCTGTCATACTCTCCTTTTTTCTAGTCATGCCTCTATCTATGTGGTAATAGAGGGATGGAGTTTCTGCCTCTGGTGTGTCCTGCACAGAAGCCAGTGTCTCCAAAGCCAAGTACAACAGAAGAATATGGCTTTGCCAATAGCTGGGATGGTGACCTAAAGATTACAATGAGAAAAAGGCTGAAGTTCTCAAACCCTCTTTTACACTCATTTGAACAGGCACAAGCAGCTCCCAGACACCTCCGTGTACCAATTTGGCAAGGAAAAAGACAGTGATGGAGCAGAGCAGGGACCTGGCAGTGAAGCTGGGCAAACTCAGATGGGTGGGGCTGGTTATGCTGTGCCCAGTTTTGGCTCCCTCAGTCCTGGAGCAGTGTGGAGAACCAACAGGAGGTTCAGAGGAAGGTGCTGGGATACTCTGGGTCAAGGGCACAGGATCGAAATGGAGGGACTGAAGGTGCTGGGCTTGCTTGTCCTGGCAAAACAGAGGCCAGGGACTGGTCTCTGCCTGCACAGCAGTTACAGAGATGACAGCCAAGTTCAGGGTAGGTATTGTCATAACACAGAACAAGGAGCAGTGGCCATAAATCACAGCGTGGGAGGTTCAGCTGAAAATTAGGAAAAAATGTTGCTCATTTTTCAAGCATTCTTTGAAAAGCAAAAACAAAACCCCCTCAAAAACTATGAAAACAACACCCAAGTATGAGTACAGCTGAAAAACCCAATAGAAAACAAAATATTGCCATCCTCTGGTTTCTTATTGTGTCAGATATCTCCTACCTTTAATATTACACAAATTACAGTATTACACACATTGAATCATACAGGCATGTTACATACATATGTTACCTGGTTTTGTTTAAAATTCTTTGTATGCAATTAGTAGTTGACAGAATGCCATTTTTTGTTGAGGATTGAATTCTTTGTCTACAAGCAAACCCCAATAATGCTTAATTTGCAATGCAATATTGACTATAATCTCTGAATCAAAAATGAGTTCTTCACAACGAATTCAGTCAATTTTTTGGGCACTATTGCATCACTGTGTCCTATGAGATTAAAAAGTTGGAAAAAAACTCAATTGAAAGGAAACTGCAAATCTCCATTGGCCCAAAAACCATGAGCATACTAATTAACTAGAAGCAGTTAACTTGAATAATCAAGACAGGTTTTTTCTTGTATTTATTACCTGCACTTTCAGGTATTTGTTACATCAGCTGTGATATTTATCTAAGCATTGGTTTAGAACACTACATGTGTGTGAGAGTAAAGGGGTTAATTTCAATCTCTCAAACTGCAGATATTCCATTTAAGGCACTTTGTGACACCAGCAAGTTTTCACCTTTCCCTCAGGATTTTAAATCCACTAGCACTTTTCAGATGGCTTACAGCAATTTTAGTGCTTCCCAAACACAGTTCCAACCATTTAGCTGCTCAGTACCCACTGAGAAAATTGGTTTCCTTTCCTTTGCAACTTTTCAGTTTCCACAGATCGGTGGTTAATGGTTTCAATACAGACTCTCTATTCAAGAAACACAAAATGTTTACAACATGGGTGACATAATTATCTCTACAGTGTTAAAACCCAAGACGTGGATTTGCCTACAGGCAAACTAAGGCTTTCTCCACAGAAAATTTGTAATGGTGAAGATATGTCTGGAGACATATAAACATAGATTTATGCTTTATTACATTGATTAGTGTTTAAAACTTCTTTTTTTAAACCTGTTCCTGAGAGCTTACCCCTGTTGTACTCAGTCCATCAGTTTGGATCTGATTTAGCAATGTCTCTGTGCTTCAATGTACTGCTGCAAGGACTCACGAGCCCTCACATAAATTTTCTTGATGAGAGAAGCTTTTGAATGAACTTCTTAAAACGGTTGGCAACAAAATATAAGAAACATCTACCACATTTCACTGGATTGGATTAAGGGATGAAAAAGTAAGAGGAGAGCAAACACCACAACACTTTGTAGTCCTGTTTGACAACTAAGGGATAAATTGCATCCTGCCTTCTATTCTTAATAAGAAGCATAAGACCTATTATACTTGTTAATCCAAAGTCCACCTAGACTAATATTCTCCTTCTGACAGCAAGAAATACTGGATAACATGAGAAGAGTACAAAACCAATGTTTAGTGATGTATTCCCAGCACGTTTATGACTCAAAGATTTCTGGAATAACTGGTGGGACTTCATATTCAAGGACATCTGGTGGTGTCTTTGTGTTCATCAGGTTTTTTTTCAATGGATTTCTTGTACATTTTTAACACATCCTGTGACAGGGAGTTTCACAGATGAACTACTCATTCTCAAAGATGTGTGTTCTTGAACCTGCCGTCTCCTAATTAGTTATGATGCTCCTTACTAATGATGTTGAACAAGACAGTGAATAATCAGCCTTTTTCCACCTTTGCCATGCCACTATGTTGAGGTTTTGGTGTTTTTTATCAGAATTTTAATGTATTTCCCTGACTCCTATTGTCATGGACTATGGAAGGAAAAAAAAAAAAAAAAAGAAAAGAGGGTGAAAATGGGAAAAAAGACAGAACTACTTAGGAGCCTGAAGCAAGATGGAGGGAAGGCAGTGCTCAGGATGTTTGCATCTCTGTCTGGGGCAGAGAGTGAGAGCAGGAAATTAGGCTGGGCCCAAACACAGAGGAAGGAGAGTGGAAATTCCCAAATGAGAGGAACAGGTGACAGCTTCAGGCAAAACCCTTTGTCTTGTTTTGATGATACAGGTATTGAGATTCAGAAAGAATTTTGGCCATCGGAACTTGGCTGGAAGCTACACATTCTCTCTATTCCTTCCTTTCCTCCGTATTCGTCAGGTCTGCAATCAAATGAAAAAAATCCAGTTTTAAATTCCTTAACACCTGGGTGTACACAGGCAGATTTTACCTCCTTTATATCCCTTCAGTCCTGCTAATATTTCAGCCCATGAGAACCTGAGATCATAGTTTGGCTTCAAGGAAATTCAGTGTACTGAGGTACACTAAGGAGATACACCATCTTCTCTCACCACTGGAGGGAACATTTTTGCCCTAGCTTGACAAAGAACTTGGGTGTCATTAAGATAAAATAGATTATGGAGAATTTGATATACGAGTAAATGCTTCCAGATATTTAATCAATGGGGAAGCAGTGGAACAGGTTTGGGCAGCCTACAGGTTGATGACCTGTTCTGATAAAACCTGGCTGGACTATTGAAGTCATTCAATATCCATCCCTGCTGCAGTTTCTCATGGCCAGCTACTTATATGGAGCATAGATTCCTGATTTTATTACCTTTTAACTTGCCACCCTCATACAGGTTATTGGAATAGGATATAAGAAAGTAATCTGAAAGCAACATTGAAGCTTTACCTATCCAAAAAGACCCCCCAAAACCCTCAACAATAAAAAACCTCCCAAAAAATGCTCAAAAACCCCCCAACAACATAACCAAAGCAGTATATACATCCAGATTGGGATGGAGAGGAGGAAACTATACGAAATATTGGCTATGAGTCCTACTATATGCATAGACATGAAATCTTGGCTGCCCACTCTATGAGCTAAAAGGCTGGATAGTAACAGTGCTCTAGAAAAGATTGAACCCTGGGGCTTACTGCGAGGCAGTGATGGATTTAATGAGCTGGGTGTGACTAGAGGGAATGAAGGAGATTCTTCTCAGGACGTGCCTGCACTTGAAACTGTGAGGATTTTGTGCATCTGTGTTAAATGATTTGAAAAAACTATTGTGTGATCAATGACACACACACACACACACCTCACAACACTGCCCTGCACGCATGATATTCTCATTTCTGTCATTACAATTCCTCCTGCAGTTACAACAGGCTTTTTAGGAGCTTAGTTTAATTTCTCATCTGGTTTAAACTCATTTAGTGTTTTGTGTTATTTACCACCTATTCAGCTGTGAACCATTTCACCCCTTTCCTGTTACAAATAGAAAGAAACCTGGCAGATTAGCATGCAACTAAAACAAAAATGCCCAGTGAAAAGGCTAATGCTATGGTTTGGCCTCTGAGCAGCAGGCTGCATTAAAAAGCACATTTCCATTTACGCAATAGAAGATTTTGTTAGTCAATAAATCCCTGCAATCTCAGAGGAAAGAATTAATCTTACATAATTGGAGTTTTGTTTCAGGAAATGAATTTATACTAAGAGATTCAATCTCTTAATTAAAAAGATTTAGTGTGTTTGTGTTCCACTTAGCAGTTTTATTTGTTCTTTAATTTGCAGGAGTCCATACTGGGAAATAATTGAATGAAAATGCCAAGAGGAATGGGATGTGCATACCAGGTCTGTGTACAGACAAAAACCAGGATCTCTTGAGCTCTGCTACTAGTTTTGACTTTTAAAGACCTCAGAAAAATCTCTGCACATGTCAGTTCTCTGTCTGTAAAATGAAATTCAGCAGTGGGTTACCTCACAAGGCTGCTGTTAGTGCTGGAATCCAAAGAAGGAGCAGCTGGTAAATGCACTACTGGTATTACCAATGTAACAAAATCAAAGAGAGCAGGATAAGATTTCACGGATGGGAAACACTGCCTTAACAAGAGCCTTTTTCAAATGTCTTCCTCTCCTGACAAAAGATGAGGAAATCACTTGTAAATGCATTAAATTGTATTATATGAGGGGGAAAAAAACAAGCTGCCACCTTTATATTTGCCAGGAGGAGAAAAGCAGCATCGAGCTGTACTGGGTACAAAAATGTTTTTATATTGAGAATGATCCTGTGTCGAGTTTGTGTGCCCGTGTGGGAACTTTGTTTGCAAAAGAGCTGCTGGGATTGTTCTGCAAAGAGCATCCAAACCTCCGGACCCCCCTGCCCTTCCCAGGAACTCTGGCTGCTTGGCTTACTCTTTGTGGCTGGGAAGTCTGAAAAGAGTTCACAGAGGAGCAACAGGATCAGAATTCCCCTCTTATCTTTTGTTGCAAAAAAAAAAAAAAAAAAAAGGTTTGATCCAGTCCTCTAAAAACTGAACTGAACCACAAACAAACCCATTACACTCACAAAACTATTGCCTTCCTAACTACCAGAAGAAAAATTTTTAAACTTGCTGTTTTCAACCAAATATAGCCAAATATCTTTTAGACATAGTTAAAAATTAGTCTGGAACTATCACTTGCTATGACTTAAGTAAGTATTCCATAGGTTTGACTTTAGCCTCCATTGAAAACTGATGTAAGGAACCCTCACCCATGGACACAGGCACATATTTCATCCAACCCACCACTACCAGTTCCAGGTCATGCTGATTAATGCTTTTCACATAAACACACTTCTTATTTCAAATGTTAATGCCTTCTTAGTGCAAGGTGAAAGTCTATCCAACGATAGAATCCCTTAAGAGTGTTAATTAAACACGACAATAATAATCCACTGGTGATTTATAGTGAGGTGGATTACTAGAGCATAGTGGTTGGTCTGATAGGCATTTATTGCCTACTTAACCATTTAAGTATAACAAAAAAAAATCATTGTGGGACAAAAGGTGATGAATGTTTCTGCTAAAACAGTCCATTAAGATGATTCATTAACATTACAAAGAGGTCTGCAGCTTGTGTGCCACTTGGAGCCTTTAAAAGTCTGGGAAAGTGAGAGGCATTACCATAGGAAATGCTTTATGCTAAATGTGCGCTGATAGAATCTAAAGTCCACTTTCTGCAGATAACATCACTTTTTACATTTTGCACTACAAGGTCTGAGGATGCTTTGTACTTCTCAATTCCTCGAGAATGTATCTTCCTAACAGAGGAGAGGAGCAATAAAAGTCCCAATGCTCTGGCATACATTGGCGTCCCTCACACTTCCCTTTGAACTGATGGGCCTGGAATGCTGAATCGCTGGTTGCACCACTGCGGAATGACATGGGAGCCATGAGTTATAGTCACAACAGCTCCAGCTTTATTAAATGCACAGCAAATAAAGCTCCTATAATGATCTTTTCAGGTCAAATAACAGCAGATGCCTGCTGTGTAACAGCAAGGCGGTGTACCAGCCCTGACTGCTACAGGAATTGTAGGAGGGTTAAATCAGCGTGTAAAAGTATCCAAAACAGCAAAATACAGTCTTCAGTACTTTCCTAACAAATTATTCCCTGAAAGTGGAGCTAATGAAGCTTTGTTATTCATGGATTTATGTTGCATCTCCCTATTGGAATAACCCCAGTTGTCCTCCACCATATCCCACTCCATTCCCTCCAGCCCCCTTCATTCCTCACCTCCCCCCTGAACAACACATGCAGGCTGCCTTATTCCCCGGGGAATACCACAGCATGCCTTGGCATCTTCTCCCAGCCATTCCTTGACTTTTGTTTTTGATTTGGCAGCTGAATGAAGCAGTGTTTTCACCAGGGAATATCAGAGCAACGTGCAAATCAGTCGAGAGTCCTACTGCTGTCAAACACAACGAGCAATTGCTGAACTCTCCCTTCTCCCTCAGTGGGAGAATTCATAAGGATTCCTTCCTCTCCTTAGATGCTAATTCTTGCAAAACTGGTAGGGACAACTGGTGTCTCCAAATCATCTACATAACCTGTGACAAATGTGTCAGCATCTTGGAAACTGGGTCAGACAAATAATTAGATTGTGTAAGTGATTTCCCTAGGGAACCAGACGAAGAGGTGTGATAGGATCTGCACTGACCAGAAGTCAGTAGAATCTTGTTTATAGTGTGTGCAGCACCTGTCCAGACTACCTGCATGGTCTCAAAAACAAGCTGGACCAGGTTCTAGGAGCACAACAAGACACTTGCACCAGACCTAATAAATTCTGCCTCTTGGTAGATAATTACCCTGGCTTATTTCTCAGCCAGAGAATTAGCACAGCTACACCAAACCCTGGGCTGGAGATGACTGAGATCGATTTGCTGTCCCTGCATGGCATGAATTTTCACTGGTAGATACTTCAGTTAGAAATGAAACACTACAGATACTGAATCCGGACAAGGGAATGGAGCTGAGGGACACATGTGACATCAAACACATCAAACATAGCTCTCCCCAGTACTGTTCAATATCTTCTGACTGCTTGGGGAGTTGGCCAAGCAGCATTTAATGTCTGGTGCCAAATATATTTCCACTTCTAGGAAACAAGGCACTGACTGCATTCATGATCTGTGACCAGGCTTTATTACAAAGTGTCCTGTACTGCACCAGCCTGATCTACAGAAACGGGATAACTGTTTCCAAGCAGGGCCATTAACCCAGTAATCCAAAATCCAAAAACATTCTCAGATGTGGTAAACATCTTTCAGATGAGCTCTGCTGATTAATGAATGGAGAGTGCTGAGGCATGGAGCTGTGTCTGGTGAAACACATGCTCCCCACCTCTGCAAATGCCTTCAGAGTCCCCTGGGACACTTGCAAGTCTCAGTTCTCAGTCAATAATGCCCAAGGGTGCCCAGCTCTGGGCAATAATGCCCTCCTTTGTGGGAGGATCAGGCCTGGGTGTCAGACAGACCAGGAAGGAAGGAAGGAATACAAAATAGTGGGAGGCTGGCAGGAGCACAGGCTAAACCAGAAGGAGAAGCTGAACATGTGTGTCCAGTGGCTTGATGAGATTCGGAGTGGGAACAAGGATAAAAGGATTGGATTGGAAGATCCATGCTTGCAAAGCAAAGGAGAAGGGTTGAAATTCCAACCTTTCAACGCATTTTCTGAATTTTTCCCCCCCATATACAGAATTTAACCAAATTTCAGTAATACCTGAGAGACAGTCACCAACATCTTCTTATATTTTGCTCTAGATATTCCTTACAAAGTTTCCACATATTTACCCACCAGATTTCATCACTCCAGACCACACTTCATTTATCATCTCTTCTGCAACCTACAAAAATATTGTAGGCAAACACCCCACATTTGTCAAATATAGAGAAAGATCTCACCTCAGAAAACCTGGTTGAGAATTTTTAGACAAAGTGCTTTTTTCTATCGGAAAATGCTAACTTGCAAAAAAATTTATATTTTTGCTGATTTCCATGGAAATACAGTTAGGTAGGTTCAATTATTTCCATGAGAAAAATCTGTTCTAAGTGAGAATGGAGTAGAAATGTGGGGGGTGATTTATAAGACTCCCAAAGCCAGAAGTATACCCAAATATATGCTAGCACCCTACCAAACACAACAGAATAACTGTCTGTTCCCCATGCAGCTACTTCATTTCATTTAAAAAAATAAATAAATAAAATTCCCCAGGCTGAAGAGAAACTGCCTGATGAAACAGCTGGTGACTAAGTCTCACCTACGAAGCACAGGACTCCAAGCAAGCTCTTTTTCAACCCACTACAGAGCCCAAATTTCAGCCTGACAAAAATAATGTTGAAAACATTATGTCAAATGTCTGCTCCAAATCCCATAAAGCACTCTTTGGACAGGGCCCAAGTAAATACCCCAGCCACTGGATGTTGGCTATTCTGGGATGTCTCATTCTTTCTATTCATGTTTTGTTTTTTAAATCATTCTGTGACAAATCTAAAACAAATGTCAAAACCGTTAATTTTTTTATACACTAGACTTTTTTTCTGTTTCTGGTCAACTCTAATTCTCAGTGCACCACCCTTAACTCTTCAGTTCATTTCTTCTCTTATAACTTGGTCCAACTTGCTGGCCTTTAGAAGAGTGAGAGATACTTAGCTCTTGCATAGGGAAAATTAATTTGATTTGTGCATTCTGTATTGTCCTATATCACTGACTTTTAAAATTACTTCAGAGGCCTTTGGGGCCCATAAGCTGCTTTTGCAAGGATCCAAAAAGATAAATAAGACACATTGCTTTGGCATGACATAAAGCATTGGCTGCCACCAAAGTCTGCAAATTAGAAAACATTAAAGATCACTGCTTTATACAAATATACCTGTGTCCTACTGCTGTTAGTATAGTTTGAAAGCTTGCAATAAGCTTTTATTTGCACTGGGATAAAAAAAACTATTAACATTATTAAAAACTAAGTGAATCACAACATTTTTTGGAAGAGAGTAAGAAGAATACTTTGGCTCAGGAGATGCATGTATAACCAGATCCATCACTTTCAAGAGAAAGCAATTTTACAACAGTCAAAGTTAATATAAAGTTCATGTTGTTACTTCTTCCTCATGTACTCATATGAAAACTGGAGAAAATTATCATTTGACACACTTGTTTTTCATGACTAGAAATTATCCTATCTCTAATGTGATCCCTAAGCATAAGTGGCTAATCAAAACACTAAATAAAATCTGCTTTACATGGCATTAAACTGTTAAAAATCCATTTAATTTTTTTTCTGATTAATTCCCGTAAACTTATTCAGATAGATTAAAAAAATATGCTTTTTCTTTTTTCTATCCCCTTTGGCTTTTCTGAGGCAGCAAATTTTAGTCGGATACAGTTAATACCTTGTTCCTAGAAATTTTCAGTAAAAACTGTCTTCCAATGTGCATTTTTGAGAGAAGATGTGACAAAATGAATACTGTACCTTCATGCTATCCCACTGCAGTTACCATATTTAATCCTGAAAACGAGAGCTACCACACTCTGGGTCATGCCTACATGCATACAAACAAGAAAAATAAACTCAGATTCATGGAAACAGGGGCATGTGCTCATGGTTCTCGGCTGTGCTGCTGTGAAAACAGCATTTTCACAAAAGGCAGGGTCAAGTCCCAGCTGCTCTTGCTCAGAACTCTGCTCTAACAGGAGCATTTTCTCTACCCCCAGCACAAGGCAGTCAGAGACAATGAGGCTCTGCAGTTTATGAGCTCCCTTGATGGCCAAAGTGCTCTTCCATACCTACCAAATATAGTAAACAGTAAACGCTCAGCTTTTTGTTCTTGCCTCAAGGCTTAGAAACAACTTGCAAATCCTCTCAATTCGCTTTGCGTCCCCATTCCTTCCATTAGACTTGCTAACAGTATCTTTCACAAAGATTCTTTGTTTCTACTGAAAACCCCTTAAAGATTTCTTTGACATTTCTCTTTCTGTCAGTATCCTGTCACAGGGCGCTGGGCCTTCATCCTGGGACTTACCCAAATCCTTCCTTTTTCCAAGGCTCACTGAAACCTTCCCTCCCACACTTTACAAAGGAAGAATGTAGGCACTATCCCTAACTAAAAACCAAAATCTTAGAGCTATGAACTGCTGAACTCCTCCCAAAAATGGCAGAGTGCCCTCAGACCCCCATCACATCGTGGAGTTTTTAGGATGTTCTGAATATTCTTACTTTTCTTCATGATTTAGCCTTTACTCAATATGTACTTCTTGTCTTAATGGATGTTCTTCTCTCTTTTCCGTCCTCGATCTCTCCCTGTTTCCATATAAAGCAGTAGCCTATGCTTTAAGTTAGAAATACCCTTATTAAATGAAATTAGAGCACAACCCCCAACTTCTTTCAAAAGAAACTGGCATTTCTACTTGCAAGTGTAGCCAGTGTAATCCCCAAATCGTCCAAATTAGGGACTTCTGCTGTCTGACCTGTCGTCATTTCCCAATTACAGACAGTAAGATGCTCTGTAAACAGGTTTTTGTTGAAGTGGAAGATCTCCTGTGCTGTTCTCCTCCTGTATTCAGGACATGGAAATAGGAACAGGAATAATCAGGAAGTGATTCAAAATCTCCATAGCCCTCATCTGTGTGAGGACACACTGCCTGTGCTGCACGTATCCTGCAGTTACTCAGCTGGAAGAACAGGAGTTTGGTCCTGTGTGGTTTCAGTTTATCATCATAACTTCAATTTCTGTAGACATTAAACAACTGAATCCTTTCCCCTGCTTGTGATAAACATGGTTTTCATGAAGATGGTTTTTACCCCCAAAACAAATGTGAGGCTCTTTCTGGAATGCAAAAACCTTAACTTCTGTGGATTTTCCATTTTCATGAGCTTAACAGACAACAACTTATCCCAAGGAAATTAGTTAAATTTTTACATGGAGCTCTAAATAGTCTATTTTATAACTCCTTGATTTAAATAAACAAACAAACAAACATACAAACTGCTTCCTTCTGCTCTTTTCCCGACAATCCAAATATTTAGTACTCTTTATAGGATGCTAACTGTGGAAATCCATGCTTTTAAATTATGCTTTTTGGGTGCCTTGAACAACAAAAACAACAGATTCTGTCTTGCGGTCAGACCACCAGAGCGGAGTAAAGTGCAGTAACTCTGAGAGTTTCTGCCCCATGTTCTGCTCTGCTTGTCCTTTTGAAAGGGGGCTCAATGAAGAGCCTTGTTGAGACCTCCGCTGGTGCCACTGTTTATAGAGGGGGTCATTAGGAACAGTTTAGTCAGAACAAAAGGGGTTTTGTTTCTATTGTCCCTCTTGCAGTTTGACGATGTCTTAACTGAAAAATTATCTTAATAGTCTAACAGTATATATTCGCCTATGGGGCTCAGACAACTGCAGAAAGGGCTTTGGATGAATGCTGAAAAGATGCACTTGACAAAGCCAACTCAGTGCACGCTGAGCACCATTTCGGAAGCGCATTTTTTCTGACTGAAAACTTAGAAGTGCCAGTCTCTGAAAGATAAACTCCTACAGCTCTTCACTTACAACAAAAGCACCCTCCACAAAAGGGGCAGCAGTGGCACCAGGCACTCCACACAGCCACGGGGAGCTCCTGGGTGGGTGTGAACACGCACACCTCCACCTGCCCACACAGTGCTGCACCAACACACACCAGCTGAGGAAACTGGCTCTTCAGATTATTTTAAAACCCTCCTGATTCATGATTTTGTGCTGCTAAAGGTCTGGGAGATTGCTTCATGCAGCCAGACTGGGAGCTGGAGCCTTCCCCCAGCCCTGGAGAACTGGGGCCAAGCCCTGCTACCCTGCTCTGCTTGGGAGGGGATTTTTGTGGCCAGGGCTTTAGAGAGTCAAATGAATCTCCAGCTTGCATCTTCCTTCACACTGGTTCAGAAACGCTGCTATAAATCACCACAGATATAAAGAAAGTTATTTTAGAGGCAGAACCAGAAACACAAAAATGCACATTGTGTCTCTGCAGCCCCATGCAGCTTGGAATTGGCAGCTCAAAACTTCCAATTGGAGTGGCTCTAATGTGTATTCAAAATAAACTATGAAAATAATTGTTCCTATGGAAATGAAATATAAATAAAAGTAGGAGCTGGGACCATATAAGATAATGTTGGACCAAATTCTGTTTCCTGCTTATTGAAATGCACAAGATAAGCCTCAACAGGAGAGAAGCTGCGGGGTGCAGCTGTTGTATATAATCCTGCTTCCTACAGACCTGTAAAACCAGCAGTCTCCAAAGATCTCTCTGCTCCAGCAACACGAGTTTTATGATTCAGGGGCATGGTACATATGGTTTAGCATACACACCCCAATTTTCCATGCAACCTCCCCTGTTAGGATTACTAATACTTGTGGCATGAGTAGTTTGTACAGCAGCTGTGCAAGGGTTATGCAAGCATTTATGTACACATTGGAATAAAGGCACAAAATAATGGTTCTTTTGAGGTATTACTCTGCACCTGCCTGGAGAGAAAAAGTAAAGCCATCCAAATTCATCCCATTGCGTTTACAGGTCGGGATCAGTTATTTTGTTCCCTTTGAAAAAAAATGAGTATGTTTCATATGCTTTTTGTTCAGTATAAAAATAGCAAACATCTCTGCCTTTATTGAATGCAAACAGCAGAAAACCAAAAAAGACATAAATATATGTTAATAAGAAGAATCCTGAATGTCTGTAGGAGCAAAGATCACCATTTGTTGTAAGAAAATGTAACAACTAAGCAGATTTTCAGAGGCACATTTCCAATGTGCTGCAGCACGACTCAAATCCGCTCCCAACGGTGACGTCCGAGCTCGTGCCCAGCTTAGCTTTTCACAAATATAAGCTTGAGATCTCAGACGTTCAGATTACAATGTTACCATCGAAGGAAATACCTGGGCTCCTGCCAAAAGTGTCAACCAAATCAAGTGTGCACACAATAATTTAATAGTACAAAATTCAATTCAGTTTTCTTTGACCTGCTTTGGCAACACTGGAGTCTACATTAAACAATCCTCCCATGCCTGTATCTGTGCTGCAGAAATATATTAGTTACATAAAGTTTAAAGAGATTATTGAAGTACACTGATGTATGTATGCTCATACCAATATATAGAAAATATAGCATAGGCCGATATTCAAATTGTATATAAATGTACAATTAATGTACCACTGCAAAAGTTTCTGTGACATGAACTCATTTCTAATGTTCTCTGAAGTCAATAACAACAAAAGAATCCCTGTGGCAATCCAGTTTTATGAAGTGAAGGGCTGAACCACGAAGGACTGAACTCTGTCCACCTACCTCAGTTGATGAACATTAAATTCAGTGCCATAGCCCCATTTCATAAATCCTAAAATTCTATTTTAACTTTCACTGACATCCTCAGAAGTAATAATGCCTTTTTCACACCCCAAAACACAGATTTCATTTCTGCCTCTCCTCTGATCAGCAGCATCGAGAATCAACACTTAATTTTTATAACATGATCAGTATTGTCCAACAGAGCACAGCTCATCCCAGATCTGTTCAAATTCCTGGATTGGAGCTAGTATAATGGCTTTATCCATAATGTGATTAACTTCATATTGGTGAATATGTTCTCAGTAATAATGAGAAACTTTTGATAAGAATGATCCAATACAACATAAAAAAATATGTGAGCTAATTATCCACTCTTATACAAATAATAGTGCTATTATTTTTGCTGTATAAATGTTTTTCATGCAAAGGGCATAGACAAACAGTTCAAAATTCCCCAAACACATGCTATTTTAGTGGGACTATTTGGAAGGAGAAAAAAGTTTGCTATAATTTAGAGTTGTGCTTTGTTCAAGACAAATGAGAGAAGATGCAAAACAGAATGGAAAAGAACCATGGTTAAAGTTAAAAAGAGGACATCAAAGTAGGAAGACAAGGAGCTTGAAACTGAATCAGCAGAAACAGGGACAAAATGCTTTGTGTCTAATTTTTGAAAAGTCATTAAATGAGTTTCTGAGCAGAACCCACACTTTTTACTGCCCATTTGGTAAAACTGAATGCAAATGGCCAAATTCTGCCCCTGGCATATGCTTCAGATGGGTACATGAGGATGACAAATTCACCAAGCACAAAACTGCACATTTTTGTGCATTTCGTGTATTTAAATCAGCCCCTTTATTTATCTCCTAAATACATACTTCCAAGTATACTAACTTCCACACAAACAAAAAAAAAAGGTAGTAGTTGGTACTAAACTCAGGTAAGAGCACGCACACAAAGCTCTCAGAGATCAAAAAGTTACTCAGTTGGTAATGTGGCTTGTGCAGAACCCCAGAAACATTGGGAGTTTGTTTTTATAGAAATTATCTGAAGCAGCAAGTGCCAACAAACAGGGATTACTTCATCACAAGCATTTAGTTTTCCTTCTCAAGAAGAGGAGGCTACACAAAAGAAGTAGAGAAGACTAAGAGGAAAAACTGGTTTCTTAATTGATCCAGGAAGGAGGAGGAAAAAGACAGTGACATGAAGGTGCCAATATTTCAGCAACCTGTGTGGAACTGATCCTACAGGAAGCAGGATAGGGTTTACACAGCAGGCAGGAAAGGAGGGAAGAGAAAGACGCTGTCCATGACAAAAAGGTACAAACTGGATTGCCTTTCTGTTTGAAAGGTATTTGAAATTCAAGCTCAGATCTGAGGGCTAAGCACTGCAGTTTGAGCTGCATCATCCTTTTTTTGTATCCAGCAGAATAAATGCTGCCCTTTGTTGTGTCCCAAAGCAAGATGAAGGCAAGAGCTGAGGACCTCACATCAAAAAGTTATTCTTTAACAAACTCACTTTCTCATCCCATGCTGCTGGCGTGGTTTTGTTATGCTGTTTTAAGTATTCCCATTGCTAACTATCATGCATTTATTAAAAGGTGTATGGGTGCAGAAGGATCATAGGAAATACTGTATAAAAGAGAAAACTTTCCCAACTGTTCCTATAAAAGCACAGGACACAGTGGAGACATTGCCCCTCTTTTAAGAGTGTGTCCTGCATTAAATCACAATATAGCTATATATGGCCTAACCCAGATCACTTAGCCAAAACAAGAAGGAAATCATTTCAAACACCACTTTTCCAAGAAATTTGTCAAATTCAAGAGTTTCAAGGTTTAGTTTTTGTCCTCTGCTCTTTCTCCAATGACACCTACAGCTCCAAGAGCAGTTACCTAAGGTGTTAAGCAGTGAGCAGAGAAACCTCCCACACTTTTCCTTTTCTTCCTCTCAGAGCACGTTGCCATTCCAGAACACAACGCTGACCTGAAGTTTAGCCAGTTTTTAAATGGGAGCTACAAGCAATTCAAGTACAAGTAATTTAGGCAGCAGGGACACCTGCTCTCCTGCCCACTGTTCCATCCTTGCAGACTTTTTAATCTCGTATCCATGCCAAAGGCAAAATCCTTGTCCTACTGCTGCTTAATGAAAGGCCAACACTCACATTAATGGGAAAACAGTCTACAAGGAACAGAAAAGGAAGAGAAATCAAGTTGTCTGCAGCTGAAAGGGAGAGCAGAGAGATCCCAAATCATCTGTCTGCCCTTCCTACAGCAGCCTGACCCAGACACCCTCTCCTTGCCCCCAGCTGTGCATTCCTGTGGCCTCCCTCGTTCCACCACAACGTGGAGTCAGTCAGAGCAAGAACCTGATCCAGCAGAAAATTATTTCAGCAAAAACAAATGCACAAATGGTTAAAAAAAAAAAAAATTAAAAACAGAATCAGCTTCCTGACCTGTGTGTAAGTGTTGGTACAGGCGTTGGAGAGGGGTGGGGTTGCGCAGCTGAAGGTCCAGGCTGGGGTGGGATGAGAAAACAAAGATCTTTCTCAGGGGGAGCCTGGCTTTAAATCAGTTTAAATTGATCTAGAAACCACACCCTCGGCAAGGAAGAAATTTAGGCAAATCTATGCGTGGTGAAGAGCAGGTTAGTGCTGCTCCTCAGGAAGTACAAAAGATGCTGGAGAACTTGATCTTAACTGGGCAGCCAAAATTCAGCTGCTCAGGTGCTGGTGCTTCCATCAGTGGGGAGCACTGGGACGGCAGCTACAGGGGGGATTTTTGAGCAGCCCCATTTGCACCTGTGAGTGTAGCAAGTGCTCTCGTGTTACAGAAGGTGGATGTAGCTCCACAACCTCTGCCCCCTCCATCCTCCCAGAGCTTGAGCCATTCCTAAACATTTGTTAGGTCTGAGCTGAGGGTTTAATGCTGGTTCCACCACTATTTCAATAGTGCCGTGAGTCATTTCTATGTGATGCCTCAGTTTCCCTGTTATTAAGAGGTGCACAAGCATGCATACAAACACATTATATCATTCATCATGATTGCCATGCAGCTTTTTTGATTGGCTACCTGCTGTTCACAGCAGGATTTGAAACATACAGAACTAAAAAAAGTGCTGAATATTAGTTTCCAAAAGGGTTGCAGGATCTGATGCTGGATACTACCGGATATTGCTCGTCTGAAAATATTAGATGAACAATCTATCAAAAAACACTTCCAAAAGCGCTGACCTCCTTTATCCTCCACCCCTCTTCTTCCTTCTTTGTCCAAGGAATTAATCTTAATGTCAGCATAAACTTAATGTATATATGTATGGTTTCTGAGGTTACCTCAGGCTGGATTCAGTGACCCAAATAGACCATCCTGGCTTCCCCTTCTTTCCAAGTAAGATTTGGGAGCATTAGTTTACATTTGTCGTCTGATATTATTATTAATTACTGTTGTAGCAGACATCTACCTGGGCTAATTGGGACTGGTGCCCCATTACTGTAGATGTTGCACCCACCGAGTTAAAAAAGTCACTGCTTTGAGAAACTGACAATCTATTTCAAGGCAGTATCCCAAAACTGGCATGCACCAGGAGCAGAAGAAATGGGAAGGCAAGGGAAGAGGGTAATGGAATGGCAAACCACTCGTGTGCACAGGTTGATAGTTTAATTTCAAGTAAATGTTCCGGGTTTTACCATTCTTAGAGAATATCTCCCCCTTCGGATTTCTAACGCTTCTCCATTAGCTCTCCCCACTGCCAGCTGGAAAAAGTGACCCGGGGCTCTGTGCACAGAGACACACACACACGTGTCTATGTAGGTGAATATATAATCATCACGTTTTAAATTATTTAATGGAGGTTTTTTTTTGTCACGGGCAGTCTCTTCTAATCTGTAGTTCTTAAAAAAAAAAAAAAAAAGAGTAGGCAGGGGAAAAAGTGTGTACGCGTGCTTGTGCAGACAGCCGATGTACTCGGTACTCGCATCTATAAAGTCTGTGGGAGTTTGGGCCCCTTCCTTATACATAAACCGCCCTCCCTCCTGGGTTGTCTTCTCCTTAATGACGTTCACGGTAATTTAGGCGCTCGGGACCGGCTCAGCCTCTCGCCGAGCCCGCAGCCTCCACAAACATCCTGAAAAGCAACCTGAGCAGACGTCCCTCCTCGAGGCAGTTCCAGGGATTTTCTCTCCCGAGCGGTTTGGAGCGGGCGAGCGCGAGAGAGCGCTTGGGCTTCGCTGCCTGCTCCTCCCACCAGAGACACCCTCCCGCCGCTC